>JBBBDQ010000460.1:2230000-2265000 GCA_037127315.1 Ascarosepion bandense | reverse complement strand
TGGGTGAGGGTAAGAGCGATTGTCTATGATTGTTAATAGATATCAGATTCGTTTTTGAAGCATTAAATTTTACAAGCCATTTCTTACCTCAGTCCACCATGGATTGGAGGTCCTTCGCAAGCTCGGCAGCAACGATCGCTTTGTCAACCTCAGCAGATTTTTGATCGAGGCAATAGTAAACGGTGGTGGCGTCGGTCTACATGCTGACTTGGAATCTTATAACATGGGGGAGATCGTTAATGTAGATCAGAAAAAGCGAAGGACCTAGAATAGAGCCTTGAGGGACACCCGCGTTCGTATGGTAGTTTTGGGAGGTATGTCCGTTTAATACTATCTTCATTGTGCGATTTGAGAGGAATGACTGGATTAGGTCAAATAATTGTCCAGTTATACTATAGCTCCGCTGCTTGTGTAGAAGTCCAGCATGCCAGACTGTCAAACGCTTTGGAAATATCCAGGGCAGCGGTTCAGGTTGCGCCATTCTTGTTGAGAGCCTGGTATTTATACTTAGTGATGGTCGTTAGCATATCAGCAGTAGATCTGGTGAAGCGGAAACCATACTATTTGTCCGAGAGGAGCCTGTGGATTGTGAGAATATGAACCACCTCGGCGTTGATAATGGCTTCGAACACTTTCCCAAAGATCGGAATGAGGATGATAGGGCGGTAATCAGCGGGGTCCGAAGGTTCTCCAGTATTCTTAAATGTAGGAAATACAGAGGAAGAATTCCAACAGGCAGGAAAGCAGGAAGCAGATAGGCAGTAGTTGTAGAATTTAGAGAGGACAGAGGAGAGTTCAGGGGCACAAGACTATGATTGGTATTCCGTCACCTCCGCTCGCTTTGTGAGGGTCAAGTTTTGAGATTTTGCTAGAGACCAGCGAGAGGTAATGTGGACATCATTCAGTTGAGCCTTAGTTCTAGGTGGGAAGTGGGGTGTAGATACTCTAGACGAATTCTGTCTCGAATTCGTAGAGTATCTGCGAGCAAAGCATTCAGCCTTGTCCGCTGAGGAGGTGAAGACCTCAAATTCATACAGTTTTACAGAGTCGCCAGCAACCTTTGGTACCGAATTTACAGGATGCTATGCGTTGCTTCATTCTGGCAACAAGCAACATCTTAGCTTCTTTATATATCTTTTGCAGTTATTATAAGCTGAGGTGAAAAGGCGCCTGTTTTGATCCGACCCGTGGCTTCGATAAAGCCGGAAGGAGTGATTTGGTGGGAAATGGCAGCCGAGCAAGCGGGCGAGAACCAGAAGGACGAATGGAATTTAAGTAGAAACTTCCTGGCTGGGATGGAAGCATCAATGCCAGCCTTAACCCAAAAGGAAACCGCAGATTAACAGTCTTCAACGGGAAGACTAAAAACGTTGTTCCAATGAACGTCACACAGGAAGTCGCGGAACGAGTCCCAATCTGCTCTATGGTAACAGTAGGATATTCTGCTAGTCTGAGTTTCTTGGGTGGAGTGGGAGTGGAATGAAATGTTAACAAAAACTATGGTCAGAGTTTCCGTGAGTGCAGAGCTGCTTGGTCGTGCAAGAATCTGGGATGGAAGTGAAGCAGAGGTCTAGCAGTGAATCGCTTCCATTAGGGTTATTGGAGAAACGCGTGGTGAAAATCCACCACTTGCATAAGAGATTGGGTGATTGAAAAATTTATTGTGTGGACACCAACAAGTATGACATAGCTAACCAACCACTTGGCGTGGTGGGCGTTAAAGTCACCAAACACAAATATATGGGCAGATGGATGAGAAGAAGTGGCCTTATCGATATTGTTAGAGATGTTATCAAGTATTGAACAATCAGAGGAGGAGGGAGAGCGATAGAGAAAGAAAAGATAGCTAACCGAGCTTAGAAGTGAGAGACGGAATACATGAAAGAATGATCCAGTGATTCAAGAGAGGTCACCCTATCTAGAAGGGGGTATTCACTGACATAAACACCAAGCCCATGCATATGGACATTGGAGTCCTTCCTTAAGAGGGGAAGGTAACTAGGAACGTAAAACTCAGAAGAAGGGATAGAAGGATCAAGGTTAGTTCACAGAGAGGTGAGTTTGTTTCAATGAATGTTTCTACCCTGTAAAAGTTAGTGCGAATACCTCGTATGTTTGCGAAGGAGACGCAGACATGTTTGGGCGTTTTCTGATTAGCTGGCTTAGTACTTTTGTTTGCTATTTTGTTCGCGTGTATTCATAGTGATTTATTAAGAGAGAGGTCTAGAATAGAATCAGTCGGTCACTGTATGCAGCATGAGTAGGATGGAGCCCTTTGCAGCCTGCATCATAACCCCCATCCATGCGCGATATGGCACTACAAGAAACCCCGATATTATTCAACTGTTGATCAGAGCAGCCTCTCAAGACGCTACGCAAGAGTTCGGGCTCCTAACTACCAGTCGGAAGCTGCAACCAGGAAACTGCCAACCTGGTACCCTCAGAATGAAGAGACGTTGCCACCATACTCAAATACTGCAAAGAGCTTGCGACTGGACTAACACTAAGACCGAAGGAGAGGGAAAAGAACCGGGAACCCCTCCCTAAACAAAAAACAAGGCAATCACTTCTACTTCTGTTCAAAAGAAGAGGGTGGACTGTGAAAAGGGGCGATAGTATGTATTATCTTCTCAAATTAAAAAAGAAAAGAAAAAAATTACTAAGTTTTAACTTAGTATAAGTCGAGAGAAGCCTTCAAAGCCAAAATAATTTACAGAACCTTCTCTAGCGACTTTAAAGAAAAGACCACGCAAAGACGAAATAAAAACGCCTTTGGCTGCTCATAAGGTCCAAACTCATATTTTAACTGGAAGAAGAAAATTTTTTTTTTCTTAAATTTAATCTCTGCTGTATGTGAAGAGACAAATGTACAGTAAAAGTCAGTAGCAAAATACATTTCCATCCTTAAATTAGTAACAAAAGAAAAAAAGAATGATATATTTTCATATATTTGAAAGTTAATTTTCTTAAACAAAATTCTATATTTTCATATATTTGAAAGTTAACTTTCGCCGGAAAAAATTAAATAAAACTACAATTATCACTTATTTTCATATATTTGAAAGTTAATTTCTTCTGAAATTAGTACCCCCTCCCAAAAAAAAAGGTAAAAACAACATGCAAATACATGCAATGTGTTTGAAGGTTAATTTAAACTAATCACTTATTTTCATATATTTGAAAGTTAATTTTCTTAAAGAATTTTGTATTTTCATATATTTGAAAGTTATCTTTCGTCGGAAAAATTAGGTAAAACTATAATTATCACTTATTTGTATATATTTGAAAGTTAACTTTCTTCTAAAATTAAAAAAAAGAAAAAACCACGAAAATACACTCAATGTCTTTGTTTGTTAATTAAACTACACTTATCACTTATTTTCATACATTTGAAAGTTTACTTAAATTAAGTAAAACTACAATTATCATTATTTTCATATATTTGAAAGTTAACTTTCTTCTGAAATTAAGTACACGCAACTTTCTTAAATTAATTACCAACAAAAAAAGAAAAGAAAAAAAACACGCAAATACCCGCAACTTTCTGCTGAAATTGAGTTTCGAAAAAAAAAAATCGCGTAGTAATTTCTTCAAAGAGTTTTCAGTAAAGAAAGTAAATAGGCAGAAATTAGCTTCCTACGGCTAAAGTCATTCAGCAGTGAATGTTTTATCTCTCAGCTGGTAGTGGGTGACAAAAAGAGCGAGAAGAAGTTCGATTTTTTATGGTCGTTAACATAAAAAAGGTACGTTTCTTCAATATCTAATTGTTGATTTGAGTTCAGCGTATACATTTGCACGGAAATAAAACTATTTGGGAAGAATTTGAAGGGATAAAAGCTTTCGGGACCTAAAACGAAAATTTACCGGTTGAAAAACTTTCCAGATATTAATTTCTGATGTTCTTGATATCGTCATTTGATGGAATATCGATGTAAATCATGAAATAAATGGTTATTAGTATTTCAACAAATGTCGATATCATAACCAACCAGCGACCAATTGACACGAAATGAATTGGCCAGCGACAAAATGACTAATAATGAATTAACTAGAAGTCATTTTACCAGCAATAAATTAACTAGCAAATAATTGACCGCCAATGAATAACCCAGTGACTAAATTACCGGCGATAAATTGTGCCAGCGAATAACTGAATGGCAATAAATTGAGCAGCGACAAAATAACTGGTAATGAATTGACCAGCGACTATTTGACCGACAATGAATTAACCAGTGACTAAATTACCGGCGATAAATTGTGCCAGCGAATAACTGAATGGCAATAAATTGAGCAGCGACAAAATAACTGGTAATGAATTGACCAGCGACTATTTGACCGACATTGAATTAACCAGTGACTAAATTACCGGCGATACATTGTGCCAGCGAATAACTGAATGGCAATAAATTGAGCAGCGACAAAATAACTGGTAATGAATTGACCAGCGACTATTTGACCGACAATGAATTAACAACGGAAAAAGTGACCAACAATTGATTAACTCGTGATTAATTAACCGAAAATATTCAACCAGCATCCAACTAACCAGTGACCAATTTGCAGTCAATGAATTGACCAGCAATCAACTGTTAGAAGTGAAGACGCTATTTAATCAGAAGCGTATTCACCTCAACAACAAAATTAAATCATAAGATTCGATTGTACATAAACGTAGCTGTTCTGCCAATTAGTTGTGTTAGGTCCGTCTTCTAATAGTTGAGAAATAATAAACTTTATTCTTTAATGCCTATTTGCACGAAGAATTTCGTTTCATTTGATATGTGATTTAATGCCGTTACTGAAGTAATTCGTCATGGATATATTTACAATGTTGTAAAAGTGTCATCTATAAATTACTTTCGATATTAAATTTCGAACGCTAAACGCCATTCAAAGGAAGAAAATGAAGAAGTTCAGAGTAAATGTTCTGCAAGGATATTTTTAATTATTGTCTGTTCTTTGTGAATTTCTGTACATGTGATTTTCCAATCAACCATAGAAAATTACATTCTCAAATAAAATTTGATACATTTGAAAGCGTGGTGAGAATTATCGTAATCAATCAATGGAATTTTAAACTGGCAAATACCCTTTAGATTCTTAAATCATGATTGTTATTGGATTCTCGTTAACCCTTTGCTGGTCAACTAATCACTGGTCAATTCATTGCCAGTCAATTGATCACTGGTTAATTCATTATCAATCAATTAAACGCTGGTCAATTCATCCCGGTCATTTGGTCGCTGGTCGATTCCTTGCCAGTCAATTGATCACTGGTTAATTCATTATCAATCAATTAAACGCTGGTCAATTCATCCCGGTCATTTGGTCGCTGGTCGATTCATTGCCAGTCAATTGATTGTTGCTGAATCTGTTACCGATTAATTAATCTGTAGTCAATCATTTCTGATAAATTCAGTTAATTGTCGGGTCAACTGGTTGCTTGTCAATTCATAACCGCTCAGGTTGTTGCTGGAACGGTTCATCGCCGTTAATTTTGTCACTGGTTAATTCATTGCCGGCCAGTTTGTTGCTTGTCAATTCACCTGTAGTTATTTGATATCTGTCAATTGGTCTCTAGTCAATCTATCGCTGATCAATTTATTGGCGATCAGTTGATCACTCGTTAATTCATTGCCGGTCAATTCATTGCAAGATTTTGTAGCTGGCCCGTGAGTTGCTGGTTTACTAGTTGCTGGTCAATTGATTGCTGATCATTTGGTTGATGGTCAATTCATTGTCTGTCAATTAGTCATTGGTCAGTTCAAAGATGGTCAATTGTTCGATGGTTAATTCATTGCCAGTTAACTGGTCTCTTGTCATTTCAGCGCTGGTCAATTCAGTTCACATTCGGTTAATTGTTTGCTTGTAATTAATCGCCGCTCAGTTGTTGCTGGCATAATTCATCGCTAGTTAATTTATTGCCAGTAAATTGGTCGGTGGTCAGTTCATTGTTGGTCGATTAATTGCCGGTTCATTCATTGCCAGATAATTGGTCTCCAAACAGATTATTGTTGGTTAATTCATTCCATTGCCTGTCAATTTCTCGCTTGTCAATTTATTGCTACTCAGTTTGTCACTTGCACAATTCATCGCCGGTAAGGTTGTCGCTGGTTAATTAAGTGCAAGTTAATTGGCGTTGGTCAATATCATTACTAGTCAATTCATTGTTGTCATTTTGTCATTGGGCAATTAGTCGCTGGTTAGTTTATTGCTAGTCATTTAGTAGTAGGTCAGTTGATTGCCGGTTAATTCATTTTTGTTATTTGATCGCTAGTCAATTCATTACTGGTTAATTAGTTGTTGGTCAATTGATTGCCGGTTATTCGGTCGCTGGTCAATTCATCACTCAAATACAGGATACGAAATAAATTGGACACGTTTATAAATTGAACATGTTTAGCTTTTATGAAACACTCGTTAGAAATATAAATATGGGAGAAAAAAGAATATGCTGGTATTTTTATTTTTGTCTTGTTGTTTTTCCATTGGATAATTCCTGGCAGGAATGTCCGTTTGTGCCGGTTGGCGTCTTGAGGTCGGTAAGTTGAGGCGAAACGGTGGTACGCTTCATGCTTTCACTACTGTGCACGTCGTCTCTCCTTTCTTTCTCTGTTTTTATTTTTTACATTTTTTTCTTCGCTTACCTGGTATCTCATTTGCTGTTAACTTTCGCTGACCATTCGTCATTCGTTTTGTTCCTACTGCCAACGCCACTGCGCACTGCCGTCTTTGCCGTTTTCGTCGCCGTCGCTGTCACCGTCGCTGTCGCCGTCGACGACTTCGTCAACCGTCGTGTTTTGTTCGCGCAGACAAGGTGTCGTCGTTCGTTCGTACGTACGCTTGTTCGTCCGATCGATCTCTCGCCCTTGTCTGTTGCACTCTATTCGTCGATGCCGTCATAGTCATCGTCTTGGATGTGCAGTGGATGTCTACTCAAAACGACAAATCGGGGAGCTGAGTTCGAATTCCAGTTGAATTTATTGCATTCTATTACGCACAAATACCCTTGAGAAATTAATCTGTCTCTTCCCTCCAGTTGTGGGTTAAATATTAAGACAGATTGGGTTCTATAGCCTTGGCTGGCAACCAGTCTACCACAGAAAGCAATGTCAACCTACAATGGGAGAATCTTCTACCCAGTCAGTCATGTCTCTTTTGAGACATGATCACCTAAAGCGTGTATCACGTATGGCATTTAACTGACTGAATCAGACCTTAGCTATATCTGCTCTGTAACACAGAATTCGTGTGCATAATTCAAATTCGTGTGTATGCGTATCATGATCCTAGTTTTTGTATATGGGATTCGGATGATCATGTCTATTCGTTTCTGTGTATAAATGTGTCGAGTAGACATTTTTTTATCTATGTTTCGTTGTTTTCCATCTGGTAATTTAAGAATGTCTTGTGAGAGGGTGAAAGAATTTAAGTAGAATAGAATTTAATAGCTTAAATATTATAGAATAGAAAAACAAATAGTTAAATATTATAGAATGGAAAAACAAAGAAGTAAAATAATATAGAATGGAAAAACAAAAAGTTAAATATTATAGAATGGAATAACAAATAGGTTTAATATTATAGAATGGAAAAACAAATAGTTAAATTATAGAATAGAAAGACAAATAACTTAAACATTATGAAAAGAAAATATAAATAACTTAAATATTATAGAAAGAAAAGACAAACAGCTTGAATATTATAGAATGAAAAGACAAATAATTAACTATTATAAAATGAAAAAACACATGTTAAATATAGCATATGGAAAGACAACTGGCTTAAACATTATAGAGAGAAAAACAAATAGCTTAAACATTATAGAGAGAAAAACAAATAGCTTGAATATTATAGAACGGAAATACAAATAATTAAATATTATAGAATGAAAAAAACCACATATGTTAAATATAGAATGGAAGGACAAATAAATTAAACATTATAGAAAGAAAAGAAAATTGCTTAAATATTATAGAAAGAAAAGACAAACAGCTTGAATATTATAGAATGGAAAAACAAATATCTTAATTATTGTAAGATGGAACGACCAATATTTTAAATATAAAAACGGAAAAACGAACAGCTTAAATATTTTCAAATGGAATAACAAAGAACTTAAATATCACAGAATGAGAAACAAAAGATGGTGAAATAATTATTCCTAAATGAATCACATATTTGTTCATAATATCTTTTGCTGTAGAGATTAGTACAAATCGTTAAGTGATGAGATTTTAGAGTATCGAAATAAAAAAATGTTGCTCGGACGGTTTAATAAAATGACCCGGTCTTCGAATTGGTACTTTAGAAAACTTAATAAAGAAAGAGAGCCAGACACCACAATTGCTTTGTGATATTTTGCTTGGGTTGACAGGCTGCCAAACGCAATATACACTATTTAAACACGTGCGAACACATGCACGCACGCGCACACACACACAAACACACACACACACACACACACACACACACATATATATATATATATATATATATATTTTATATATATATCAAGAAAACTGGAAAATTAAAGACAAAATCAGTCAGAATTTTCGAGTGACGCGTTTTGTCCTTTAAGATTTCGTCGGATTAAAGTGATGTTTTTGTTCTTATAACTTCAATGTGGCAACAAATGCTGGACAAAGATGAAGAGAAGATTCGGAGCAACTAAAATGTGGCTCTACAGATGGATGCTGAGGATACCATGGACCGAACATGTGAGCAACAAACGACGTTTTTGGAGAGGATAGAAACGGAAAGAAAACTAATAATTAACATCAGGAAAAGACAACTGAATTTCTTGAGACACATAATGAGAAAGGAGGGTTTGGAGAATCTGATACTCACAGGACAGAGGGAAAGAAATAGAGGAAAGCATACTTAATAGGCTTGAGTAAATGGATGTCACAGCGGGGTTTAGGAGGGTAATATGAGAAAGCGTGGTAAGAGCTGCTTGGGATAGAAATATGTTAAAGGCCATGATCGCCTACGTCCTAAAGGAACACGGAACATAGAAGAAGAAGTAAAAAAACCCACGTGCAAAAAGGGGAGTGGCCGCAGAAATTTTAAATTTATATTTTAAATATAATCTAGCTAATTTCACTTAGTTTATTTGTTTTTTTTTTATTTTTTTATTTTTTTTTTATGCTTTTATCCGTTTTTCTAACTAAGGACTACAAATGGACTGCAAGAAAAGCGAATGCATGGTCATCAGCAAAAAGAGAACCAAAAACGCCAATTACAGGAGGGGGATATTAAAATCAAGCAGGTACAAAAATATAAATACCTGGAGAGTGTTCTAACAGAAAACGGAAAGTGCGACACAGAGATCCGAAGGATAATTGGCATGGCGAAAGACGAGTTCCAAAAGCTGAACAAAGTATTAAGACGCAGGAAACTTTCACTAGAAACAAAGAAGAAAGTACTAGATTGATCTGTGATATCAGTTCTTCAATATGGCAGTGAAGGCTGAACAATATTATCAAAGATGAAGGAAAAACTTGAAGCAGCTGAAATGTAGTTCTACAGAAGGATGCTGCGGATATCATGGACCAAGCACGTGAGCAATGATTAGATATTGTAAAGAATGGAAATAAAAAGGAAATTAATATTGAGCATAAGCAAGAGACAACTAAAGTTCCTGGGACATGCAATGTGGAAGAAGGGTTTGGAGAACATGATACTAACAGGCCAGATAGAGGGGATAAGAGACAGTGGGTAGCAGCGGATAGCACATTTGAAGGGCCTGAGCAGGCAAATGACTAAACGGGGCTTGCGAGATGTTACAGGAGAAAGCGTGTCAAGAGCCACCAGGGATCTGGTGACGTGGAAGGCCATGATAGCCTACGTCCTGAAAGGACAAGGCACATAGAAGAAGAAGTATCAAACTCTGTGATAATAGTTCTGCTACATATGAAATTAGGCACATCCATTAAATTGCTGGAAAAAAAAACAGCATAGTATGAGTAAAAAGCCCTAACTTAATGGAAACGAACTTTTTCCATAAAAAGTTTTACGTTTTTAAGAAGAAAGATCAAAATACTGTTTTCATTATTTTTTTTAATTTTTTAATCCTTTGTACTACTTCAAAATTTTGGTAAAAGTCTTGTTTGGATTTTAGATAGCTGGTAACCAAATCGTTACGAGAGTTTACAATGAAAAATCTAATATTACAACACAGATTTTTCCGCTGACAAACAAATTGATTTTGGAAATTCTTGCAAAAATCGAATAATTGTCGGATTTTAATGAATTTTTCAAGACTTATTCACAAACTAATTAAATTATATTTAAAAATATTCTTTTTAAAAATATTCTTTTTAAAAATATAGTTTTTTTACATCTGTTACTCGCCTTCCACGTAAATTAATAAAATTTTACGAAATTAAATTTTGTTGCGAAAATTGGTTTTAATAGTCAAACGCAGGACTCATAGGAGAATGTAATTCATCTATTTTTTAAACTTTTTGCCTTCATTTCCGAAAATCTGCTCCGAATAGTAAAATAAAAAATGCAATATAATTCAATATTTTATTTGAGAAGCTTTTAATTGTTTTAATAAATAACATAAATTAAGGACATTATAATCTGAAAAATTTTTTTTGAGTAATAATAAAATCTTTTTAAAATTTTCATTTTTTTTATTATAATAATTTATAAAGATTTTATAAATATTTTAAAAATATTTGTTGTAGTTAGCTTATAAACTTATTAAGCGAAGATTACATTTACTAATCAAAAATAAAAAAAGTGTAATACAAACTGTGGTTCCTTCGTATTTTCAAAATAATTCTTAATTTTTTTGTATGTGTATTTAAAGTTTATTTTGTATGTTAATTTCTATGTGTACATGCGTTTCAGGGTTTTTCCCTTAAAGAAAAATATTTTGTACAATTATGTCACTTGTGATCATGGTACACTTATCTTATATGTCAATCTGTCAACACATTTCATTTGCGTTTTATTCTACATTTCAGGCTATAAATGAGTAATATTTGTGTAAATCAGATTGATTGAACATTAACTTTGCTAATTTTCCAAAAATGTGTCACAGATGTATATTTGATTTTTGCAAGAATTTTTAATCCGAGGATTAACGTTTGTTTACAAATGTGTCGATCACTCAAAAATGGCGTAAAAATTGAAAGATTAAAAAAGTTGAAAAAGTTTAGATTACAATCAATATATTTTCTGTTTGAAATATACCAGAATATTTTGCTTACTAGAAATAGAAAATTTAATTATTTAGCTAAAACTAAAATATAAACTGAAATAAAATTTTCAAGAAAACTTATTTTTATTTTGAAAAATTCAATTTAAAATTAGTTATCGAAAATGAGTGGAGATATCTATATGAAATTAATGGCGACAGGCCTAGATTGAAAACTACCAACGAGAAAAATTGTGAACTTCTTAAATAAGTAATCTATACTTCGTTTGATGAGCGCCGCTTCCGTAGACGAAGTGGTAAAGTCATGCTTAGTCTGTAAATACAGTTTCTCTGATGGAAAAAAATGTATACAGGTTTGATATTTGTGGGAAGCATATTCTTTCTTTAGAAGGATCTCTCGGTTCAGGCTGATCGTTATTAATTTCACAATTTAAGCAGATCAAAAAGGGATTGAAACTCATATTCGTGAACCCAAAAATGTAACGCTCATATCAATAAAAAATAATGTGGGATTTTAAAAAATCCATTCAGCATATATATATATATATATATATATATATATATATATATATATATATCTGTGTGTGTGTTTATATATATATATATATATATATATAATGGGAGCTGCTGTGAGAGAAGAAAAGAGCAATGTTTATGCATTCATTATCTTTGCTTTGTCTATTTCTCTTTCTCCCTTTGTTCATCTTTTTGCCTTCTTCTTGCTTTTCGCTTTTCGCTTTTCTCATCTTTTTGCCTACCCCCACGTCGTCTATTGCATTAGTTTTTATCTCGTCTAATCCGTCCTATCAAACCGGCGTGTCTCTGGACGCTATCAATCAACATTTGAAGACCATGTTGTAAATGGGAACGCTAATCGCATGTCGGAAGTAATTACATCGACAGGGAATTGAACCGCGGATTCTACCTGTAAAAACCGAAGCCAGCCTGTTCTATTTCCAGAGCTTATTGAATATTTTTCTAGCTATCGCTTTCTATTTTGACGAGGGAGGGTGATGAAAAGTTATTCCCCGAATCTAATCAAATGATCAAACAGTAAAATGGTTATGAAGGTCCTCTTCCTCGTGCCGTGGACATTTCAGCAATCGTATGCATGTAAATAAACTTTTGCAAATGAATGTTTAGTCGAGAAAAAAAAAGGGATGATAACAGTGTTCTTAGCTAGGTTTTGTGTCAAGGTACCCCGATAAATATCGATAATCGAAAAAATTAGGTTATAGAAGGAGTGATTCGCTTCTTTATCAATATATTTTCATATTAAAAATGTATGTGTTTAATATAACAGTGAAATGAAAATATCTCTCGGAAGGAAACAGATTAGCAACAGAGCAGCAAAGACGGCCAAAGTCGATTTCAAGAGCAAATTATCAACAAGTCATTGCGTTTTGTCTTTCAGATACAGTTTGGAGATAAAAATGTCAAACTATATATATATATATATATATATATATATATATATATAATCATCTGCAGACAAGCCTGTTTCACAGGTCTTCTGTGCAGTTCGATTATCCGTGTAGCATTAAGCCGGGATCGAAATCCGACTAATTTGTCTTTACCACAGAGCTATCTGCGTAACGGCATATATATATATATATATATAAATTAGTGTATTTAGGCAGCAAATATTCTGTTAGACATATCAGATTAAATAAATTACAAATATTGTGTCTGCTTATTTTTAATAAAATCCATTCATACTAATGGATAATCTTTTGCGTATTATAATTGAAAGATGTCAGAAATGAGCTTTAAAATTGACAGATGTTATTATTGTCTACCTTGAGAAATAAATGTTAATAACATGTCAAGATTTACAGCTCATATCTGACATCTCTCATTTATAATACGCGAAAGATTAACCATGAGTATGAACGGATTTTGTTTAAAAAAATGCAGACAAAATGTTTGCAATCTATTTAAACCGATATATATATATATATATATATATATATATATATATATATATAGCAGTATTATATATATATATATATATATATATATATATATATATATATTTTAAACATATACTGCTAAATATAAGAGACAGTGACTGTCTATTATGTTTAATCATGAGCCATCTTCGGAGAGGTTATAAGAACGGTAACACAAAAACATCCACCATCATGTGAGCCAAAATCTTAGAACCAACTTAATAAAAATTTATACAAATTATGGAGAATTTTTGTCTTTATTTTCAACTGAAATTAAAGGCAAAATACGATGTTTAGAACGGCTCATAATTAAACATAATGGATATTCATTGTCTCTTATATTTAACAGTATATGCCAAAAATATTATTTGCAGCCTCGAATAACTATATATATATATATATATATATATATATATATATATATATATATGTAAACTTGTTACAGAAATTAACGAATTTTAACGAAACTTGGTTTTAAGTAACCGACAATTTGTAATGAAGTAATGAATTATTTTGAATATTATTTTTACCGATACTCGTATTTAAGTAGATATTCTGTTTTTAATTAAACAGTATTTTTTATATTTATATCTACCGGCCTGATTATTTTACGATAAATTATATTACGAAAATGTGTGCTATCCAGCGACCCCTATTTACATAGGGGAAGCTACCATTTGATCTCGTACTGTCTTAACCACTCGACCATGAATAGCCTCTTGATCAGACGAGGTTTTTATCATGCTTATATAACACAATTTTCGATCTACCGTAAACAAACCATATCTGCTCTGAAATGTATCGTAATGTCAACAAATGTATATAGGAGTCGCAGGTTCAAATCCTGCTGGATAGCACACATTTTCGTAATAAAATTTATCGTAAAATAATCAGGACGGTAGATATAAATATAAAAAATACTGTTTAATTAAAAACAGAATATCTACTTAAATACGAGTATAGATAAAAATAATGTTCAAAATAATTCATTATATATATATATATATATATATATATATATATATATGTATATATATGTATATATGTGTGTGTGTGTGTGTGTGTGTGTGTGTGTGTGTGGGAACAAAGAAAATATTTCTATTTCTAAGGATTGTTTAAAATATTGTTATTTTTTTGTTTTTTTACGGATAAAAAATACTTGATGTAACCGTAAATTCTATTCTATAGTTTCTTTTACTCTCAAACTTCTCGCTTGTAGAACTCTCTTCCGGCTTCTTGCTTTCTAATCACGTTTGATCTTAAATTTAAATAAAATGTCAGTCCTTATTTCTGTTCTCTTAAATTCTGTTCTTGTATTGGTCTTGTTTCTTAATGTTTCTTTTTATATTCTTTCACACTCAATAACACCGAACGTGTAAGTGGCTCTGTTGCCTTGTTTAGTGGGAAATGATTCTATAAAACTTATATAGTTTTAAAACAGAAATAAATGAGTCTATCGGCCTTGAATTATATAGTTCGGTTGTTATCAACGAATTCTAAAATAAACACAATTAGAATAATTAACAGAGACTCAAAGAAATCATTAATTCACTTCAATCTCCATCGAAGGAAGGAGAGGCCATGAAGTGACCGTATATGCTTGAATGGACACACAGCATACCATTCTTCTTAGTAAGGTTGCAGGTTTTTATTTCATATCAGCTTTCAAACATTAACCGATCTTATTGATTCGCAAAGTAGCCGTTTGCATGACGGAGGCAATTTATAAATTCATTATTATTTCGTTTCTGATTGCATATTCCACTATTTTTACTTTATCGCCTGAACAGTCCACGTGATTTTGTCGTATATATAGATAGAAACATATGATGTGGTGTAATGTAAAACTAGGAATCTCTTTTCACTTGGTGTTGTATGTCGTTATTAAGATCCCTAATGTATTTTTATTGATGTCGTATTCATAAAGGGTTTCACATAAAAGAATCGACATTTTTGCAGCTGGTGTTTGCTTTTCCAATAAGTTTTTACATACTAGCCATGATAGAGTTTGCAGTATAGATAATTCGGACATGATTTCAAAGGTTTACCGACATTTTGAACGGGAATCGTGATTACACTGAATAGGAATATCTGAGAGCTGAATCTTCATTACAATACTTCGCTAAACATTATCCCATGCTGAGGTGTCTAAGCTACACTTGTAGGGTAAAGACAAACAAAAATTTATGTACAAGTTCAAATTCCCTGTTTTTAGAAAGATACAACCCAAAATGCCAAATACAGGTGGGGGGGGGGGTAACAGAATCAAACAAGTACAAGAATTTAAGTACCTAGGAAGTGTTCTAACAGGAGATGGAAAGTGCGACACGGAGATCCGAAGGCGAATTGGCATGGCAAAGTACGCGTTCCAGAAGATGAGCAAAATACTAACACACAGGAAAATCTCAATAGAAACGAAGAAAAGAGTGCTAGACTGCTACGTGATGTCAGTTCTTCAATACGGCTGTGAATGCTGGACAATATCATCGAAAATGAGGACAAAACTGGAAGCGGCCGAAATGTGGTTCTACAGAAGGATGCTACGGATATCGTGGACTGAGCATACAAGCAACGACGAAGTGTTAGTAAGAATGACAACAAAAAGGAAATTGATGCTGAGCATCAGGAAGAGACAACTGAAGTTCCTGGGACATGCAATGAGGAAAGAGATCCTGGAGAACCTGATACTGACTGGACAGATAGAAAGAAGGAGAGACAGAGGAAGGCAGCGGATAACATATTTACAGGGTCTGATCAGGTGGATGACGGAACGGAGGTTGCCAGGAGCAACAGGAGCAAACATACTAAGAGCCACAAGGGATAGGAGGACGTGGAGAGCCATGATCGCCTACGTCCTGAAGGGACAGGGCACATAGAAGAAGAAGAAGAAGAAGAAGAAGAAGAAGCAATATTTTATTTATTTTATTTTTTTTTCCTTAATTTCCTTCGGCTCACAATAAAGCACTACATAATATTGATAACCCGTCGCCTCTGAATTACAGGTCTAAAATTTGTTTTCCTGTTTATTAATGGAAAGTCTGCTTGTATAACTCCGTTGGGTCCAATTTTGAGAGTTGGATTGATACTTATTACCAACTTAGGGCCACTGGTAAGGTTCTATGCCTCATCAAAACACACACACAAACATATATATATTAGTCATCCTCATACAAGCCTGTTTCGCTGTATCACAGTTCATCAGTGTGGCTAAATACATCCACTTGCTTCTGGTCGTGATCGAAAACTGGCCGATTTGGTGTCAGTCGGGGTCGCTAACCATTAAGCCATAGGCGCATGGAATCGGAAAAGGGAAATTTTAACGTGTTGTATATATAACCAGTGTATACACACGCCAGTTACCGAAAGAACTTGATTCATTTCTGAAGAGTAATCCATATATCACAGAAGTTGAAAAAGTTTTTAAAATTTTCTTCTCTAGAGAGCTTAATCGTATTGAGAATATATATATATATATATATATATATATATATATATATATATATATATACGTTAGGTGTGGATGGAATAGAATTCGTATCCAAGGAAACACTATTCATTAAAAATGTGCTCAATACAAATTAGAGTAAATTTATTTAGAATTTATAACATAAATATGTTATAATATCACTAAAAATGTAACCATTTTGTTTTGACACTGTCTTATCAAGTGATGATGTTTATTTCAAGTTTTGTATATATATATATATATATATATATATATATATATATATGAAATGAATTGTTTGAACATTATTTTTTATATATATATTTAAAATTTACAACATAAATATTTTATAATATCACTACAAAAGTAGCCATTATGTTTCGATACTTACTGTAGCTAATCAAGTGATGTTTATTTTAAGTTATATATATATATATATATATATTTAGAATTTATAACATATGTTATAATATCTGTGTCTTATTAAGGTTTCATCACTTGATACCACACAGATAGTGTCGAAACAAAATGGCTGATATTATGCTGTGACGTAGCTCGAACACGTGAACTACGGCTTACAATATATAAGCGACTAATATCGAACAGCGACAGTGGAGTCGGCAGCGACGGCTAGCGCAGTCGTTGTCTACTCAGCTCACTAGTTGTTGCCACTCTACACGGACGTGTACTACTGTATTTACCAAGGATAAACGTATTACTAACTTATATCTGTGTATTGTCATTCCTCCACGATACAACATATTATAACGTATTTATGTCATAAATTCAATATATATATATTAATTCAGATACTTTAATCCAAGCGGAAAAAGCAGGAAGGTAAATTCCAAAAACCCGATCCTAATTAATATTAAAAATTTTATTTTAATATTAAAAAATGATACAGGAAGAAAGCTCCATTTAATAAAATATTACAGAGCAAATGTAAATTAAAAAAGGATTAATTCAATGATGTTGGTTGATCATTTCGATATGAAACACATCACCTCAGCAACAGAAAAATCCTTTCAGAAACTGGAGAAAAATCAGTCTCTCTCTCTATATATATATTAATCCATATCACCCCATGCAAGGCTGTAAAATCAATAAAGCACAAGAGCTGTGGAAGATTTAGGAATAATACCATTAATAATAAGCGGAAAGAGAGAAGAGTAATCTGGTACAGTAAACTGAAGTTGATACTGTATTTCTATTTTTACAGATTAAAGTTGCTTGGAAAACATGTCACCGGAAAGGGAGTTCCTTAAGCGAGAAGTGCAAAAAAAGCAACTGTTAGTACAGAACTTACGTCAAAACCTACCTATAAATTGATGACAACCCGACACTTAAATACAAAAAAAACAAAAAAAAAAAAACAGTATACGTACTCCAGTGAAGGGATCATCCAAAACATTTCCAAGAAAGTATTTATAGAAAAGACACAAAGACGAAATCTTACGGTGATAGGAAAGTCACTAAGCCTATCCACCAAATCCGGGCCAATAATATTGCAGATTCTTCTTTGGAACTCAAAGAAAACAGCTGAAGTACCTAACTGTATGTGGTAGCAATATTCTAAGCATGGATGAATAATAGACTTATGAAGATAAAAATTGTCTTAATAGCTGAATCGATTCAATATAATCTTTCCACTTCATTTCTGCTGAAAACGTCAGCCCAACAAAGCACAACGTGTCACTTTTCTGGAGGTTAGCATCAGCCATCCTGATGAAAGGCATGGAGGGTTCTCTGGGCTGATTAATGGAGAAAAGTTTAGTTTTGAAGGTGTTACAATTAACAAACTGTCTTATGCACCAGTTAACGACGTTCATTTTGCCATTTTGACCTGTCTGACTGATCAGCCTTGCTATCGCGGCAGAAGTTTGGAGCCCTGGGGGACAACCGCGTTAGTACGAAATTATCTAGATAAGTGACCGCTAGGGATAACTTTTATTGATATATATAACTTTCATTGATATATATACACTATCGGCCATAATTATTAGCCCACCCCAGTGATTTATAAAAATGATGTATTTCATACTATTTTTTAGTAATTGTTGCCAACTGAGTAATTGTAAATAAAAATAGAATGGTTCTTTTGTTAATATTGCACAATAACATGTGCATCAAATGAATTTATGAATATTTAATAATTACCTATAAAGCAATTTCATCAATGAAAGAATGAAGAAAATTTAGGGTGATTCAGACGACTTCATCTTTGTTTCTTTGCTTTGTAAAAGTTTGCAAATAATAATAGCCAAAGAACCATTCTATTTTCATTTGGCAATAAGTCCTCAAATGCTGAAAATAGTATGAAGTACATCATTTCTTAAAAAAAACTGGGGTGGCCTTATAATTATGGCCGGTAGGGTATATGTAACTTTCATGAACACACACACACACACACACATATATATATATATATATTAATGTATTCACTCTATGGAAAAAGCGTCATGTACTAAAAGAAACTGCTAAATTATTAGAGTGCTGATAGCGCACAAACCGATGTTTCAAATATTTTATATCCTACAAAGTTGACTAAAGATTTTTTTAAAAGTGTTCACGTTGTGAATCAGTTCGTTGTCACTTTACTGAGTAGGTAGGCTACAATTGTTGGGTAGCTAATGATGGGAAAAGTTTACAAATAATGATGTTTGCTTGTTTTGTTTTGTTTTGTTTTAATTATTGCTTCTAATGCTTCAGTGCATAATAATGATAAACTTTCTTCTCGGAATTTGTGGTCGAATTTTTTTTTTCTGTTTCTGTTGGGTCTGTCTTTGAGAGCTGAGCAGATACTTGATTCTCGCTTAGAGCTACGGATAAGCGCTCCATGACTAATTATCAGATTAGCTATTTAACCAAATGTAATTTTCGGAATTTATATATATATATGAAAAATCCCTCTCAGTTAACCTATAGAAATATATACACACGCATATATATATATGATTATATCTTATATATGATTAAATCATTTTCACAAACAACATTCAACATTGCCTGATGAGGAGATTCTATCTCGAAACATTGGAATTTTTGTGTCGCAATGTATTGTTATGCTCTACAATATTTATTGTGTTGAGCATTATTTATAAAAAATATAAATGCCAAAGAACTCAAAATCGCAAAAGCTTGGGTCCTCTTTACCTGGATATATATATATATATATATATATATATATATATATATATATGTATATATATATTCAAGTGAAGAGAACCAACAGTTTTACAATTCCGAGATCTCCAGCATTTACTTTTTTTTTATAAAAGCGCTCAATACAATAAATATTTTAGAGCATAATATAATTACATAATTAAAATTTTTGTTTATTAAAAATACATTGCGACACGGAAATTTCTATGTTTCGAGATTTCTACCTCGTCATCAGGCAATGTTAGGTCATCGTTGATTCATTTTAAATTTGAAAAAAAAAGGTTTATAGTTTTGGGGAATACATGATTTCTTCTTTCAATCTTAACGGCCATGTTGTCAACTTAATTTTTAAAATCCCCATCTTGACCCTATTTCCGTTGATGTATCTATTATTGTTGCAAGTGAATCTCTGTTCTGATTCGTTAAATTGAACACACACATAAATATTTATCTCTTCCCACATCTATAAATAACAAACGTATTGTTTCTTTTATTTAAATGAAAATTGTTTTCACAAAGATAATTTAACATTGCCTGATGACTAGGTAAAAAAATATAAAACATAGAAATTTGTCGTAATATATTTTTAATTAATAAACCAAGTTTATATATATATATATATATATATATATATATATATAAATTTTGATAAATTAATTAAATTTTTAAATAGTAATTTTGAACCCCTCTATCTTTCTCTTCCTGTCTCCTTTGAATATCTACCTTTATAAAATAAGGATACTTTTACTAACTTAAACCCCCATTTCTTCTGCAAGTATATATATCTTTCTACAGCATTAATTCTTTATAAATTTTTATCAAAAAATTTTTAAAATAATTTTTAGAAAATCTTTTTTAAAACTTAAATTTTATTTTATTAATTTTTTTATTCTTATTTTTATTTTATTTAAATCTAGATTCATCATTAATCAAATTAACTTAATTAAATTTATTAAATCATATATCAGCTATTTTCCTCTAAATATGTTTTTTCTAAAAATCTTTTTTTCTAATACTTTAACCCATTTATAAACGCTAGTTTTGTTTGACACGTATCGAGCGTCACGAAAATATGGAAAGTTTTCTTTTTTCTTTTCTTTTTTCTTCTTCTCTCTTTCCTCCCTTCCTTTCTGTTTTGTTTAACCCACTTCTCATTCAAACACCACTTCCTATTCCATCCGTTAACCCCTTTCCTTTTGTAAAACTAGTCAGTCAGTTAAGTGCCATCCGAAAGAGACATGACTAACTGGGCAGAAGATTATCCCGCAGTAGGTTGCCATTGATTTCTGCGGTAGACTGGTTGCCGACAAAGGCTATAGAACCCAATCTGTCCTCCTATTTAACCCATAACTGGAAGGAAGAGACGAATTCATACGTTTTCCAAGGGTATTTGCGCATAAGTGAATACAATGGATTCAACTGGAATTCGAACTCGGCTCCCAGGTTTATCGTTTCGAGCCGATATCCACTGTACCACAGAAACTAGACTAAGCCAAATGTTCAAATTTTTTCACTTACAACTCAATCTAAAAGTAAAATTGTCCAAAATCTAAAAATAGACATTAATTGCTTACCGATTTTTTGTGAATTTTATTTTTTTACTTCCGGGTAAATTCTTAACTTTCAAATTTTTTTAATTTCTTTTTTATTTTATTTTGAAATGTGGTAGTTGCCGATGAGATGAAAAATCTCTCTTAGGGATTTCACGTTGAAATGTTGAAATGATCATTCAGCAGTTTTGAACATCGAAATTTATTTTATATATATATATATATATATATATATATATTATTGTACGGACAGAACCTGATTATACATGTGAAAGTGTGTAGATAAAAATTATTGGACATTTTAAAAACGAATCAACCGGCTTCAATAGAACTAAAATAAATTAAATACTAATAAATATACATATTTTCCGAGTCCTGTAACCGATAAACATATATATATATATATGTGTGTGTGTGTGTGTGTGTGTGTGTGTGTGTGTGTGTGTGTGTGTGTGTGTGAAAAGTGTACGTATATAATTATAAATATCAATATATATATATATGCAATCTGTTATATATATTATATTATTTATATATTATATATGCGTGGTAACTTATTTGAAAGCGCTCAATACCAGTGATAGAGCTGATATATTCACAAACTCACACCTATCTATATAAATACATATATATGACAATATATTTATAATAAGTTTAGAGGTCGTTTCTTCACACGAAAACAAAAATCCATATAAATATATGTCCGCAAATATTTCGTTTTCTAGTAATAATCTTTACCATTCACGCGGACATATGTAAAAATCATATCTGCCCGTTCACGATATGAATATCATGTTTTTTGTTAAACGTACCCTTCACAGTTAACTCATTATTACGCACGTTTAACGTTGAAGACATTTAACCACAAATATACACAACTGACAAATGAAACATAATCCTCGCAGCAACACATCACCATCTACCTTAAAATTTCTTTAAACTCAGAAAGGAACGTTTTGGGAACATATGTTTATATGAAATGTTTTTTTACCCGCGAGCAAATTTTGTAAAGGTATTTCTGATTCACCGTATATTTATTTATGACAAAGACATTAATAGAAAAGTGACAAAATACTTTCCTATGACGCATTTAATCCTTTATTACTCCATTGAACTCTAGTGAACAACAGCCTCTTTATTTTGAGGTTTGATTGGGTTTAACTGACATCATGGATTCAAATTGTATTTTTAGTTGAAAACTTTGATTCATACCCCTTCCAGTTGTCCTTTCATGCTGGATTTTTTATATATATTTTGTATATTGTATATATTTATGTATTGTATATAATTAAATTTTATTGTCATTTTGGGTTTTTTAGGTCCATTGAATGTATGAGTTATATTGGTATATAAAGGATTGATTAATGACAGATATGTTCTTGTGGTGAAAGAGAAAATTGTAAGATATATCTGGGTCGTGAGTCGGATTAGCTAGATATAAGATAGTTAGTGTGAATCATCCTGAGCATTTTCCCATTCCCAAAACTGGCCTTGTGCCACAACTGTGTATATAAGAGTAAATAAATTGAACTAAATTGATGTTTACGTTGACGCGACTACAAAAGTGCATAAAAGGAAGAGAGAGAGAGAGAGAGAGAGAGAGAGAGAGAGAGAGAGAGTTACTGAGAGTTTTATTTTTAGATTTTATTTTTTTAATATTTTTAAATATATTGTGGTACTCACATACACATCTGTACGTTCACAACCACATACGTAGTTACCCATATTACAGTTTGTGTTTTACACATACGCATAACTACTTTCTGGCGTGTTTTCATTCTTCAAACACGCGGTAATCATTTATCTATCACGTGTATCTTTCCCGCACAGTTTGGTTTGGTATTTAACCAGCCGACACACGTGATTCTGAGAGTTAGGCCCCAGCTATCGGCCGGCGAAGGCTGGAAAATGTGCAACAGTTTCCCAACGCGACCCACTGCTATCCAATATGGCAGAGGGACTTTGGTTTGATTCTCGTCTCGCACATACGCGCTCTAATTGTAGGTAGCAATTAGACGTCGATTTTATTTCGAACACATACACATGCATGTTGTTCACACAAACTCCAATCGAAGATTTCAATTCAAGAAACAGTATGTAATTTATTTCTACTTTCTTCATGAACATTTTAATTACGTTCAACAAGTGATTTTTTCTTTGTTTCTTAACGTTCCAAGGCAAGCGACTTTTCCTTCATTATTTTCATGCTTTCAACTCTATGTAACCTATTGTTAATAATAAATGTTTTCATTGTTATTTCTTCCTGTGTCGTGCTCTTATTTCCAATGACATTTACATTCGATCGAATCGTAATCTTAAATTCATTAGCGAATACCGGGGTATCCGCTAAAATATGTTTTAGGCACATATTTCATTTAGTTTTTATTTGTTTAAGTTTCCATCATATTTGTTATAAAATATTTCACATTGAGATAATTAAAGATCTGTCAAGAAGGGTGAAACGTTATAAAAATCTGGACGTAGATTTTCTGCAGATGATCTTTTGACTTTGCCTCAGTAAAACTATTTCTCTTTTAATTAGTTGCTCGCCGTCATGAGTCTAACCATAATTTTGATTTAAAAAAATGCTGCTCTAATTAAAACAGAAATAAATTTACTGAGATGAAATTATATAGAAAGTGCTGGAAATTGTGAACAGCCAACGTTATAAAAAAGCACAGAACAAAAAGAAGAAAAGCCATTACTAGTTATTTGTTTTTTTTTTCTTAATTATGGATAAAGAATGCAATTTTTTTAAAAGTTCAGCAATTAATTTTTGCTTTATGGTCGAAGAATAAAATATTGACCTAAGCAACAATAATAAGATAAATTGAAAACTACGACAATGTTTTGTCGAAGAATTTATGAAAAACTTAAATCCCCACCCCAACAAAAAAAAACTATTTTTTTAGATCCCAACCTAATTTTTAGTTAAAATTTTAGAAATAACAGTTATAGCGCCTTAAGCTAACCTCTGTTCTTCTCAGTAATATAATTCCTGGGTGCAGGCTTTGCAACTTTCTGTAGCCGTTTTTGTTTCAACCGTTTGTTTCAACACTCAAAAAGGCCAAACGTCACGGCCAAGTGAAACAATTCGCAGATACAAAGTGGCATGTTCCCTGCCTATCCACCTCCAGCAAAATGTCCACAAGACAATTGCCTTAAGGAGCAGTAAAAGAACTAACCATAATGACAGCCATAATTACACAACATGGCCGTGAATATCTATTTATCGAATCCAATTTAGAAGCCGGACAATAGGGCCACTTGATACCGACAACGTTATGTACCTGTCTCAACGCATATAACTGCAGAATGTATTCCTCCTTATCGTCCAGTCGTTTCATAACCCTGACAGCATTTTCAGCTCTCTATTCGTTCTTGATTCCGATCCCCTCTTTGTTATTAATCGAGTTCTAAAATGTGACACGTGTACAAGAAGCGGGAAGCAGACAACCATCCTGGACTACATGATGGCGTTTCATGTCGAGTTCCCGTCTCCTGTGGTTCAAGAAACTTCTGGCCAACAACAAAGGACAGCCTGGCTATTGTGTCCCTTCGGAGATTGTGTCTGACGTTGAGCTGGAGAAACGCTGGACAAGGGCCCGTTGGGTTTTGTGTCAGTCTTCGGGAGATAAAAAAAAACGTAGAGATTTCCGATGAGCAATCAGATGGATAATTAGGCCACAGATGTTTAACATTTCTCAGATGTTAGTGGAATTATTGGTTGAGAGTTAAATGACGAAGGGGACCGAGTAGCCGAACCCATTCTCTAGCAAGAGATAAAAAGAACTATCTTTTTCGCATCGCCCCGGCCTCCCCGTCAACACTGCTGAGCTCTTTTTACCGAAATGCTTCTTGAATTCTATCAGGGGCAATAATACCCACCTCAATAACCCCATCTGCCCTCACTGTGAATGAACTAGGTACAGCTGAAGAGATTAAAAAAACGTCCATCGAATGAAGAAGAATTTACCCTACAAACACTCAGCTAAAGAAATAGAAAATTGAACTACGTTAAATGTGGGTAAGAAGAATGAAGCTTATATTGTGATCTAACTATACCAGATTGTCTAACTGGAAATGTCTTTAACGTGCATGTCAGCAACTTTTGCACGTCACGTCACTTTCGTTATATCATTTTATTAAATGCGGTGCCAATTCACAATTGTAATATATATATATATATATATATATATATATATATATATATACACACACTACCGGCCATAATTATTAAGCCACCCTGGTTTTTTAAAAGAAATGATGTATTTCATTCTATTTTTAGTATTTATTACGAAGTGCATATTTCTAAATGAAAATAGAATGGTTCTTTTGTTATTATTACTTTGCAAAATTTTACAAGGAAAGAAAGCGAAGATGAAATCTTACGAATCACCCTAAATTTTCTTCATTCTTTTATTGATGAAACTGCAATTAGGTAATTATTAAATATTTAAAGATTCATTTGATGCACATGTTATTATGCAGCATTAACAATAGAACTATTCTATTTTCGTTTACAATTATTCGCTTGGCAATAAGTACTAAAAAATAGTATGAAATACATCATTTTTTAAAACACTGGGGTGGCCTAATAATTATGGCCAGTAGTATATATATATATATATATATATATATATATATATATAATTGGGAAATTAGTTATTTCCTCGACCTTGGATTCAACTTTTCGGTATCTTCAGGCGATTTATAAGAATTGATTTTTCCGTTTTTCAGACGTACAAACTGGAATTTTTAAACAACTGAAAATTTTTAATATCAGGAAGGAGTTACTTATGGATCTTAAAACACTTACGTCTATGTTTTTATGAACCTAATATGTATTTATAGGTGTGTTACCTCTGGACATTATTTCTGAATTGTCATTTAATAATTTTTTTTGTTCAGGAAACAACATGATGACTAACAGTTTAAGAGGAAAAGTTACCCACTATGTAGTCTCATAAATAATATCCAGATGTAATCATACCTATAAATACATACTAAGTTCCTACAAAGCTGGAGAAAAGTTCTTTAAGACCTAGAAGTAACTCCTCCCTGATTTTAAACATTTTTCTTTTTTCTTAAAGTTCCAGTCGTACGTTCGTAAAAAATTCCGTTTGTACATTTGAAAAACGTTGGAAAATCAGTTTTTGTAAATCTCCTGAAGATACCGAAAAGTTGAAGCCCAGGTCGCGTAAATAACTCATTTTCAAATGAAAAATATTCAGTAGTTCTAAAATATAATTGTATTGAACACGTTTTAATATAACTGAGTACTAGTCTAATTGTAAAAAAAATACTTAATTATCTATATATATAAAAGGCAAGATGTTTGAGTGTGTGTGTGTGTGTGTGTGTGTGTGTGTGTGTGTGTGTGTGTATGTATGTCTTTTATACAAATCCACAATTTTTAACCAATTCTCACCAAAATTCACAAAAATATTCTTTAGAATTCTGGTCAGGTCATGGGCTACTTACTTTTCCAATTTCTCCCCCATATTTACATATATAAACGGCAAGATATTTGTGTGTCTGTCTGTCTGTATATCCTTTATACAAATCCACAATTTTTATCCGATTCGCACCAAACTTAACACAAATATTCTTTAGGCTTCTGATCAGGACATGGGCTACTTATTTTTCCCGATGTTTCCCCGATATATATATATATATATATATATATATATATATATATATAAAAGGCAAGCTGTTTGTGTGTGTGTGGGGTGTCTGTATGTATGTATGTCTGTATGTCTTTTATACAAATCCACAATTTTATCCGATTCTCACCAAACTTTACACAAATATTCTTTAGGCTTCCGGTCAGGTCATGGGTTACTTATTTATTTTATTTCCCCCCAATATCAGGAACGATACCCCGATATCCGACTAGGTCTGATCAAGATCAGGATTTCAGCCTTTATATCGTGGTTGTTGATGCAGAATCTGCTCTAACTTGGTAAAATTATAGTTTTTAGTCTCAAACATTAGTAGATCTCAGACGACTCATTTTTCTGATATCGGAATTCGATACCCTTGATATTCAATCGAATCTGATCAAAAACCGATATTCAATATGGCTCACTTTCTCCAATTTTACTCCCGATGGGTACGATAAGTTTTCGAAGACTTACTTAGGTTAGTTTATCCTTGGATGACTTATTCGACTCCGATATTAGAAATTGACACCCCGATATCCTATCGGGTTTGATCAAAGTCATGTTTTGAGCCATTTATTTTGGTTTTTGCTTTGGGTTTTGCTCTAAGTAGGTATAATTGTAGTTCTTAGTCTCAGCCATGATACCATTTAATCAGAGGACTTATTTAGACTTCAATATTCAGTTTGCGATCGAAAATGTATTTGACATCGATACCGGAAATCAAAATTTGACTTACATCTATTCACTTTTCTTTTAATCTACCGTTTCGTTTTGACTGGAAACAACTAATGCTTTTTAGTCTATTTAACTTAAATTCCACCTTAACTTTTAAGGTCATCAATGTCAAGGTTTGTCATGCACTAATTTTACAGATTGTAATTCGCACAAACGATGCAGCGCGAAACTGTGTTCACATATTAACTACCTTCACGAGTTCTAATCGAATGCCCGATTGGCCACGTCAATTTAATTATGCTTTATCAAACTGATTTATTCAAATTACAGCCGTCTGATTGAGCATCACCTTCTAACATTTTTTAACATTTTGTGAGACCCTAATACTGCACTTTTGCGATTGGTATCTCGCTGTACGTGTATCAAACTCCGGTCTACAACTTGCAAGGTTGCTTATACGCACATTTTGCTCTTCTGATTTCACTCTAATTCCTTCTAAACGACCGGAGTTGGCCACATAATTACACAAACTTCTCTGTGAGTTCGTTCCTTTTTAAATCCATGCCACCCTCCCAAAAAAAGATGTTTTATTGGGCTGTGAAGCGCTTCGGCATCGGCAAAGGGGGCCACTAGGGCCAGCGAAAGCCCCTCTATTAGTGCTGTGCGATTGTTGCAAAACGCACTGCGTTCAGCAGAACGTAGGGCAACTGAAACTTATGATAGATGTTCCATTAGGTTAGCCAGTGATTGGTTCCGAAAAAAAATTAGGCGCTCCAGGTAGAATGACTCCATCCGGGCGGAGCTTAACGCTCAAGCTACTACTGATAGGGTCGCTTTCAAGGCTTATGAAAGTACAGAGCAGCGACGGTCTCGGCGATTAATGGACGCCTCTGCTGCGTTGTGGTACAGTGGATATTGGCTCGGAACGAGAAACCGGGGAGCCTTGTTCGAATTCCAGTTGAATCCATTGTATTCATTTACGCGCAAATACCCTTGAGAAAGGTATTAATCCGTCTCTTCCTTCCAGTTATGGGTTAAATAGCAGGACAGATTCGGTTCTATAGCCTTGGTCGGCAACCAGTCTACCGCGGAAAGCAATGGCAACCTACTGCGGGATAATCTTCTGGCCAGTTAGTCATGTCTCTTTCGAGACATGATCGCCCAAGCGTGTTTCACGTATGGCACTTAACTGACTGCTAAGAAACGTTTACGAGCAGTTGAAAGTACAGAACAGCGGAGGGCTCGCAATTTAATCAACCGTGCCTCTACTTCAGCTTTGCGGGCTGCCGAAAATACAGAACAGAAGTCCGCTAGGATTGCGAGGGTCGCCTCCTCCGTTGCATCACATACTCCCTAGCAAAGGAATCCATTTTGTTCGTAGACTGCGAACTTCTCTATTAGGAGAAACGAAAATTTTAAATGAGTAATCTATTTCATTTTGATTTGATCTAAGCCTGGAACAATTCATCATTGTTTTGTTATTGTAATGTTGTACCAAATCGTTTTTTTTTTCTTGTGGAATGCTCATTGCCAGTGTTCACCCCACGGTCAAACATCGGCTTTTTGCACAACATGTATTGCATTTGATATGTTCCAGTGATTTATCGCAGTCTCTGTACTGACTTGGAAAAATTCAGGGATTGGGAAAATCACAATTATGCCCCTTACTCAAATGTCTATGTCTTTCGTTCCTTTTCTTATGTATCTATCTACTCTATTTCTACCTGGGTATATTTATCTGTTTCTCTACCCCCTTCCGATGATCGCTGTCTGTTTTTGTACGTTTTTCTATGTATTATTGCAGATTCTCATTTGTAATAACTCTCTTCTAAGAAAAAAAAAAACTGAAACCGTATACTTTTTTTTAAGTCCACTTAATAAATATTTTTTTTGTGAATAAATGTTTTGGTCTCTTGTTGAACGTTGTAAATACCTTTTTAAAAATTTAAAATGAATTATTCTGAATAAATTTCTTTAAAGTTAGGTCATTTTCTTATGTTCCCAATTATTTATTACCAGATTCTATGCAAATATTCTATTATGTACATTCTGGTGAGTGGAATATACGTTCCTGGCTTAGATAAGTCATGACTATGAGCCTCTAGTGAGCGAACACCTACTGTATCTGACCAGTTTTTGTTAACAGTAGAGGTGGTTGTATACGACAGATTCCACTATATATATATATTAGTCATCCACATACAAGCCTGTTTCGCTGTATCACAGCTCATCAGTGTGGCTAGACACATGCACTTGCTTCAGGCCGGGATCGAAACTCGACCGTGTCAGTCGGAGTCACTACCCACTAAGTCATAGGTGCATGGAATCAGAGAAGGAAAATTTTAACGTGTTGTATATAAGCAATCTATACACACGCCAGTCACCGAAAGAACTCAATTCATTTCTGAAAAGTAATGCATATATTGCAGAAGTGGAAACTGTTTTTAAAATTTTCTTCTCTAAAGAGCTTAATCGTAATGAGAGCATAATATATTAGTCATCCGCATACAAGCCTGTTTCTCTGTATCACAGCTCATCAGTGTGGCTAGACACATGCACTTGCTTTATATATATATATATATATATATATATGGGGGGGGGGTTGTGTGCGTGTGAACCGAGATATAACATTAAAATCCATATAATTTAAAATATAGTTCATATGTGATATTCTGCATGTTTTTCCTGTTTTTTTTAGCGTTAAATTATATTCATAAAAATTGTGACAGAATTTAAAGATTTTTTCTTCTGTCACTTCCTCTCTTTTCTAATTTTAATATAGAATCAATCTAAACTGATAAGAAATATTGATTAACGATTTTAGAAAATTGCTAACCTTTGCAAATCAACATATTGTGCATGCTTATTTCTTTTAAAAGGTATAAAGATTTTAGATATGTTCTCCAATGATGATAAAATTTGTTTGTTTTTGAAAATTTCGTTTTCCTGTCTATTATCATTCATGGATCTCTGAGGTCATTGATGCTTCTGACCTGGGTATATCGATAATCTACACCTACAACTACATGAAGACTTCGGGTCACATATTTTTGAGGAGTGTTGAACGACGTGTTAAATTCTGTTGTTCACAGGTCCACTTCGTCTCAGGGTTTTAGCACCCGTTAGGCTCCCAATTATGGTAAATAGTTAACAAAGAAACTGGGGTCAGAACAATTCTTCTTCTTCTTCTTCTATGTGCCCTGTCCCTTCAGGATGTAGGCGATCATGGCTCTCCACGTCTCCCTATCCCTTGTGGCTCTTAGTATGTTTGCTCCTGTTGCTCCTGGCAACCCCCGTTCCGTCATACACCTGATCAGACCCTGCAAATATGTTATCCGCTGCCTTCCTCTGTCTCTCCTTCCTTCTATCTGACCAGTCAGTATCAGGTTCTCCAGGCTCTCTTTCCTCATTGCATGTCCCAGGAACTTCAGTTGTCTCTTCCTGATGCTCAGCATCAATTTTCTTTTTGTTGCCATTCTTTCTAACACGTCGTCGTTGCTTGTATGCTCAGTTCACGATATGCGTAGCATCCTTCTGTAGAACCACATTTCGGCCGCTTCCAGTTTTGTCTTCATTTTCGATGATATTGTCCAGCATTCACTGCCGTATTGAAGAACTGACATCACGTAGCAGTCTAGCACTCTTTTCTTCGTTTCTATTGAGATTTTCCTGTGTGTTAGTATTTTGCTCATCTTCTGGAACGCCGTGCCAATTCGCCTTCGGATCTCCGTGTCGCACTTTCCTGTTAGAACACTTCCTAGGTACTTAAATTCTTGTACTTGTTTGATTCTGTTATCCCCCACCTGTATTTGGCATTTTGGGTTATATCTTTTGCTGATGACCATGCACTCAGTTTTCTTAAAGTTTATTTGTAGTCCCTTCTTGTCACTATCCACTGCTACTTTCTGTATGAGATCTTGTAGTTTCCTTTCCGTGTCCGCAATCAGCACTGTATCGTCCGCATATCTTATGTTGTTCAGGTTGTGGCTTTCAATAACAAATCCTGGCGTGTCATCTAGGGTCCTCAAAATATTCTCGCTGTATAGGTTGAACAAATCCGGTGAAAAGACACATTCTTGTCTTACACCTTTTTCTATCTTTGTGTTTCTACTGAGGTCGTTACCAGTCCGTATGCAGGCCGTTTGCTGCCAGTAGAAATTCTTGATTATTCTTATGTCTTTTCCGAAAATGTCGAGGCTGCCTAGCATCTCCATCTATTCTTTGTGTCGTATTTTGTCGACGAATATATAAAAATACACATTTATGCCAGTAATCCAAAAATGTAAAATGTCAAAATCCATTAACCAAACTCGCCCCGATATTCCATAATATGTCAACTCTATGCATCCTTATATAAAGTAACCAAAATTCTAACTAAACCTATCCAACTATATTTAGTAATGAATAGAGTGTTAGTTCAACTAATGAGTTCCTTGACGTATTATTTTCTAATGAACAAAATACAGGTATCCTTGCATTGTTAGTGTTAAAATATGTTTACTGATATTCGTGTTATAGAAATCATAGAAATCGGCATAAAAATAATATAAACACTGTAACAGACATCAGGAAATGACCTGATTCATGGAACGAGAACAATCTATCCTATTTATCAGAACAAATGTTCCAGTTCAAAATTTTAATCACCTGAAGAAGACTGAAGCGTACAACGGCGAAACATCGTAAATACGACAATAATGATGACAACAGTTATATATATATATATATATATATATATATATATATATATATAGTACTGTGCAAAAGTATTAGGACAGTAACTATTTTATCTTTTATGAGGCATCAAAATAAAGTTTAAAATCACACCTGCCCTAACACTTTTGCACACTACCGGTAGTGTGTAAAAGTATTAGGACAGGGGTGATTTTCCTAAAAACCTCACTGAAATTCAAATACAGGATGAAAATGCAAACCTTTGTGAGAATTATTTAACTAAAAAGGACGGCTTCGAAATTTGAATTGGCCCTCACAAAGCCTTGATCTCAATCTTATTGAACATCTATGGGATATTTTGGATGAGAAAAACATTGATAAATCTAATGTTACTTTGCAAGACACACTTTGGGAACAAATACAAGCTGCTTGGCAGGAGATACCATTAGATACATTGAAGAAGATTGTGATGCCAATGCCTGACAAAATGAAGCCTGTGATCAAAGTAAACGCCTGTTATACTAAATATTAAATTTTTTTAACAAATATTTTTCTTGTTAAAGCATTTGTTGAGTAAATCAAATTAAATTACTTTAATTAAATTGTTTATTTTCTGTCAATATGCCTAATAAAAGATAAAATAGTTCTTGCCGTAATACTTTTGCACAGTACTATATATATATATATATCGTGTTTAATTGAGATAGTATTTAGCGCCAAGGTTGTTATTTTTCAGTGGTTATTATGGTTAAAATTAGTTTTTTTTAAAGCAGGTTTTTTTTTAAGGTAAAGTGCTCAATATCGGGGTATAGATAGAGCAAACAACCCTGACGAGCGTGAACATCATAACGGTATCCTCACGAAACTTTGAAGTCGGCATGAATCTGCTCTATTAAAGAGATAAACTCTGTGTATCTTTCTATAATTACCTAATGAGACATTTTTTTTGAATGTCGAAACAAAATGTAGTAAATTTGTACATATTCTCAATTATAACTTATAATAAATATCTATCTATCTATCTATCTATCTATCTATCGAGAGAGAGAGAGAGAGAGAGAGAGAGAGAGAGAAAGAGAGTGATAGGGGAGATACAAAGTGTCATCGTACGCTATTTATTTTATTTTATATATTTTATTATTTTTAATTTTTATTTTTTTGGTTTGTGTCCTGTTAGAAAATGTCACTTTTCAAAATACTGAAGTAAGTATTCAATCCCAAAATGGAATGGAGATTGTTATGCCAAAAAAAAAAAAAAAAATCGAAAGAGTCAATTTTAGACTTACACATATGTTTATTCTTTTCCTTTCAACTCACTTCGACTTTGTTTATCCAAACGGATTTCGTTAAACAATCAGTTGTTCCATCAGATTTTTCTTGGGAATTCCAGAAGTCTTCTAAGTACAGCGATTAGTGCCGGTTGCTCTTGCTCTTCATCGAAACCTAGAAAAATAAACTCTTCCTGAATAACGCAATATTCGTTAATGTTCTTCTTTTCTGTTAATTCTTAAATCCTGAGTTGATCCGCTTCCTTGAGTAATTGCAGTTTGAGCCAACCAATCATCGAAAGAGATTTCCTCATAAGGATCCAATACTGTATTTGCTAAATTCTTTCTGCTCTTTGTTCAGTTTAGATAGCCAAAAATGAGATAAAAGGGGAATACAGGAAAATTGTGTTACGTCCGTCTTCGAAGCCTTTTGGACTATTTTATTGCCAAAAAATTATCTACCGAAATCATATCTTTCTCTTCCTTTTTTTTTCTTTTTTAAGCTTCAATTAAGGTAGGTAATTTTTCCTTAGAGCAAATAGGTTCGTCAAAATAGGAGTATATCAGTTCGTTTATCATCCGCTTAACACTCCTTATCAGTTTTTTTGTACAGGTGTAGAAATTTATCCTTGATTTGCTGTTTCGGATTGAGTTTACATCACCTTCTAAATATGTTTCTGCTTTTCCCATTTCAGCGCCTCCTTGAATCTTAGTGTCATTATCATCTTACTTAGAGTGCTGCTTTTTACTCTGTAGCCTCTACCTTAAGTGTCTCTTCGGCTTTATACTGGGTGATTATTATTTAAAAAGGTTGGCAGTTGGTGACTGGCTAAGATAGAAAACAGACAATACTTATTTCTATGAATTATATTCGGACTATTTTTTTATCTTTGTTGTATGACAAAATTTCGGCCGTTGTGCACTCCGGCCTTCATCAGGTTTATATAGCGCTGAGTAATTTACAAGAAATTCCAACATGAAACCTTTTTTTTAATTTTTTTAATTGATATTTAATTATTTACCCAATACAAGGCTCAAGAGCCATTCAAAATAAAGAACTACCGTTTAAAGTTTTAATAGCTTAAGAAAGGTTAAGACAAGAAGAAAGTAAAAAAATAGAATAGCTAATTCCAGGCATGAAGGGATCAAGATTTAATTAACGGATAATATTTCAGAGATCAGGCAGAGACGTTCGGTGTATAGAGTTAAAGTAGCATTTAGAAGGAACCGGAAACTCAATCCTATACAGGAAGCAAGGGACAAACATCTCCTTCTGTTCAAAAGACCTGGGAGAAGTGTGTACCGGACGATAGGCGAACCTATCTACTCCTGTTGAGTAAAGAAATGTAAATAAATAGCAAATAAAAGATCAAAGTTTTAAGTTACGACGTTAGAAGTTTAGAGTTGAAGTAGATTTTAGAAGGAACCGGGA
>JBBBDQ010000460.1:2192500-2225000 GCA_037127315.1 Ascarosepion bandense | reverse complement strand
CTCTTTCAAAGTTTTTATTCATTATTTCTTCTTGACTGAAGGGAAAACAATAACATCGACCTTATATTGTGGAGAAATTGTGTGTATCCGCGAAAACTGAAAACGAAACATCTTAGACTTGTGAGTAAGTGGATAAGAAATTGATTAAAATCAACCTTCTTCTTCTTCACTTTTACAAAAATTCACAATGACGTGTAGAATCCTGGTTTTCCCAAATAGAAAAAGGTTTGACCATGTGCTTGAAGAAAAAATTCGAAACCAGATTTCGCAAGTAGGTGCTAAAATAATTTTTGACCAAAGGGAGCGACTTGTAAGACTTGAAAAGACCTAGCGATCCAGTGCAAAATTCAAAAGGACATATAAATGACTTCGCAGCGTCAGAGATTGAGAGATAGGAGCAGCGAAAGAGAGACACACATCTTCAACCTTCAAGCGACCCGGACATTATCCTCTTTCTCTTTCTCCTTATCTATTTCAACAATTACTACTAGAACATTTTGTACGAACTCTACTCTTAACCTCTTAATAATGTTTCTAATTAATGCAAAATGTATATTTTATTCTTCTTACGATATTCTACACAATTCCACATATTCCAACCTGCCGACAACCAACTTTCTGATAAAAACCTTCTGATAATAATTCTGCATATATCCTGTAAGCTGTAGGGAGTAAGACACAAGACTGAATTAAAGAAACATTAACCAGCTCCCTACGCTACATAAGAATGGCCTAATTTTGCTGGACGACAACGTACGGCCGCACGCCTCTAAATGAACTTTCCAAAATTTGTATAACCTGAATTATGAAATTTTGTCTCATCCTGCATATTCATTTGATATCTCTCCTACTGATTATTACTTATTTAAGCATTTTAAGATTTCTATACAACACTGAAACATTCTTCAATAAAGAAGTTGTAATCGAAGTCTTTGAACTGATTTTCACATCAAAGGATCGGGATTTTTTAAAAGATAGGATTAAGAATTTAGAGATACGTTGGAAACTATTCATCAACATGAAGCAAATATTTCAGCTAAATGAATTTTAAGTACCTCAACTAAATCGCTGAGAAAACAGCATAGTATGAACGAAAAATACCCAAACTTAATTAAAACAAATTTTTCCATCAAAATGTTTGAGTTTTAAGAGGAAAGATCAAAATATTTTTAAATTATTTAAAAAAAAAAATTTAAATCCATTCTAACACGTTTCAAATTTTTGGAAAAACCTGTTTTGATTTTAATTAGCGGGTAAATTAATTGCGCGAGTTTACAGTGGAAAACTTAATATTACATTACTCAGTTTTTTGGGGTTTTATTCCAGTGACAAACATTTTTTTGGAAATTCTTGCAAATATCAAATAATAACCGGACTTTAATGAAACTTTCAGAACTTATTCACAAATGAACGAGATTATTTTTGAATTCATTATTTTAAAACAATATTGCTAAAAATATTTTTTTTACATCTGTTACGCACTCTGCGTGAATTCATGAAATTTTAAGAAATTACATTTTGTTGCGAAAACCCGTTTTATTCGTTAAACGCATGACTCATTAGGAATGTAAAGTAGCTACTATTTTATTTTAAACCTTTTGCCTTTATTTCCGAAAATCTGCTCCGAATAGTAAAATGAAAAATGCAATATAACTATGACATTCTTTAATTTGATAAGCTTTAAATTCTATTCATAAATAATATGAATTAATAACGTTATAATCTGAAAAAAAAATGATATTATAATAAAGAAAATTTAAAAGAATTGTTTTAACTTTTAAATCATAATGATTTATAAAGTTTCAGAAATATTTTAAAAATATATCAAAGATGTGTTGCGGTTATTTTATAAATTTATTAATTGAAGATTACATTTACATTTTCAAAGTTTTGTGAAGGCATTATTAAATTAATGCCTTATCTCTAACTCGATATTGAGAACTTTATGACAAAAAAACAGCTAACAAAAAATGGCTATCTACCAGAAAACAACTGAAAAAAACACCAATCTTGGCACTAAGTATTAACACAATTTATTATATATATATATATATATATATATATATATATATATATATATTCGAGTGGATCCGTGCCTCAATAAATGACGGCAAAAATATTTATATCAATATGACATCTAAAATGACATATTATTTTAATTCAGATACTTCAATCCAAGGGAAAAAAGCAGGAAGGTAAATTCCAAAAAACCCGATCCTAATTAATATTAAAAATTTTATTTTAATATTAAAAAATGATACAGGAAGAGAGCTCCATGTAATAAAATATTACAGTGCAAATATATATTAAAAAAGGATTAATTCAAAGATGTTGAATGGCCATTTCGATATGAAGATCCCCACGGGGGACAACACATCACCTCAGCAACAGAAAAATCCTTTCAGAAACTGGAGAAAAATTAGTCTACTTTTCCTTTTTAAATAGATTGCAAAGAAATTAAAAAATAAAAAATAAAAAATAAAATAAAATAAAAATAAAAATAAAGGGAAAGAAAAAGAAAAAGAAAATGAAAAAGAAAAAGAAAAAGATAGAATAAAATCAAATAAATAATAAAAGAAAAAATTGACATCGTCTGGGTTCGCAAAAAAAAGGGACCCTATAATCAGCTGGAAATTAATAGTCTCAGCTTGTACTCCTAAAAGTTTTCGTGATAGGTGTCGTCTGTGTTTATTGGAGAAGATTTTGATTTTGAAGTATCCTCATCAGGACTTACTTTTGAACCTTAGGAGGGAATTTATAAACAATAGGGCGGATTTTAAAATTTAACTTCTAATTTTTAATTTTTAAATTCTAAATTTTTCTATAATCTTTTTCATTTTTTTAATTTTAATTTTAATTTTATTTTTTTAATGTATATGTGTATGTTTGTGTGTGGATGTGCATATTTGTATATATATGTATATATATGTATATATGTATTTATGTATGTGGGCTATATGTAATTTTGGAAACATTTTTTTTGCTATTTAAATGCTCCTTTTCATAATATTCATTAATTTTTTATATTTTTATATGTATGTGTGTGAGTGCATATGGAATATGTATATATATATATATATATATATGTGTGTGTGTGTGTGTGTGTGCGTGTATATGTGTGCATGTATGTGCACACATGTATATTGTGTGTATATGAATTTTTTGTATATAGGTGTGTACACACATATATATGTGTGTATGCGCATGTATATGTATATAAGTGTGTAATAAATTGAATGTATGTGTGTGTATGTGTATGTATATATGTATTCTTATTCGTAGAATTGTGTGTGTATAGATATGTATGTATGTGTGTACTTCTATAGGTATGTATAATTGTAATTAATTTTTTTTTTTTACCTAGTGTTGTCTTTATTTAGTTTAATTTCAAATGACCTAATTTTTTTAAAAATAATTTTATTTTAAATCCTATATCTTTTTATTCCCTTTTATTAATAATTATGCCTTTTTAAGTAAAGGCCTTTTTCTAATACTTCAACGTTTTGGGGAAATTAGGTTTTTGAATTTGTCCAGCGTCTGTAATATTTAAAAAAATTTTTTTCTTTAGTTTCTTTCTTTTTCCCTCCCTTCCTTCTTTTATCTCTCTTACCACCTTTTTTCCGTGTTGCTTAAACTTACGTCGATTTAACACGGCTGTCTGTTAATTTTTAGTTACATTCTCCCTTTTTTTTTGCAAACCCAGACGATGTCAATTTTTTCTTTTATTATTTATTTGATTTTATTCTATCTTTTTCTTTTTCTTTTTCGTTTTCTTTTTTTTTCTTTTTCTTTCCCTTTATTTTAATTTTTATTTAATTTTATTTTTTATTTTTTAATTTCTTTGCAATCTATTTAAAAAGGAAAAGTAGACTAATTTTTCTCCAGTTTCTGAAAGGATTTTTCTGTTGCTGAGGTGATATGTTGTCCCCCGTGGGGATTTTCATATCGAAATGGCCATTCAACATCTTTGAATTAATCCTTTTTTAATATATATATATATATATATATATATATATATATATATATATATATATATATAGGTTGATTCGACAAAATAGTACATTTTATTTCGACATTAAAAGAACAATGTCCCCCTGTTCTTTCAATAGCAAATCAAAATGTACAATTTTGTAGTAGTTTATAGTTTTACATGTTCCAAAGTAATAAATAATAATTATATATATATATTTACTCAAATAAAAATCCGAAAATTCCCTATGTCATAATGCCATTAGCATAATAAAAAATGTTGTCGCTGAGGAAGATGGAAATTTCCTCGCTGAAATAGCTTTACTACATATGTTATTTTCAGATTTTTATTTGAATATATACATATTTGGCTCTGGAAATAAATAATACTATTTACATTGAGGCCTCTACTAGGGTCATTTTTAATTATGTTGTGATTAATATTAATAGGAGGTGTTTTGAGAATTTTACCTACGTGACATTTTCATTTGGGATATATATATATATATATATATATATATATATATATATAAAGAGCGAATACGCGGCAAGAGCTTTCATAATCTGTACTACTAGTAAAGAGAATTAACTGAGCCGACGTTGCCTTATTATTGTCTCTCTCTTTCTCTCTCCCCATGAACATGACAGGAGGAATATATATATATATATATATATATATATATATAGAGAGAGAGAGAGAGAGAGAGAGAGAGAGACCACAGTCTTAATTATATTAGAAAGGATATGATTATATATATATATATATATATATATATATATATATACAGCCTGCCAATATTTCTCGACTTTTACCGACGGGTGTGGCAATGATTCTGCTTTTCATTAGTCCCGGTGAGTTCTAATCACCTCTCGTTTTCTGAAAAAAAAAATGCTAGAAAGAATAAATCCTCACAATTTGTTCGAGCAGTTGCTCATCTGTAACGAATGAGATTTGTCTCGAACAGACAGACTGATAGGCCGCCAAAACATACACCATATCGTCTTCACTTGTTGTCAACAGACCGAATGGCGCCAGAAAGATCTTCTCCCTGGGAGGGCCAGACCGTGGGACAAGGTGCGGGAAACGATGAACTGTCAAATTTCAGGTCTCGAGTTTTGCGTGAGTCATCTTGATTGGACGGTGGAAATGGTATTACAGCACCTGTTGAGGTAATCAGCGGCTTTAGTTTGATCATTGTGGATAATCGGGGAGTGGCTTTCACTTCATTAACTTCGGATAGCTGAGTTAGTCTCTCGTCTGACAGTGAAAATGGACACGACAGGTATAAATGTATTCTCACCTGGTTAATATTTGATGTTGTCTCGTCTAACGAGTGATAGAAAACAATATATTAAATACCTACATACATGCATCATATGTATAACTATATCTATCTATCTCCCTCTCTCTCTCTCTCTCTCTCTCTCTATATATATATATATATATATATATATATATATATATATGTGTGTGTGTGTGTGTGTGTGTGTGTGTGTGTGTGTGTGTGTGTGTAAATAATTTGCTCAGTTATGATCTGAGATTAAGGGCAGGATGTTTAAATAAAAAAAACATGAGAAAAACTATTTAACTCGCCTACGCGTTTCGTCCTGTGATGGCATTTATCAAGGTAAAAAGACGAAATGAGCTTTTTTTTTCAAATTACGTATATATAAACAAACAGTGTTGACAACTATAAAAACGCTCACAAATCATTCAATAAGAAGAGTAACAGAAAATTTTAGTTTTAGAATTCCTTCATGTGTAGTGCAATGTCACGAGATATTAAAATGAAAAGAATTTAACAGTTTTCTTTGGTCTTTTTAGTATGTATGTTAGTCTGTTTTTTATAGTTGCCAACACTGTTCGTTTATAGACACCTAATTTGGAATGAAGCACATTTCGTCTTTTTGACTTGATAAAGTCCATCACAGGACAAAACGCATAGGCGAATTAAATAGTTTTCCTCTTGTCTTTTTATTTTACCATATGTACACACATATATATATATATATATATATATATATATATATATATATATAATAGGGGAGTTATAACACTGTGTAAATAACTATAAAAACCCTAACATTTACATTTTTTGTGTTTTTTATAATGATTTCACCCCAAGTAAGGCTGTACATCCACTGGTTTGTAGAGGGTTTCGTGAGAGACGAACGAGAATAAAGATGATCAAGATACAAGGGCTGTTAGAGAAAGCACAAGAGAAAGATGAGAATATTGGTGCGAAATGTGTTATGTGAGAGTAGAGCAGGAAGGATGAAGAAAAATATACACTTAATTGCGGGCAAAAGATAAGAGAAATATGGAAATCAGGAAGATGAAAGACGGCAATTGAGGTTGCATTTAAACATTTGGAGATTCTTGCTAGCAGAGAAGCAAGTATACGGAAGAGAGTTACGCAGGAGGGAAGTATGGCAAAAGAAACTATTTGAATAGAAGTGGTGGTTACATTTGACTGATTTGACTGTAAAAATGGAGTGACCTTGTAGAAAATCTAGTAGCCCTTGTAAATTCACGTAAAAGTGGTACCAAGAAGATAAGCTTTGATAATTGAAGTTTGTTTGTTTCGGGGTTTAACGACCTATCAATCCTTATGGGATCATTTAAGGTCATAACCAATGATTTTGAGTAAGGTTATTTTATTTTACAACATTTTTCTTTTTGAGTATCAAGATTCAGTGGGATTTGTTTTTAAGAGCAGGGTCCCCAAGTCCTACCCTTGTTATTTAACCCATAACTGGAGGGAAGGGATGGATTAATACCTTTCAAGGATACCAGTGCTTAAGTGAATGCGGGGTATTCAACTGGAATTCGAACCCGATTTCTCTTTCCGAGCCGATATCCACTGCATCACAATGCATATCCGTCATTATACGCTTACAGCACCTGGTATTCCCAAACTGTCACCCATCTGAGTACTGACCATGCTCAACGTTGCATAGCTTCGGTGATCGAGTGAGAACCGGTGTATTCAACGAGATAGGCCGTAAGCCTGATAATTGAAGAAGCCTTGATAATATTTGTAAAATGATAGAGGGAAGCCACGTCCCCTCGATGAGAATGTGACAGAAGTCGAGCTGTCGAATCAGGATAGATTACATTGCTGATCCTAATTTTGAATTTTGTCGAGAACTCTGATGTGAATAGCAGAGGCACCGAACCAGATATGGCAACAATATTCAATGCACGAACAAATGGTAGATTTTTATATGTACAAGATGGATTTTAACGAGAGAATCTTCCTAGCCTAATGCAATGACTTGACCTTTCTACTCGTAAACATGACAAACCAGAAAACGAATATTATCTAATCTAAACTTATTTATAAATGAAAGCTTTAAAACTAATACATGGTCCTGCAGCTCAGACTCTTTGGACGTTGGCACGAAAGACTAAAAAGCAATAATTGTTTCCACTCAAAGCGAAACCGTAGACTGATAGAAAAATTAATGGATATAAGTCAAATTTTGGTTTACTGGTATCGATATCAAATTTTCTGCACTATTGTAAGAACTGCAACATTGAAACTTCTAAATAGCATTTCTTATGTCTTTGTCTATGAGTGTATCAAATTTAATTAAAATCGGACCACTCCTTCTATAACCCGATTTTTCGATTATCGATTTTCGATATTTATCGGGGTACTTGGACACAAAACCTAGCTAAGAACACTCGCAGACGCTTATCGTACAACTGTGTAAATTTTCAAGAAAATTGGTTCAGCCGTTTCGGAGTCTATGGGTAACGGATACACACACACACAGACACACACACAAACAAAATTCCATTTGTAAATAAGTTTAGATTTAGATAATAAAAAAGTCAACTCTCAGTAATATTAACAGAGAACACACGTATTTTTAAATCATTTCGTCACAGGCAAAGCAACAGCATCACTAAGAAGCAATTGATAGAGAATATATGAAAAATATACTGTTACGAAAGAACAACAGAATAACAAGATTTGTCTATACTTCTGAGATGAGGTAGTATTTACACTATTTACATTATTCGTGGATGTGCGTTGTGGTGCAGTGGATATCGGCTCGGAACTACAAATTAGGGTGCTGAGTTCGAATTCCTGTTGAATTACTTGCATTCACTTACGCACAAATACCCTTGGGAAAGGTATTAATCCGTCTCTTTCCTCCAGTTATGAGTTAAATAAAAAAACAGAATTGGTTCTATAGCCTTGTCTAGCAACCAGTCTACAGTAGAAAGCAATGGCAATCTACTGCGGGATAATCTTCTGCCCAGTCAGTCATGTCTTATTCGAGACATAATCGCCCAAGCGTATATTACGTATGGCACTTGACGGACTATTGACACATGACACATCAGCTTCACTCCCTTTCCCACCTCTGTAATTGTACTTACCATGCCTTTTCTATAAATACCTGTATGGAATTATTCTGATGAACTTTTATCGATGGCACAATAGACTTTATCATTTAACAGGTGAAATTATCAGATTTAAGTGTAATATATATGCTAACGAGATGTGCGTTGTGGTGCAGTGCATATCAGCTCGTAACGAGAAATCGGATAGCCGAGTTCGAATTCCAATTGAATTCACATACGCACAAATACCCTTGGGAAAAATATGCATCTCGCATTTTCCGTCTTCTGTTAGAACACTTCCCACCAATACAATCAAGCTTTCTCTTACCGTGACATGTCGCTTCCTTCTAGCACAGTCAGTAGTAACTTGCGTATAGTTCCTTTAAGCACTTTCACTTGTGATGATGCTTAGTGCCAAAGTTGTTGTCTTTTCAGTAGTTTACTGGTAGAAAGACATTTTTGGTAAGCAGGGTTTTTTGTCATAAAGTGCAGAACGGGGGCCGAGAGACGTTACAGGAGAAAGCGTGCTAAGAGCCACCAGGGATAGGGGGGCGTGGAAGGCCATGATCGCCTACGTCCTGAAGGTACATAAAAGAAGAAAAAGAAGTATATGAATATATATTTTTTCTGTCTATTATAATAAAAACTATTGTGTATTTATTTGTGTGTGTGTGTGTGTATATATATATATTCTCTCCTGGCATGCTCAGGCGGGGTAACCTGTGAGGAAACAGCTAATAATCCTTTCAAATATTTGCCATAACTTTTTGATGGCCGAGGTAAACTCCTTATGGTAAGAATTTTTGGGACATAACAGTGATCTTTCATTTTAGCGACAGGATTATTGATATAAAACTTGAAATTTGGGCTTAAAGTTCTTGTTCTATTCTGAATGTTGAACAGCAACAACAAAAGTTTTTTTATCAGTCAAATAACTACCTCTGTTTTTTCTGACCAAGTAGGTTCCTTTTTATGTGTTTTATCCAATATGTAGCAATTTAGTCTGCCTAAAAGTTAACAGACAAATTGACATCTCGATAAAGACTAAATTTTGAAATTTGTGTATGTATATATACATGGGTGTATTACTATGTATATGTTTTTTCTTACTAATGTTTGTGAATATTTTTCCATATGTGAATGTTTGTAGGTTTATTCATGTATGCGTTCTTTTTCTCTCTCCCGTCTAATATATTAATAACTTTCTAAATCTACGAAATTGTTAAAATATATATATATAGTTTTTTTGTTTTTTTTTAGCAACAAAAATATAGTACACATAATATTTAATTAATAATGCTAATCTTAATTTTATAAAATTTTAATACCAATGCCCACCAAGTTTAATTTTAAGTCTTCCCACATATTCTCCAAATAAAAGTTGCTTTACTCTGATTGGTCCACATTGTACATACAATAATGCCTCCCTGATGAAAGAGGTCTTGCTTGTTCTTAACCTTTTAAAGCCATTCATTTCGAAATAACCACATCACTTGATAAGACACAAAAAGTGTCGAAACAAAATAGCTACTTTTGTAGTGATATTGTAACATATCAATGTTATAATTTATTAATAAATATTATTATATATATATATATTGCTAAATTGTAATGATGCTTAGTGTTGTCTTTTTAGTAGTTTACTGGTAGAAAGACATTTTTGGTAAGCAGGTTTTTTTTGTTATCAACTGCTCGATATCGGCACAGGGATACAGCCTCAATAAAGATTAATATGGAGAAGTTTGACACTTAGCTGAACAGTGTTATTTCAGTCATGCCTACTTTGATGTTTCGCGAAGGCATTATAGTGATGTCATTACGTTTCAGGAGAAATAAACAACAACAAAAAAAACAACCCTGAAGCGTGATAATATCATGGTAATAACCTCGCGAAGCTTTGAAAACGTCATGCTGAAATACTGAAATAACTCAACTCAGCTAACTTCTTCCCATTAATTCTTTCTCTTTCTTTTACTCTCTCTCTCTCTCTCTCCCCTCTCTCTCTCTCTCTCTATCTATCTATCTATCTATCTATCTATCTATCTCATTCTGTTCATATCTATCTATCTATCTATCTATCTCATTCTGTTCATATCTATCTATCTATCTCATTCTGTTCATATCTATCTATCTATCTATCTATCTATCTATCTATCTATCTCATTCTGTTCATATCTATCTATCTATCTATCTATCTATCTATCTATCTATTCTGTTCATATCTATCTATCTATCTATCTATCTATCTATCTATCTATCTATCTCATTCTGTTCATCATCTATCTATCTATCTATCTATCTATCTATCTATCTATCTATAGTCTCTTCATATCTATCTATCTATCTATCTATCTATCTATCTATCTAAATGAAGAAGAACGAAGAACAAAATTGCAGCGTTCAAAACATTGATTTAAAACAGTGTTCAATATAAAAATAATGCAATGAATATTTAACATTAATCATTACATTAAAACATGTGAAAAACTATTACAAAACTGTATCTCTCTCTTTCTCTCTCGGTCTCTCTCTCTCACTCACTCTCTCTCTCTCTCTCTCTCTCTCTATATATATATATATATATATATATATTACGCTCTCACACCCTGATTGACCACTCTAGAAGAAAGGTAGACTTTGAAAAAGAGTAGCCACTCTAGCGTGTACGCATCGCTCATTCAGTAAAATGAATTTGAGCACACTAGCTATTGGGCGCGTAATATGATATGCGCTAAAAAGACTGCCTTCTTCCACCGAACGCCCCGTGGACCAGGGGTAGAGTCGCCGACTGACGCCAAATCGGTCGGGTTTCGAGCCTGGGTTGTGTAGCAATCGGAGTCTAACCGTACTGATGAGCTGTGATACAGCGAAACAGATTTGTATGCGGATGACAATATATATATATATATATATATATATATATATATATATATTACTATTAAATATGCTGTATATATATATATATATATATATATGTCTTCTTAAATATACATAATATCCTACGTTGATGGCACGGCTCGGAGTTTCATGCATTACGCAATCATCAGGTGCATTTTACGTTTCATGCATTACGCAATCATCGGGTGCATTTATTATAAATTATGTTTTAGATCATGTACATAATTTCTTCTAGATATGTCCTCTTCTCTACAATCATATGGCTGTTTCAGTGTTTGGACTTCAAACACATCATCGGGAGAAGTAAAGGTTTGGTATCATTCTCTGTTTATATTTGGTTCGTTGTTGTTGTGGGGGCTGGTTGGGGTTAGTGGTAATTAAGTGAATGTATTTCTCGTTTTGACCGTTAGACTTTTGAAGAATCTGGTGCAGAAGTGTTAAATTGTTGATTAATTGTATTATCTGTTGGACTGTACGTTTTATCGGTCGGTCGGGTATATCTTTTGGTTAGAGTTTCTAAGAAGGCAGCGTGTTGAGTTGTCATTTTTATGGATGGCTATCGTCTAATTGATTGATGTTAGTGAACCTAATTCATGTATTCACTTTGATCCTGTGCCTAGGTTTTCACTTTGGGGTTTCTTAGATAGACGTGATAGGGGTGGGGTGTTTTTCTTTCCAATATTGATTTTTTCGGTATGGAATATTTTTTTATTTTATAGGGTATTTTTTTAATATATATTTTTTAATATTTTATCCTCAAGTTTGGAGTATTTTTGTATTTAGGCGAAGTTATTTCAAGAAATCTAAATTTGTATTTTTTAGGGAGGTAATGCAAATTGGCGTTTTATCAGTTTTTTGTATAAAGTTGTATGTTTAATCTTAATTTTAAGTTTAGAGGGTTGTTTTTTTCTTTTAATTTTTTTTATTCTTTTTTCTATATATTACGTTTGGAATCCTATTTATTTCTTTTAATTTTTTATATATTTTATTTATTTAGATGTTTTTGCGGGCATTAGATCTTGCTTTAAGGATTCATTACATCGATTTTTTCTATAGCATTTTCTATAGCATTTTTTATCTTTTATAATAATAAAAAATCTCTATTCAAATTTCCAGTACTTTTTTGTGTGATTGTAGGGTTAGATCTTACGTGTGCTTACAGTTTATTTTTGTGTATGATATAATTATTCTGAAGTAGCATATTTTTAATCTTGATTTTGAATATATGGATTTTGATTCTTTTTCAATTTTGGGACCCATTTGTTTAATTTTTGATTTTTTTAGTACGGAATATTTTTGTATTTAAGTAAGGTTATTGTGTTAAGTAAGGTTATTGGTGTCGGTTTTAGTGATAGACTTTCCTTTGAGGATTTATTGGATCGATTTTTTCTATAGCTTTTTTTATCTTTTATAATGAGAATATCTAATCAAACTCTTAGTATTTCTTAGCATGATTGTAGGGTTAGGTCCATAATGTGCTTGCAGTTTACTGTGGTTTCGTGTTTCTGATTTAAGAGCTTGTTGCTATTTATATATTTAAGCATCTCTATTTTTTCATGGTTCTTTTATAGATTTTGCTGTTCTTGCTTTTTTGAGAATTTTCCATTTGACCTTAGGTGATTTATTTTCGTTTTTTAATTTCCAAAAGTGTTTGGAGAGAGATGTCTTGTTTTTCTTTTTTATTGAAGGATGAGAGGTGATTGTAAAAGCGCTTTTTAAATACGTTCATGGTTTTCCCAATATCTATTTTTTCATCTTTAGGATTTTCTAAGGGTGAAATCGAACACATATATATCAGAGATTTCGTCAGACATTTATTGGCCATGGGGCATTGGATATCGATACCAAGAAATCAAAATTTGACTTACATCCATTCATTTTTCTTTCAGTCTACGGTTTTGCTTTCACTGGAAAAAACTATTGCTTTTTAGTCTTTCGTGCCAACGTCCAAAGAGTCTGAGCTCCAGGACCATGGATTAATTTTAAAGCTTTCATTACACCCGAGCAACGCCGGGCTATACTGCTAGTATATAAGAAGGCTATTCTGCCTGTATGTTACGCAATTATACATTGCTACTTATAATAAGGCTATTCTGTCTGTATGTTACGCAATTATACATTGCTACTTATAATAAGGCTATTCTGTCTGTATGTTACGCAATTATACATTGCTACTTATAATAAGGCTATTCTGTCTGTATTTGTTAATTCATAACCATAGAAAATATGCCAATAAGTTCTTTGCAATTTATTTCTATTGCAGTTTGTTTCTGTGTAAAAATAATGTACAATGCTCTTAGCTTAAAGTAATTACTTATGCGTTTACATTTCCCATGTGCTAAGTCTGTTTTGTCTGTTCAGAGCAGCCAGTTGGACTATATATTTTATTGGTCTTACAACAAATATATACCGTATCTCTTAAGCGATCAGGGTTTTCCACAACTCACTGTACTTACGTAGCTCGTAATAAATTTCATCTCTTTGTCATGTTTCCTAAACTTTGTAACATCTCCCTTGTTCAGGCTAATTAAATATGACATCATTTATTTTTTTCTGTCTATCTTGCCTTCAATCTGTCCCCGTTGGTATCAAATTTTCCAAGTCATCTCTCCTTATGAAATTCCCTAGAAATTTTAACTGTTTCTTCATCGTGTTAAATATAAGTTTCCTTTTTCTCTATAACATAGTCGTTGCTCACATTTTCGGCTAATGCTATTCTCCTCGGGCTTCTTGACAAAATACAGCGGAGAATCTGCAATGTGATCGATACCGACTTAGCTGACCACCTGCAGTCACTCTCCCACCGGCGTGACGTGGCTTCCCTGTGCCTCTTCTATAAGTACTTTCACGGCTTCTGCTCGGATGAACTTAAATCACTGATGCCCCCTAGGTGTGAATTTGCACGAGATACTAGATTGGCAACTAGGTCCCGCCCCTTTACAGTGAAACCGACGAAATGTAACCGCAATTTCTACTCCAACAGCTTCTTTTCTCGCACTTCCCGCCCGTGGAATTCCCTTCCACATGATTGCTTCCCCGTTTAAATGTAAGGTCAATAGGAACCACAGAACACACTAACTCGCACCCATTACCTCCAACATTCTCAGCTACTACCCTGTTGCCCTGAAGAATAAAACGCCACATGAAAATCTGCCATTTTTTTTAATCATATCACCCCGAGCAAGGCGGTAACGCCACTGATGCGCAGGGGGCTACGTAAAAGTGAAAAGATTGGAAAAGAGAAAGCCGGAAACCACATCCTAAACAGGGAAAAGGGATGAGCCTCTTCACCTGTTCAATAGACGTGGGTGGAGTGTGAACCGAGCGATAGTTTAGTCTATCTACTCCAACCTTGATTTTATGGCGATTTACTAAGGATAGCTGAGATGTGAAACGAGACAGAAAAAATGGAGCATACAGTGAGGGTCGAACTCACTTGTACTTGATCTAGAGAGACAAGCTTGTACCCCTACCCATCACACCACTTAGTTGCGCTTTTTACGCTGCTGATATGCCTGAGTCTTCTTATAAGAAAAAAAATTGTCTATGAAATGGTGGTTCTTAGCCTCATGTCTTATGCTATAACAGTAAGCTGAACTCTTATTTTTGAATGGTTAGTTTTCCTTTCTTCTTTTTTTTTCTTCTTCTAATGATGAGACCAGGTTGAATGCCTCTAACGAAGAATTACTTGTCCTACCGTTTTTAGCCGAAATGAAGTCAAGGACTTCCCTCTCCTAAAACCTAGTTCTCTCACTATTGATAACAATTTAGGATGATACAAACCAGGAATACGGGCCACGCATTCATCTATTCTAAACTCTTTGGGTTAATAGGAGCTGACGAGGCTGAAAAGAAGAGAAGAGACGCAAGACAGAAATATTCCTGCAAATAAACCTTTAAAAAAGCAAGCAAAAAGAACCAAGAGTCAAAATGATTTTTCCCTCACTAAGATTGGAATTCCCAGTAACGACGATAAAGGAAAAGAGACAAGGATAGAAAAAACTTGTTTCAAAACAAAAAGAAGAGAGTATACGGTGGAGGTGTGGGGTAGAATTAATGGGTTAGAATAGAGGAATGAAGAGAAAAAGGTTTACTGTCTTTCTGGCGTCAAAGATCCTCCCCCCCAAAAAATAAATTGAAATGTTGAAATAAAATAAGATGAAGAAAAATCAAAATGGAAATGTTTTGTAGATAAAAATTAAGCTGAATTAGCAAAAGTAAAGTGAATAAGCGAACTTTTGTTGGAAACAAGGAAGAGATTACTGAATATCTTGTGATGTCGGTCCTTCAATATGGCAGCAAATACTGAAGATGAAGGAAAGACTTCAAGCAACCAAAATTTGGTTCGACAGAAGAATGCTGGGGATACCATGGACCAAACATTTGAGCAACGACGAGGTTTTGGAGAGGGTGGAAAGGAAAACCATGTTTATTCTTAACATCAGTAAAATACATCTGATATTTCTGGGACATGTAATGAGGAAGGAGGGCTTGGAGAATCTGATTCTCACAGAACGGATAGAGGGAAAGAAGGACAAGGAATACTTAATGAGTATAAGCAAATTGATGACAGAGCAGGGTTTGGGAGGCGTAACAGGAGAAAGGGTATTGACAGCTAGAATGGATAGGGAGATGTTTAAGGTCATGATCGCCTACGCCCTAAAGCGACACGGCGCCTAGAAGAAGAAGAAGAAGGCGGTGGCGGCGACAAATCATAAGGACTTAGAATAAAGTCAGAACAGTAAAGGGCTAAATGGTTAAAAGAAATTAAATAAATTAAAATTTAGAAAAAGATAAAGAAAAAAGATAAAAACTCATAATTTTTCATTTAATCATTTCACCCCAAACAAAGCTATAATTATTACCACTTCCGGTAATCACTTGCGTATTAGTAATACGCAAGTGATTACCGGAAGTGGTAATTTTTTAATAGGTTTCTCTTCCGTCTTTCTTTGCACTTAAAATGGAATGGTCTTGCATATGTTTGGATGTAGTGGTGGGCTGCAACCTATGCGCAAACTAAGCTTCTAAATAACAGCTAAACAAGCAGAATGATGATACGTTGATTTTCGAAGAGCAGTCTAGACGTGGCACAAGACCGAAAGTATAGGACACCCAGTGAGGATCGAACTCACAATTCAGTCGTAACTGACCTATCAAAACCAGCTTGCTAACCATTACACCACATCGAAGTACTCAAAAAGTCTTTCTAAGCGTAAGGCTGAATGTATGGGGCACGCAGTGAGGGTCGAATTCACGGGTCAGTCTTAATTGATCCAGCGAGATAAACTTGCTAACATTACACCGCGTTGAAGTACTCAAAATGATTTTATATGTGTAGTTTAGATGTGGCACAAGGTCGAAAGTATGGGGCACCCAGTGAGGGTTGAATTCACTGTTTAGTCGTAACTGATCCAGCGAGACAAGTTTGCTAACCGTTGCACAACTTCGAAGTACATAAAATGATTTCCTAAGCGTAGCTTAGATGTGGCAAAAATCCAAAAGTATGGGGTGCCCAGTGAGGGTTGAACTCGTAAGGGTGAGGGTTCAGTCGTAATTGATCCAGCTAGACAATTATGGAAGCCATTATACCACGTCAAAATGCCAAAGTGGGGTTACTTATTTCAGATAAAAGTTGGCGATTGGTATTGCATTTACATTTTTGAAAATTGTAGGTAGCAATGAAAACAAGAGGAAGATATATCTTCTCCTTCATCTATGTACCCTGTCCCTTCAGGACGTAGGCGATCATGGCTTTCCACGTCTCCCTATCCCTGGTGGCTCTTAGCACGCCTTTTCCTGTTACACCAAGCAACACTCGTTCCATCATCCACCTAATTAGGTACTTCAAATATATTTTCCGTTCCTTTCCCCTGTCTCTTTTTCCATCTATCTGGCCTGTAGTATCAGATTCTCCAAGCCTTCCTTCCTCATTGCATGTCCCAGAAACTTCAGCTGTCTCTTCCTGATGCTCATTATTAATTTCCTTTTTGTTTTCATCATTTCTAAGACCTCATCATTGCTCACTTGCTCGATCCACGATATCCGCAGCATCCTTCTGTAGAACCACATTTCAGTTGCTTCAAGTTTTTCTTTCATCTTTGATGGTATTATCCAGTATTTACTGCCATATTGAAGAAATGAAATGAACAAATAAACAACAAACATAATTATAAATATTCTAATTTCTTAGAAAAATATATTTTCTAATTCAAGTGTCTATCGAAATCTGAGTCATCAGAAGGCAATTTTATTAACTTCAACTAAATTTATAGAGAAGATTTTAATTTATTTATTTAATCTTTACATTTCAATCAAAGTTATATTTCTGATAAAAACACAAGAGATTGCGAGGATTAAATTGTTGCATCCGCTTTTTTAAGAAAACTTTGTCAGGCGGATTTCACATAAGTATCTTTAATAAAAAATATCTTTCAAAAATAAGATATACGTGTTGAAACTTTATTTGAGCAATATTAGCAAATTTAAAGTATAAAACCCTTAAGAGATGACAGAGCCGATTGAATGACTAAAAAGACGACTGGGCTGATTCGATAATACAAGCCTCGAGATTAGCTGGCTGATCATTGTACCTGCCAATTAGATTTGCTTCAGGCGATTTTCAAGTGTTCCAAGTTAGGTCTTGTGAAAAGGGCTCCGTCTTTCTGGCACTGAAACTCTAAATGAGGTCCTGTCTCCAAAATGTTTTCATCTGATTTGAAACAAATATTATTTACTTTCGTTTCAAGTATCATAAAAACAATTTAATTAATTGGTGAATAAGTGTTTTAAAAAGACGCTAAAATGTCCAATATTTGACCCACCCGCTGAAGCAAGAAAAACAAGTTTTTAAACCAAAATTTCGAACCTGCTAGAAATGATTAAAAAATTAATAACATAATAAAAAAAATACTTTAATCTTTCCGGTTAATAATGACAAACATTTTGACGATAAACTTTAGTTTTCTTTTTATCAAGTTGCACCATGGTATGCTCTTTGTTACAAAATCTTTGGAGACACCTAAAAGCGATTAAAACTTTTCTAATGTCTTAGTTTATTGCACTTTTTATTTTACGATTCAGAGAATATAAACTCACAGCAACTGAGGCCTGTTTGACACTCAAAATTTGTCAATTTAAATACTCATAGAACTTGTTTTTATTTATAATATAAACATTACGCGCTTCAAAAAGATTTTCTCAAACATTCTTAAAATTAAATAAGTGTTAGGTAAGAAATTTTCCAAAATGTATTTTTACGAAAACTTTTTAAAATGAAACACTGAAAAACTTTTCTGAATATGTCTTGCTTGAAAGTTTAATTAAAATCCGAGAATTATCTGATTTTGTAATAATTTCAAAATAAATGTTTTTTCATCGTAAACAAACGCTCAAATTTCCCGAAATAATCTATGGTCCCCTGTTGACAGCAGATAAACAATAGTTTTTAAATAAAACGTTATAAAAAGAATGAAAAAAACTGCATCAAAAAATGTTTAGTAATTTCTCTTGATAATAACACACAAGTTTTGATGATAAAATTTTATTTTTGTTATGTTTGGGGCATACTTTTTCATCATGTACACTCATTTTTAGCGAATCTTCGGAGGTATCTACATGAAATGGAAGACTTTTCTCGTTATTTCACTTTATCTTTTTTGAAAGAAAAAGACATGATGTCACGTTAAATCATCACTTGGAGAACGGCTTGTTCTTAAATAACAGGCGTCTACGAAAGTACATTAATAGCAAGTGATATTTAACGTTCTTTTTTATTCGTGGTACGCAATGTAAGATTTTAGGTACTTACGAATGTCGGGTCGGGTGGCCGCTTACAAATGTTCGTTTCTTTCAAAAACAAATAGTTTGGATACAGTTAAAACAGACGCAAACAATGAAACGAAAACTTGTCACATTATCTTTTTCTTTAAGCAAATAAGAAGGGTAATGTGGTATTTCAAACATTGAGGCAGATTTCGTAGGTCCCGAGCCGTAGCTCCCGGATAATTACTCCCTCTCGCCCACCCTTCCCAAAAGAATGTGAGGGATAAAGACAGATAGAGTAGGGTAGAGAAGGATTAGGGTAGAGGAGAGCACTAGTCTTTCAATTTTTCTATTCTCACCTTACTGACTCTGCCATATTCTGTCAAACACGATTACTGTGATCCATTTCAAAGAACAAACACATGTGCTGCTGATGCTAAGAACAGGAAAAAAAAGGTATTTTTGTCTCTAGTTAATGGTTTTTGCTCCAAAGCAATATTGTCGCAGTCAGGGTCTGTACTTTTCAGTGCGTTATGGCGCAGTGTATATCGCCTCGAAAAGAGAAATCGGAGAGCCGAGTTCGAATTCTAGTTGAATTCGTTGCATTCTCCTATGCGCAAATACCCTTGAGAAAAGTATTAATCCATCTCTTCTCTTTAATTAAATAGCATGACATGTTGGGTTCTATAGCCTTGGTTGGCAATTAGTCTAACTCACTCAAAGGATAAAGGAGTTTGCGTAAGCTCAACACACACACACACACACACACACACACACACACACACACACACACACACACATATATATATATATATATATATATATAGGTATGTAAATAGTGAGATAATGATCTATATGGACGTGCGTTGTGTCGTAGTGGATATCGGCTTTGAACGAGAAATCAGAGAGCCGAGTTCGAATTTCATTCACTTACGCACAAATACCTTTGGAAAAAGTATTAATTCGTTTGTTCCCTTCAGCAATTGGGTAAATAATAGGACAGATTGGATCTTATAGCTCTGGTTGGCAATCAATTTACAGCAGAAAGTAATGGCAATCTATTGTAGGAAAATCTTCTGCCCAGTTAGTCATGTCTCTTTCAAGACATGATCTCCAAAGCGTGTATTACGTATGGCACTTAGCTGATTGACTTTTCAGTGTACCCACATCGCTATAGAATGTGACACAAGGTCAGTTAAAATGGATTCAACGACAATACACATCAATTGGCATTCCCCCTTTTTATTGACGCCTTAGGATAAAGAAGTACTACCTCAAGAGATTGTGTGGTGCTTAAGATAGCATCATTTTGAAAATTTCCCGGCCGAAACTAAGCAAGTATTTGTCGTAATCAGGGTTTTTTGTTCTAACTCTAAAAGTAACAATATGGCTTCTCAGTATTTCGACAAGCTGTCCAAAACAATGTTTTTGCTCACCCAACACTTCAGCTACCATATGTTAAAGAATGTCATCCCCCATTTCCAAGATTGTCCGATTCAAAGGGTGAATTCAAAACAATGAATATATTATTGAAAAACTTCATTCTTTTCTGTATTAGGAGAAATAAACTTAAAAGGTTTATTTTTATTGGGGAGATTTTCAAATTTAATATCAATAGCAAATGTTGGGTTTTAAATTTGAATACGCGTACACTGTACAATAATTTGTTTTAATTCATAATTGTTGAGAAAATAAACTGAAGCATACTTCAATAAATATTAAAAAATAGCAATAGAATGCCAAATTATTTTAATTCAACAAATTCTTCTTCTTCTTCTATGTGCCCTGTCCCTTCAGTAGTTAGGCGATCATGGCTTTCCACATTTCCCTATCCCTGGTGGCTCTGAGTACGCCCTCTCCTGTTACATCATGCAATCCTCGTTCCGTCGTCCACCTGAGTAGGTCCTTCAAATATGTTATCCATTGCTTTCCCCTGTCTCTTTTTCCCTCTATAGTTTAGTCTATCTACTCCAATTAAAAAAAAAAAAAAAGAACAGTGAAAAGATTGGAAAAGAGAAAGCCGGAAACCACATCCTAAACAAGGAACAAGGGATGAGCCTCTTCACCTGTTCAATAGACGTGGGTGGAGTGTGAACCGGGCGATAGTTTAGTCTACTTTGATAGCCGAGCTCTTTCAGAGTCTTTCTTACCGAATATGGCGACATTTCCATGTTGTTGGGAACATTTTTGATGACTTCTCTCTTCGGCACTTTTTTCGTTCGCTCAGGCACGATACTTGGTCTTCCGGAACGTTGTTCCACATGGCAATGACATTTTTCATAAAATTTCTTGACAATATTATAAACCGTTTGATGATTAACCTGGAAAAACCTAGCAGTTTCTCTGTTTTATTTGCTACTCCGAGGCCCTATTTACATTATTCGGACTACATTTTACCTACATTTAAATTTTCGGCGTTTAAGCTGTTGTACACTCCAGCTTCTTCATTTGATGGGAATTTTACTGGGGTATATCATTCTCATTCCTTGTGCGAACCCACTTCTGATACTCATGAGTTATCTCCCTTTAGCCTGACATTTTAAGTTATTTGTTCACCACTGCTGTAGCCTGGTATTGAACAATTTAGGTCAAGTCATTGGAACTAACTAACCAACGCCTATATTCACTGGGACATGTGTCCTTGAAGACAGCAACGATTGAGTTTCTGGGACTTATAAACCTAATGTTTTCAGTAACAAGAAGAAGGCCAGATCCTACAAAGGCCAAAATATCGTCAAAATGGCAACGAATATGAGGACAATAGTCCAAATAATGTAAATAGTGTAAATACTGCTTCATCTCAGAAATATACACAAGAACTCTGATACCATCCTATTATTTGCCTTCGTTGAAATTCACCCATTTTCTTATTTTCACGAACTTTCATTGCAAAATTTAAGTCAACAAATCGTAGAGCCGAATTCGAATTCCAGTTGAATTCGTTGCTTTCACTTACGTGCAAATACCCTTACGAAAGGTAGTAATCTGTCTCTTCCCTCCAGTTATGGGTTAAATAACAGGACAGATTGGGTCCTTTAGCCTTGGCTGGCAATCAGTCTACCGCGGAAAGTAATGGCAACCTACTTCGTGATAATCTTCTGCCAAGTCTTGTAAGAGACATGATCGCTCAAAGCGTGTATCACGTATGGCACTTAACTGACTGACTTATAAGCTTCTTCTTGCTCTAAATTTTTTATTATTACCCCAGGGTTTAAGCTAATAGGTTTTGCGTTGTGGTACAATGGATATCGACTTGGAACGACTGATATTTTTTTGTTGAGTTTGAATTCCAGTTGAATTCCTTGCTTTCCCTTACCCACAAATACCCGTGGGAATGGTATTAATCCGTTTCTTCCCTATCAGTTATGGGTCAACTAACAGGACAGATTTGGATCTATAGCCTTGGTTAGCAACCAGTCTACCGCAGAAAGCAATGGCAACTGCGGGATAATCTTCTGGCCAGTCAGTCATGTCTCTTTCGAAACATAATCGCCGAAGCGTGTATCACGTATGGCACTTAACTGACTGATTGATCGGTTATAAATAAGAGAATCTTGATACTAAGACGGTATTGTCTGAAAAAAAGAAGAGAAGTTATTACACTAGCCAAAATTACTGTAATTAAGGGTGGTTAAAAACCGTTTGTGTCTTCTCATAAATATATCAAAGAGACGTTGACAAGAATTCATTAATGGTCACTTGAACTGCCAATACGAAAAATGGCCGATGGACAAAAACCAAAACAAACATAAGAAGAGTTAGAGGTTCTCTTGATCAGTTGTTTCCAACAACTATTGAGATATCTATATAGAATTTATCTTAGAATGAATGAGTTAAACTTAAGCATTACTACAATGTCGGTAAGTCATCATGTATAAAGAAACTCAATGTGTGACGGGAAATGTTTTATGAATTCGCGGAGCGGAAAACATCACTTATTAAAAATGTCATCTAATTGTTAAATTCTTCTTCTATGTGTCCTGTCCTTTCAGGATGTAGGCGATCATGGTTCTCCACATCTCCCTATCCCTGGTGACTCTTAGTATGTTTTCTCTTCTTACACCTCGTAACCCCCGTTCCGTCATCCACCTGATCAAGCCCTTCAAATACGTTATCCGCTACCTTCCTCTGTCTCTGTTTCCTTCTATCTGGCCTGTCAGTATCAGGCCCTTCAGGACCTCCTTCCTCATTGCATGTCTCCGGAACTTTAGTTGACTTTTCCTGATTCTCACTATTAATTTTCTTTTCGTTGCCATTCTTTCCAGCACCTCATTGTTGCTCACATGCTGGGTCCATGATATCCGCAGCATCCTTCTGTAGAACCACATTCCCGCTGCTTGTTTTTTCTTATTGTCCAGCATTCACTGCCATTCACTTGAAGAACTGACATCACATAACATGTCGATTTATCATTTTTTCTCGCGCGATTATGCATTAATCTATCCTTCCAAATCGAACAAAAATATTTTGCTTAATATTTCGCAATAGGAAAGACAAATTTTTAGGATTAGTCAAGTAATTTCAAAGTCAAGGAACTACAAGGGGTTTCTGATTTTATTCATTCTTTTTGTGCAAATTGCAAGCGTTTAGCCGTAAAGATGAGAACCCCGACCTGGTCAGCAAGGTTTCCCATACTTTCGGCTTTGTACTGCACGTCAGCTACGCTTAGACAGTCACCGGATGACCGTAAAATAAACACAGCTTGTAATAATTATGGTAGAAAGGCATGCGGAGATATCGGTAAACATCGTGTTCTTGTAATTTGCAAAAAAACAATTGAGAAGGTTGATAAATTGTTTTAAAAAATCATACAGAAGTTAAAATGTAACGTATTTGAATATTTCTTGCTTTTCTTTCTTTTTTTCTACATTTATATATTTTTCCCCGATTTTTACTTTTATTTCTTTAGTTTTTTTTGTTTTGAATTTTTTTACTTTAATTTCCATTTTTTACTTTCTTCTTTTATTCTTTTAAATTTCGTTTTTTCCACTTTCATTCTTTCTGTTTACTTTTTTATCTATCTATCTATCTATCTATCTATCTATCTATCTATCTATTTCAGTCTGTTCATATCTATCTATCTCTTTTCATATCTATCTATCTCATTCTGTTCATATCTATCTATCTATCTATCTATCTATCTATCTATCTATCTATCTATCTGAGTCTGTTTATATCTTTCTATCTCTGTTCATATCTATGTATCTCATTCTGTTCATATCTATCTATCTATCTATCTATCTATCTATCTATCTATCTATTTCAGTCTGTTCATATCTATCTCTGTTCATATCTATCTATCTATCTATCTATCTATCTATCTATCTATCTATCTATCTATCTGAGTCTGTTTATATCTTTCTATCTCTGTTCATATCTATGTATCTCATTCTGTTCATATCTATCTATCTATCTATCTATCTATCTATCTATCTATTTCAGTCAGTTCATATCTATCTATCTATCTATCTATCTATCTATCTATCTATCTTATTCTGTTCATATCTATCTATCTATCTATCTATCTATCTATCTATCTATTTCAGTCTGTTCTTCACTCCTGTGTTCACATCCTTCTGTTGCCTTTTCTCTGACACACCCTGTAACTGGTTCATCATTCTACTCACTCTTCTTCTGCATAAAACTTAAACTCTATTATTTAGCCCCCTGCGCATCAGTGGCGGTACTGCCTTGCTTGGGGGTGAAATGATTAAAAAAAATGCGCATGTGTAGTCGCATCCACGTAAACAAATGTATTGCGACGAAATGCGTCACGCGAAAATATTCTCCACTTTGTCATACTTATTAACGCTAATCTATACATTAAAATAATATCAGTTTATCAATACGGGTGTATCCTTTCCTGAAAAATGACGGCAAAATATTTGACAGGATTATTAGCTCTTTCCTTACAAGTTATCACCCTGTAGGAAACCAGAGATGGGAAAAATGCGAAATGGCATTCAATGTTGATCAGATAATTTTAAAACATTGCTACTACGTTCATGATAAATTTTATTCATGGTTGGTTGCTTTTCATATAAAAGGCCTTGACAATTTGAAGTTTTTGTTTATTATTTCATAGTATTGGTGTCGTCAAGAAAACTTCTTTTTTTTTTTTTTTTTTTTTTTTAATCATCTCACCCCAAGCAAGGCATTCCACTGCCACTATTGCGCATGGGGCTACATAGGAGAAGATAAAGAGAAGAAGTGATTAGACATAGGGAATGTCAGGAGGAAGGTGACAGATGAGTAAGGATACCGAGGATGAGGGTTGGGCAGATGGGAAGAGTGTTTGATCTTCTGTATTGTGAAGATGGACAGAATTGTGTCTTTAAATGTTGGACAATAAAACTTGTCTCCGACAAATGAATGACAAGGCGTCTCGATAATGTTGTGGCTAAGCCAACATATGTACTTACTTTTTTGTTAGATGCAAAGAACGTTTAAACTGATCTACAATGTTGGTATTTTTTAAAGCTCTAGTTGACGGAGAAGAGTTATTGCGTATCGTTAAGTTTGTTGTATTAAATTTAGTACTGTATATAATTAGTCTTATTTATTTTTTACTGTGATCAATAGGGTATATATGAGTACTTATGAAATGTAATTAGGCTTTTTAAATTTCATCTCCCTTAAACTCAACACACTTATAGATGCGTTATCATCTGAAACTACACGGACGCAGTTCTGGGAACATCATCTGTTGGAAAACATCGAATATTTATTCAAGGGTCTAATATATATATATTAACGTCCGTTAATTTTTAAGTTACAATTCTCTTTCCTTTTTTTGCGAACCCAGACGATGTCAATTTTCTCCTTTCTTGTTTATTTGATTTTATTTTGTTTTATCTTTTTCTTTTTTTCTTTTTTCTTTTTCTTTTTCTTTTTTATTTTCTTTTTTAATTTCTTTGCAAATCTATTTAAAAAGGAAAATTAGACTGATTTTTCTCCAGTTTCTGAAAGGATTTTTCTGTTGCTGAGGTGATGTGTTATCCCCCGTGGGGATTTTCATATCGAAATGATCATCCAACATCATTGAATTAATCCTTTTTTAATTTATATATATATATATATATATATATATATATATATATATATATATATATGGTTTGTTGAATAATCTAGGCATTCTATATATTTGTCTATGCTTCTAAGAGGAGGCAGTTGTGACATTGCTTGGACTGTTGTCGTCATCTTTATTGCCATTAGCCGGACAATTAGCCAGGTATTGAACTCACAACACTTTGAGTGAAGTCACTGGATCTAACCAACACTTTTATCCACTGAGACATGTGTTTTGGGGAACATCAGTGAATAAAGATTTTGGCTAGAAAACAAATAACATTAGATTTCATGAAAAATCAGCGAGCACTTATACAAGATTCTAATATATTGGCGTCAGTCAGCGATTCTACCTATGGGCTATGAGCGTTCGGTAGAAGAATGCAGACTTTTAGCGTGTATATTGTTATTATACACGCTCAATAGCCAGAGTGTTCTAATCCATAACGATAGATAGATAGATAGATAGATAGATAGATAGATAGATAGATAGATAGATATGAACAGATGAATATATATATATATATATATATATATATATATATATAGGTAGATATGAGCAGACTTAGATAGATAGATAGATAGATAGATAGATATAAACAAAGTGAGATAGATAGATAGATAGATAGATAGATAGATAGAAACAGACTCAGATAGATAGATAGATAGATAGATAGATAGATATCAACAAAGTGAGATAGACAGATAGATAGATAGATAGATAGAGAGATAGATAGATAGATAGATAGATAGATAGATAGATAGATAGATTAGATAGATAGAAACAGACTCAGATAGATAGATAGATAGATAGATAGATAGAAAGAAACAGACTCAGATAGATAGATAGATAGATAGATAGATAGATAGATATAAACAAAGAGAGATAGATAGATAGATAGATAGATAAATAGATAAATAGATAGATAGATAGATAGAAACAGACTCAGATAGATAGATAGATAGATAGATAGATAGATAGATAGATATAAACAAAGTGAGATAGATAGATAGATAGATAGATATAAACAAAGTGAGATAGATAGATAGATAGATAGATAGATAGATAGATAGATAGATAGATAAACAAAAGTGAGATAGATAGATAGATAGATAGATAGATAGATATAAACAAAGTGAGATAGATAGATAGATAGATAGATAGATAGATAGATACAGACTGAGATAAATTGATACATTTACTTTCTTTTTATTGCATCTCTTTTTCTTCTTTTTTTCCATTCATTTTATTTTATTCTATCTTCCATCCATCTCTTTCTTTTCTTTTTCTTTTCTTCTCTTTTGACTTTCTTTCTCTCTCTTTTCTGTTTTCTTTCTTGTTTCTATCGTTTTGTGTCTTTCTTTCCACATGTTTTCTTTCGCTTTTTCTTTCTCTCTATCGTTCTGTCGTTCTTTCTTCTTTCTGTTTTTTGTTCTGTTTCCTAACTCCCTTTAAATCGTTTATTCTTTAATTTTCTCGTTTCTTTCTCTTTTTCTTTAGTTTATTTATTCTTTCAATTTTTTCCATCCATTTGTTCTTCTTTTCTTCTCTTTTTATCTCTCTCCCATTTTTTATTGACTTTTTCCTTGATGTAAACCTCGTTCTGTCAATTATTTTCTTTGGTTATGGCATCACACTTTTAGACTGACAGGTTGCGTAATAACCATTAATATTTCTGTTTTGCGTTAACAGCCTCGCCTGATTCATCGTCACTGCAACAATCATTTTTTTTTTTACACAAGGAAACACGCGTAATATTACTTGTTCAATAAGAATCTGCTGACTTTAGCAAATTTTTTTCCGATCTTTTCCATTTGTTGACTTGGATCGGATTTAATCTCACGTCTTTTTGTATTATATATATATACACTGGAAAAAAAGGGCAAAAATAAAATAAAACATAACAATCCTAAGTTGGAAGTCTCCTTGACCGCCAAGCAGCCTAAAAAATGATAACTTCTTTATGCGTAAATAATGACAAAATAAATGATGATCAAATAAAGAACATTCAATAATCAAGTAGTTTTAAAGTGCGAATATTTAACGGTTTCCTTATATTAATATTCTAATGAAACTTAATTTTTCAGTTAATCTAAATCTATATCTAAATCTATCTATCTAAACTTATTTATAAATGGAACTTTGTCTGTGTGTGTGTGTGTGTGTCTATGTGTGTGTGTGTGTCCGTTACCTATAGACTCCGCAACGGCTAAACCGGTTTTCTTGAAAATTTACACAGTTGTACTATAAGCGTCAGCGAGTGTTCTTAGCTAGGTTTTTTGTCGAGGTACCCCCGATAAATGTCGAAAATCGAAAAAATCGTGTTATTGAAGGAGTGGTCCGATTTTAATCAAATTTGATATACTCATAGACAAAGACATAAGAAACGATATTCAGAAGTTTCAAGGTTATATAAGGCTAGATGTTTGTGTGTGTGTCTGCTTAAATGCCTGTATGTCTATATTTTTTCAACCTTTTCAGTTTTTGCTTCGGGTTTGGTTCTAAGTAGGTATAATTGTAGTTTTTAGTCTCAGCCATGTTACCATTTACTCAGAGGACTCAGAGGACTTATTTAGCCTTTAAAATTCAGTTTCCCACGAAAAAACTTATTTGATATCGATACCAGAAAATTAAAATTTAACTTACATCCATTCATTTTTCTTTCAGTCTACAGTTTTGCTTTAACCGGAAACAACTATTGCTTTTTAGTCTTTCGTGCTAACGTCTAAAGAGTCTGAGCTCCAGGACCATGTATTTGTTTTAAAGCTTTCATTACACCAGAGCAACGCCGGGCTATTTCTAGTAATAGTATAAGCTCATGGTAAATTCCATGATATATAAAATATCCGTAGAAATTTTCCTATTGCATTATAAAATTTTTGAACATCACAACTTTAACAAAATATCACAATAACAATCCTAAGTATAAAGCTCTCTTTTTTTCTTCGTTCATAACATTCCTCCTTGCTTGTATTCGTTCTTTATTATATTTACAGATTGTTTGTCTTTCTTCTAAACTTAATCGTTCTCGTCTTCTCTGTCCTTCTCTTGCTGCCTCTCTTTGTTGTCTTATTCTTCCTTCCATTGCAATGTTTTTCTCTGGAAATATAATGGATTTACAAAATACATTTAATTCCATTCAGTATAACAAACACATAATACACGTAGGTACCTAGGTAGGTATTAACTGTATTATAACATTAAAACTACGACTTGCTATGTTGTTCTGTAGGTATAGGGAGACGGTTATTGTTTATTGATTCGGCCTTGTGTCCGACATAACCGAACACCCAACAACTTAATCATCAGAAGGTTGGCACCAGGTTGGAGATTGCAAGGTGTGAATGTGTGGAAGAACCAAATATCTAAACTTATTTATAAATGGAACTCTGTGTGTCTGTGTCTCTGTGTGTGTGTGCCTGTGTGTGTGTGTGTATCCGTTACCTATAGACTCCGAAACGGCTGAACCGATTTTCTTCAAAAATTTACATAGTTGTACTATAAGCGTCTGCGGGTGTTCTTAGCTAGGTTTTGTGTCGAGGTACCCTAGATAAATATCGAAAATCGATAATCGAAAAAATCGTGTTATCGAAGGAGTGGTCCGATTTTAATCAAATTTGATACAAAGACATAAGAAACGATATTCAGAAGTTTCAAGGCTGCAGTACTTACAATAGTGCAGAGAATCGATAATATATATATAAAACTTTCATTACATCCGAGCAACGCCGGGCTATACTGCTAGTATATTTTAAATGTTAAAATTTAAATGTATTATTAGAAATAGATAACCAGAATTGTAGAAGTTAATGTTCAATTAGAAACATTATCAAGAAGCTAAGAGTAGAGTTCGTAGAAGTCGTTGCAAGAATGAGTTTATGTGCACGTATGTAAATAAATATGAGCGTTCGTTTGGTAGAAATGTCTTTGAAGTATTCGCTCAGATTTAAAATATCCGTTTGTTATCAAGTATAAAATGAGGCATATGGAAATGTTTAGAATGGAGAAGAAAAAGTAAAAGGAATCAGCACACGAGAGTGAAGGAGAAAGAGAATGAATATGCGACGCGACCTTACGTCCGGGTCTACTTTAAGTTTCTCCCTTAACCTTTTAGTGTGTCTTCTCTCTCGCTGCTCCCATCTGACTGACTGGCTGACACTGACGAAAGCCTTTATAGCCATTTAGTTTTTTGCACTGAAACGCTAAATTTTCTCAGTCTTGCAAATCGCTTCTATTGGTCAGAAAATCAGTTTAATATCTACTCGCAAAATTCGGTTCCGACTTTTTCTTTAAGCACATGGTCAATCCTTTTTTCTATTTGGCAAAACCAGGATTTCACATGTCATAGTGAATTTTTGTAAAAGTGAAGAAGAAAGTTACTTTTAATTCTTATTTTCCTACCCACCACAGTTCACAGCGAGCATTGAAGGAGCGATTGTACAAAGAAATAAAAATAAACAAATGAAAATTGTTTTTCTCAGTTGAAGGAGAATCAAGATGAAGACATCAAATAACGTTATTAAAATTATTATTTAGAGCACAAATACACTATAAGTACAATAACACCCTCATTTTTTATAATAGATTATATATATTTGACAGTAATTCTCCTTCCGCTTTATGCTTCCTGTTCTATGTCTTCTTTCAGTTATCATGCGTGTTTGTGTGTACGTCATCCGGCGTTTCAGTTTCTAATCTTTTCTCTCTTTGTGTGCGTTCATATATCTTTCTTTCTTAAGTATTACAATATCAATGTATAGGGAAACCCATAAATAAAGAACATGCTGAACTTTCAGCTTGAATTTCCACGATGAAAATTATTCACATGATTTGCTTTCAAACTCATATCATAAACTTTATTGTTATTATCACCTGATAACTTTTAGTAGTACAGGCCGGATATTGTTAAGCGATATCGCATGCGGCCCAATGGTCGGAAGATGTTTTCCATGCATATTTACAAGCAAAAATCAGGCATTTTCATATATGCTTTTGTAACAAATTAAAATACCTATCAATCAGTTAAGTGCCGTACCTGATACCTTTATCAGTGTGTGTGTATTCACCGAACAGATGTAATGAGGTATTTTTTAAAAATTTTCTCTTTTAAGGGAGCAATCTTTATTTTTATTCCGTTTTTTTCGGGGTCTTTATGAATTGCATTAGTGTAAAATCTTCTGTACAATATAGACGGAAGCTGATGATGGTTCACCTGAAATAGGCAACACTTCCGATTTACCATGAAATAATGTGTCTGCCTACTTTTTTCTTATATATATATATATATATATATATATATATATATATATATATATGTATTATAGTTTAGCACATGTACAAATTATCATCAACTTCAAAGTGTACATTTTGTTTCGACATTGAAAGGACAATGTCTTATCAGGTAGACACACTACTTGATAAGATATTGTCCTTTCAATGTTGAAAGAAAATGTACACTTTGTAGTAAATGATAATTTGTACATGTTCAAAACATTAATTTATAATACATATTCATAGGGCTATTTAATGTTTTGAACGTTGTCAATATTTTCTTCGTACCTATTTTACTTGGATATATATATATATATATATATATATATATATATATGTACTAGCAATATAGTCCGGCGATGCTGGGGTGTAATGAAAGCTTTAAAACTAATACTAGTCCTGGAGCTCAGACTCTTTGGACGTTGGGACGAAAGACTAAAAAGCAATAGTTTTTTTTCAAGTTAACGCAAAACCGTAAACTGAAAGAAAAATGAATGGATGTAAGTCAAATTTTGATTTCCTGTTATCGATATCAAATAAGGTTTTTCGTCGGAAACTGAATTTTGAAGGCTAAATATGTCCTCTGAGTAAATGGTATCATGGCTGAGATTAAGAACTACAATTATACCTACTTAGAGCCAAACCCAAAGCAAAAACTAAAGTAAAAGGCTGAAAAAATACAGACATACAGGCAGATAAACAGACACACACACAAACATCTTGCCTTTATATGTAAATATTATCGATTTTCTGCACTATTGTAAGAACTGCAACCTTGTAACTTCTGAATATCGATTCTTATGTCTTTGTTTATGAGTGTGTCGAATTTGATTAAAATCGTACCACTCCTTCGATAACACGATTTTTTCGATTATCGATTGTCGATATTTATCGGGGGTACCTCGACACAAAACCTAGCTAAAAACACTCGCAGACGCTTATAGTACAACTGTGTAAATTTTCCAGATAATCAGTTCAGCCGTTTCGGAGTCTATAGGTAACGGACACACACGCACAGACACAAACACACACACAAATTTCCATTTATAAATAAGGTTAGATTATATATATATATATATATTTCACCCCAAGAAAGGTTATAATGCCACTAACAAGCAAAATGTTACTGAGCGGAGAGGTTGTGACGAAAAATTAGAGGACTTTTGAAG
>JBBBDQ010000460.1:2147500-2190000 GCA_037127315.1 Ascarosepion bandense | reverse complement strand
TGGCATCTCCAACGGATTGTAACATAACAACCAAGGAATTCGAAAAGCTGTCAAAGTATAAGGACCTGGAAATGAAAATAGAAAAATGTGGAAATAGAAAACAAGACTCGTGCCTGTGATAGTAGGTGCACTTGGAATGATAAAAAGTGGAATAAAACAACTCATTGAAAGAATCCCTGGAAATCCCAGCTTAAGAAATATACAAAAAATGTCTTGTTAAGTACAGCCCACAGGCTAAGAAGAGCTTTGTCTATGTAACGCTAGGGTTGTTAGGGGAGATAAAAAAAAACATGAAATAGAGCCGTAAAAACACACTACGACCTGCCTTAGGTCTTCCTGCAGACTTGGCAGGTAGTGCGATCAAAGCAGAAATCGAAATATGACAAAAAATGACAACATCATAATAATAATAATAATAATAATAATAATAATAATAATAATATATGTGTGTGTGTGTGTGTGTGTGTATAACGAAAATATACATGCTAAAAAGTCTGCCTTCTTCTAGCGTGCTCCCATGGCCCAGAGGTAGAATCGCCGACTGACGCCACTTCGGTCGGGTTTCAATACTGGGTTAAAAAGCAATCGGAGTCTGACCGTGCTGATGAGCTGTGTTACAGCGAGGCGGATCTGTCTGCGGATATATATATATATATATATATATATATATATATATATATATATATATATATATGTCTGTCTGCCTGTGTGTTTGTTTGTCCTCTAAAATGGAGACAAATACACAGGTACAACCCTACTCCCCCGAAACCCTTGCTCCGATTTCAAGCAAAATTAGGTCACTTTTTAATCGTGACATAAACCTTTGATGTAGGCAAAAACTTTTCGAATCGATTCAAGAGTACGATTGAAACGTTTAGAATTTATGAACTCTTTTCTTTTGAGACGCCTTATACGAATTCAATCAAAATCGGGTATCTTGTAGATCAACGTCCGAACCTTTGATGTCCACAAAAAATTTTCAAATTAATATAATCAATATATTTGAACGGATTTATTTTGAACGGAAGTAACGACGTAACTCCGAAACTGACGTAAGTCAAGGTGTCATTGTACTTAAGTATTAAGCTTTGTTTTCGGACAATAGTCTCGACCTCTACAATCATACTACGTAATTGTAATAAAATGAATTTCCCACTACCAGAGCTCATCAATGATGTTAAATTGTAAAACTTAAACAAAGGCATTTCTTGAATTTAAGATTTCTCATTAAGCATTATGCTTGGCCAAAACAACGAATACACTCTGAGAAAAAGAAAAAAAACAACTTTACTCACTCAATTTCTCCCTGAGCTGTGCGATCCAAATGCTCTGTAAGTTTTTGCTGATACATTTTTCCTTGATGACAGCTAAAAATTCGCTATTCTGACTAAAACATTTGACCACATGCAAGTTGGGCTTATTTAACATAAATTGCCGTCTAAGAATGGGAATCATTTCTAAACTTGCGATTTCGAAATCTGGTACTGATTTCGAAATCTCGACCAATTATGTCTAGAAAAAAAGGGCACGCCGTTCATTTCACCAAACGCAACTGTATAGACAAAGGAGTCAACGGGAGGCTTCATCGAGTAGTAGGCAGTCACAAAGTGTGGAATGGTCTGTAAATGCGACAGCCATGTCCATTTACGAGAGCTACCTGAGGCAACAAACTAGAAATGCTTCCACCATTGTATCTACACATTCAATTGAAAATGATAAGTTTTCATTTAGACAATCCATAAATGCTTCTTTATCTAAACTGCAGCTTTCAGTGCTTCAGTGATTAACGAAGAACGTCAGCTTAGGTTATCAAAGAAAGCAAAGGCGAAAGCAGACGTAGGAGATTTAGAGAATGACGTTCAACGTAAAAATCGTTTGAGCAGAAACATTGCTGCCATTGCTGCTGCGCGAGCTTCAGAAAATGAGGCTCAACGTGAGGTTCGTCTAAAAAGGAATTGCTACAGCCATGGCCGCCACAAGAGCTTTACAGAATGATGCCCAACATGAACTTCGTCGTAACAGGAATGCGACAACTACATATACCGGACGAGCTTCAGTGAACGAATCTTCGTCTGCACAGAGACGATACTTATTTGACAACTGCGGGGAACTGCTGAGAATGAGGATAAACCAGGGTGTTACTTCTTCTTCTTCTTCTTCTTCTTCTTCTTCTTCTTCTTCTTCTTCTATGTGCCATGTCCCTTCAGCACGTAGGCGATCATGGTTCTCCACGTCTCCCTATCCCTTGTAGCTCTTAGTATATTTACTCCTGTGACTCCTGGCAACCCCTGTTCCGTCATCCACCTGATCAGGCCCTGCAAATATGTTATCCGCTACCTTCCTCTGTCTCTCTTTCCTTCTATCTGGCCAGTCAGTATCAGGTTCTCCAGGCTCTCCTTCCTCATTGCGTATCCCAGGAACTTCAGTTGTCTCTTCCTGATGCTCAGTATTAATTTCCTTTTTGTTGCCATTCTTTCCAACACATCATCGTTGCTTGCATGCTCAGTCCACGATATCCGCAGCATCATTCTGTAGAAGTTGAAATTGACACGGACGTAGCAGATTCTTCTTCTTTTTCTTCTTCTTCTTCTTCTTCTTCTTCTTCTTCTTCTTCTATGTGCCCTGTCCCTTCAGCACGTAGGCGATCATGGTTCTCCACGTCTCCCTATCCCTTGTAGCTCTTAGTATATTTGCTCCTGTTACTCCTGGCAACCCCTGTTCCGTCATCCACCTGATCAGGCCCTGCAAATATGTTATCCGCTGCCTTCCTCTGTCTCTCTTTCCTTCTATCTGGCCAGTCAGTATCAGGTTCTCCAGGCTCTCCTTCCTCATTGCATGTCGCAGGAACTTCAGTTGTCTCTTCCTGATGCTCAGTATTAATTTCCTTTTTGTTGCCATTCTTTCCAACACGGACCTTTAAAACCTAAAAAAAAAAATAAACAAAAACCCTAAAAAATAAAAAAATATATATAAATTTATACAAAATGGGGTGAAATTATGCTAAAACGAAGAAAATAGGGGGGAAATCATACAGGCTGTTGCAGTGAACCTGTGAAATTGCGTAAAAAAGGAAGCTAAAAAATTCGTCAAAATTTTGAAGGGGAAAAATATCATAAAATATTAAAAACTGCCCTTAAAAATCGAAAATGGCCAGAGATTACTAAAATTTGGGCTGAGAACTCAAAAGAAGCTTACAAAATTGCCAAATGACCCACCAAAACCTAACATTTAAAATTAACCGAGCCTTAAACACTATGTAAATGTGATCAGTGGCTGAGCCGAAAGACTGCGTCTATGGCAGCTGCGTGAGCTTAAGTGATTGGAGTTCAACGTTACGTTAATGTAAACAAAGACACCGCTGCAATAAAAGCTGCGGAGACTGAAGGTGAACGCGATCGTCGTTTGAGCAGAAACGTTAATTCAATGTCAGCTGCAAGAGAAGTTGTGCATAGAGTTAGGCAGGTTAATTTCAAAAAGAAGAAAAAATGGAAAAGAAGAAGAAAAGACAAAAACAAGACGATGAAAAATACGAAGCGGGAAAAACGAAGACGAAGAAGAATACGAAAAAGACGAATAATACAAAGAAGAAGAAAGAAAGAAAGAAAGAAAAGGACGAAGAAGATGACGAAGACGAAGATGACGAACAAGACGACGAAGACGAAATAAAAGACGACGAAGGAGACGAAGACGAAAATATCGACGAAGACGAAGTCGACGAAGGCAAATAAGACGAAGAAGAAAAGAATGCAGAAGATGATGAAGAAGAAGTGGACGAAGACGAAGGAGATGAAAAATTCGACGTATAAATGAACAATTATTATTTTCAGTTGCATGTGTAGATACAATGGTAGAAGCATTTCTGGTTTGTTGATTTAATTGATAGTTGTCTGTGTATGAGGTTTTAGCTGAAGCTGATCGTTTCGGATGCTGGGGCTGTCTATGAAAACAAACAGTATGTTTCAACTTTTTTTAAAAATTCCTTATCATATACCATAAAAATTTCACGTTTTCTACAAGGTGCTAAATTCTCCGAAGTTGCAGGGACAATGAATCCACTTCTTTTGCGTTACAAAATCATCGCATCACATTTCAGGCTCCTGTAACACCCACTTTCGTTCTTCCAGTTGTACATAGATCATTTCCGTTTTATTGACAAAATTGAATGCATGAATGCCGTTTTAAAAATACAACAAAAACCAATACATTTTTAACTTACGCGTTACGGCAACCTTATACTGAAGCTTTTTGAATAAGCACTTAACTTTACCATTTCAACATAACTCTAAAAACAACTCGAGCAACGCCGAGCTATACTGATAGTATATATATATATATATATATATATATATATATATATATATATATATATATGGTATCGAGGCAGCAGATAATTTTCTGAACATATACTGTAAAATATAACAGACAATGAATGTCTATTATATTTTAGCATGAGCCGTTCTAAATATCGTTTTTTGGCTTTAATTTCGGGTGAAAATAAGACTTGACCCACACTTAATGAAATAATAATATCACATTTCAATCTGAATCATTTATTTTCATTTAGAATTATCCACTTGGCAATAAATACTAAAAATAGTATGAAATTCATCATTATTTTAAAAACTGTGGTGGCCTAATAATTATGGGCAGTAGCGTATATATATATATATATATATATATATATATATATATATATATATATATATATATATATATATATATATATATATATATATATATATATATATATATATATATACGCTAAAAAGTGTGCATTCTTCTGCCAAGCTCCCATAGCCCAAAGGTAGAAACGTCGACTGACACCAATTCGGTCGGGTTTCAATCCTGGGTTAAAAAGCAATCGGATGTCTAACCGTACTGATGAGCTGTGATACATCGAAACACATCGGTCTGCGGATGACTATATATGTGTGTCTGTGTGTTTCCTTGCATATGATATTGAGTTTTTCTATTATTCTTGTAATTTCTGTTTGGTTGGAGTAAGGAAACACTTGTTCACGACTACTGCTGCCTAGTATTGAACTCACAACACTTTGGGTCAAGTCACAGGAACTAACCAACTTGCAGGGTTAGATGGAGATAACTCATGACTTCCAATCAAGGTATTACTACGCAAGGGATGAGAATGATATCCTCCAGTGATTGGAATAAAGGGTTAGGTTCGAAATTCCTAGCAACTGAAGAAGGCCGGAGCGTACAACGGCCAAACGTCGTACAAATGGCAACAAAAATGCAGACAATAGTCCAAATAATGTAAATACTTTCCAGTCAGTTTTGATAATTTTTGCTCTTTGGTTGGTCTTTCTACCCAATTAGGTTTTTCCTTTTCTCTCACGTCTTTTTTTTTTTTTTTTTTTATAAGCGTTTCACCCCGAGCAAGGCATGTCACTGCCACTACTGTGCAGGGGGCTACGTAGAGTGGAGAAAAGCTGATTAAATATAGGAAATGACAGAGGGTGGGTGATAGGCGGGTAAGGATACCGAGAATGAGGGTTGGGTAGATGAGAGTGTTGTGAGAATAGTTGGGAGTTAGTGTGATAGGAGGTGTCTATTGACCCTACATTTAAACACCTGGAGATTGTAACTGTCGGGAAAGCAGACTTGTGGAAGGGAGTTCCTCAGGCGGGAAGCGCGAGAAAAGAAGCTGTTGGAGTAGAAATTACGGTTACATCTTATTTGTTTAACTGTAAAAGGGTGGGACCTAGTTGCTAATCTAGTATCTCGTGTAAATTCGTGCTTAGGCGGCACCAGTGATCTAAGCTCATCGGAGCAGAAGCCATGAAAGTACTTGTAGAAGAGGCACTGCTTGGGGTGAAATGATTAAAAATATACTGAATCTGAAATTGTTTACAATAGCAACGAATCTTATGATGAGCTTCATTCCTTGATAAATAGCAAGGAAGAAACTCTTTATAAGAGTCATTGCTATTGCTCAATTACAATCGTTATCTTTTGTCGTCTTAAAACTGTTCACTTATAGTTCTCTAACTTGCGTTTTATTTTAGTGGCATTATTGCCTAGTTTGGGGTGAAATGAATAAACATATGAAAGCGTTTGCGACAATTCTCTTTCTTTAGCCTTCAGATTGAGTGATACTTTGTAACAGTTATTCCAGATCATCTGATATAAGCGTCCTTCGAGGAATCGTCTCAGAAAACGCTGAAGACAGTTCGGCATTGACATTATTGAATATCGTTTTACGAGCAAAGTACTTGAAAACTTTGTATGTCTTACTTACTTACTTACTGTACACACTCATTATCTATCTCATCATTTATTTATTTATCACACCCAATGGTGCATAGGGCAGCAACTTTTTGTTTCTGTAACAAACTGTTTTTTTACGGGGCAAGTTTGTTAGCCCTGCACCCAACCCCCCAAACCCCAAACCCCAAACCCCCCAAACCTGAGGACTGGTTGACCATTCTTGGTCCTTTCGTTTACAGCACCTGGTATTCCCAAATGGTCACCCATTTAATTACTGACCAGGTTCGATATTGCTTAACTTCGTTGATCGAACGGGAACCGGTGCATTCAACATGATATAGCCGTATACTTCATTATCTATCTACCTATCTTTTTTTTATAATCATTTCACCCCACGGAGACGCTTAACTAAGATAAATCTTTTTTGTTGGACGCTGGATATTAGATTTACAGATAGTCGTTAAATATAACAATTATTATTATTACGAGTTGGTCGTGCTGTAAAAAATAAGAGCTAAATATTTATCTCGATATGCCATCTAAAATGACGGTAACATTTATATTGATGTACCTACTATGTGCGTTGTGGTGCATTGGATATCGACTCGGAACGAGAAATCGGTGAGTCGAGTTCAAATTCCAGTTGAATTCATTGCATTCACTTACGCGCAAATACCTTTTCCAAAGGTATTAACCCGTCTCTTCCTTCTAGTTATGGGTTAAATAACAGGACAGATTGGGTTCTATAGCCTTGGCTGGCAACCAATCTACCGCAGAAACCAATGGCAGCCTACTGCGGGATAATCTTCTGCCCAGTCAGTTATGTCTCTTTCGAGACATGATCGCCCAAGCGTGTTTCACGTATGGCAACTAACTGACTGACTATTAAGTATCTTGCAGGGGGTTACGTAAGAGGTGAGTGATGAGAAAGAGAAACAGGTTACAGCGGGTGTCAGACAATGGATCAGAGAAGGATAAGAACACTGGTGTGAAGAGGGCTGCATAAGAGTAGAGTGGAAATAACGAAGAATATGATACAAGGGTCATCTGAGAAAGCATGCGAGTTAAGGAAATATGTGATAGCAATTGACATTGCATTTCAATTCCTGGAAATTGTAGCTGTCAGGAAAGCAACTATACGGAAGAGAATTCCACAGGCGGAAAGTGCGAGAAAAGAAGCTATTAGAGTAGAAGTTAGGTTACATTAGATTTGCTTCACTGTAAAAGGGTGGGACCCAGTTGCTAGTCTAGTAGCTCGAGTAAATTCATTCAGAGGGGGCACCAGGAAGCTAAGCTCATTGGGGAAGAAGCACTGAAAGTATTTGTAGAAGAGATAGAAGGCAATCACATTACGTTAATGAGAAAGTGACTGGAGTTGAGTTATCAGGTTAAGATCTATTACATTACTGAGTCTCCGCTGGATTTTGTCAAGAACCCCGAGATGAATAGCAGTGAGAGCAGTATTCAATGCACGGGCGGATGGTAGATTTATATATGTGCAAGGTGGATACAGACGGAAAATACTTCCTGGCCCTACACGTTGAACCGACCTCCCTAGCAGCAGATGGATTCAATATAGTCATTCCACTTGAGGTCAGCTGAGGATGCACCGAGGAGTTACGCCGAGGAAGCGCAATGTTGTGCTTTCAGGGAGATTAGCCTGATCCATGCTGATGTTGGGTACGAGCGATTGCTTATGGTGGTTAACAGATAGCAGCTTTGTTTCTATCTATGTATGTATGTATGTATGTATGTATGTATCTATCTATCTATCTATCTATCTCTGTTCATATCTATGTATCTCAGTCTGTTCATATCTATCTATCTATCTATTTCAGTCTGTTCATATCTATATATCTCTGTTCATATCTATCTATCTATCTTATTCTGTTCATATCTATCTATCTATCTATCTATCTATCTATCTATCTATCTATTTCAGTCTGTTTATATCTATCTATCTATCTATCTATCTATCTATCTATCTATCTCTGTTCATATCTATGTAGCTCAGTATGTTCATATCTATCTATCTATCTATCTATCTATCTATCTATCTATCTATCTATTTCATATCTATTTCAGTCTGTTTATATCTATCTATCTATCTATCTATCTATCTATCTATCTATCTGTTCATATCTATGTAGCTCAGTATGTTCATATCTATCTATCTATCTATCTATCTATCTATCTCTGTTCATATCTATGTATCTCAGTCTGTTCATATCTATCTATCTATCTATTTCAGTCTGTTCATATCTATATATCTCTGTTCATATCTATCTATCTATCTCATTCTGTTCATATCTATCTATCTATCTATCTATCTATCTATCTATCTATCTATCTATTTCAGTCTGTTTATATCTATCTATCTATCTATCTATCTATTTCAGTCTGTTTATATCTATCTATCTATCTATCTATTTCAGTCTGTTTATATCTATCTATCTATCTATCTATTTCAGTCTGTTTATATCTATCTATCTATCTATCTATCTATCTATCTATCTATCTATCTATCTATCTATCTATTTCAGTCTGTTCATATCTATATATCTCTGTTCATATCTATCTATCTATCTCATTCTGTTCATATCTATCTATCTATCTATCTATCTATCTATCTATCTATCTCTGTTCATATCTATGTAGCTCAGTATGTTCATATCTATCTATCTATCTATCTATCTATCTATGTTCATTATGTATGTACGTATGTATGTATCAAGTATACGCAATATGAAGCTGAAATGCTGATTCAACGCTAAATTTAGATTCCATACATGTATGTGTGTGTGTGCGTATCTATAAAACTGTAAAATGATGAGACCTCAAAAGTTCATCACCATTATCTTTTTAACCACCCACACATCCAAGACTACAGCACTTGGTATTCAGAAACAGTTACCCATCCAGGTACTGACTAGAATCAACATGGCTTAACATTTGTGATCGTATGAGAACCAGTGTTTCAAGGTGTTGTTGCCGTACGCCGAATAGATAGATAGACAGATAGAAAACGATCATATATATATATATATATATATATATATATATATATATATATATATATATATGATCAAAGAGGTAGAATCTCCGACGGATGTCAAATCGGTCGGTTTCAATCGGATGTCTACCCGCGCTGATGAGCTGTCATACAGCGAAAGAGGACCGTTTGTGAATGACGATAGATAGATAGATTTTTAACCGCCACTTAGATATAGTACAAGGCCGAAACTATGGGTTCCCCGTGAAGATCGAACTCCCTACACGAGTGTAATATATTCTAGCGAGACATGCTTACTTACTATTACACCACATCGATTTGCCATAGATAGATAGATAGATAGATAGATAGTTGATTTTCTAAGTGCCGCTTAGATGTGGCACAAGGCCGAGGGTATGTGATACCCAGCGAGGATCACTGGATTATACATATGTAATATGTTCTGGCGAGACAAGCTTGGTATTCATTACATCACGTCGATGCGCCATAGATAGATAGATAGACAGATAGACAGATAGATGGATATAGATAGATAGATTGAGGTAGATATAAACGAGAGAAAAATATATGATCATACCTAAAAAGAAAGAAAGAAAAACAGTCATTAGATATATAGATAGATAGATAGATAGATAGATAAAAGTCCGAGATAGATAGATAGATAGATAGATAGATAGATAGATAGACAGATAGATAGATAGATAGTTAGATAGATAGATAGATAGATATAAACGAGAGAAAAATATATGATCATACCTAAAAAGAAAGAAAGAAAAACAGTCATTAGATAGATAGATAGATAGATAGATAGATAGATAGATAGATAGATAGATAGATACGAGCTTAACCATTTGAAAAATGCAGTCCTGCAAACAGGCTCATTCACAGAGAGGGTAATATATAACTTGTGGTGCGTTAACCACTTAACTATGGACTCTTCCTACCAGTATATTAACTGAGATTTAATCGCTCTCGTGGCTTCAGTTTTGCTCTGTACAGTTTGCCTGCCTGTCTGTCAGTCACTAGTAAGCCAAGCTTACTTTTACTCTGTTATCTTGTATCTATATTTGACTTAATATATGTTGTTAACTATATCACCGTGTTTCGAGTTCTCATTTCGTGGTCCCATCACCGGTCCACATCAATAAATTTCTAATATCTTTCACGATATACAAGCAACAAAGGTGGATGTCATCATGGTCGAAATAACCGCTTTTTTTTTCCAATGTTTTTCACTCAGCATCCACTTGTAGACAAACTTATTCTGCTATTCTTTATTTCGTTTTTTTCCGTCGAACTGCTGCCAAACATCTGTGGAAATCAAATCCAAGCAGAACGTAACAGTAATAAAAAAGAACAGAAAATCTCTTTAGCTTAGAATAAGGAGAGTCTCTTGCGTCAGTACTCTAGTAATAAATTGACAAATAATAGTTGTGTTGACAATGTGTGTAATTCTTATTTGCTTTTCTTGGGTCTATAAGATCGCCGAATAATGTTCGTCTTGTCTTTTCTCGACCTTTATCTTTTTCTTTTTCTCTTTTTCTCTTTTATAGCTGTATATTCTATCTTTCCGACTAAATAGCGGGAAGTAAAATACGATCTTTCTTTCTTTCCTTTTTCTTTATTTCTTTCATTTTTTTCTTTTCTGGAATTTCTTTCTGACAAATTCTTGTTTTCGTTTCCTTTAAATTCTTCTCTGTATTACGAGTTTGTTTCTGTTTTTCTTTCTTTACCTCCTCCGCCTTATAACTTTCTTGCGCCTCCCTTCCATCTCTCCGTTAATTTTCTCGTTCTTTCTTTTTTCTACAGTCTCCACCTCGGTAGATCTATCTATCTATCTATCTATCTATCTATCTATCTATCTATCTATCTATCTATCTATCTATCATCGATAGATTATATCTATCTATCTATCTATCTATCTATCTATCTATCTATCTATCTATCACAATCTTATAAGATTATATCTATCTATCTATCTATCTATCTATCTATCACAATCTTATAAGATTATATCTATCTATCTATCTATCTATCTATCTATCACAATCTTATGATATTATATCTATCTATCTATCTACCTATCACAATCTTATAAGCTTTATCTATCTATCTATCTATCTATCTATCTATCTATCTATCTATCTATCTATCTATCACAATCTTATAAGATTATATCTATCTATCTATCTATCTATCTATCTATCTATCTATCATCAATCTTATGAGATTATATCTATCTATCTATCTATCTATCTATCTATCTATCTATCTACCTATCACAATCTTATAAGCTTTATCTATCTATCTATCTATCTATCTATCTATCTATCTATCTATCTATCTATCTATCTATCAACTCTTATAAGATTATATCTATCTATCTATCTATCTATCTATCTATCTATCTATCTTATATCTATCTATCTATCTATCTATCTATCTATCTATCTATCTCCTCACCTTAGTATTATATATATATATATATCTTTTTTTATTTGTTTGTTTGTTTGTTTCTTTCTTTCTCTACACTTCCCACCTCGGTATATCTTTCTATTTAGATTATATTTCTAAAGTCTTTCTACTTTGTATTTTGAATATTCATCCCTTTATTACTTGTTTGTTTATTTCTTTTACCTCATCCACATCGTTTCTTTCTTTCTTTCTTTTAGACTTTCTTTGACAGTTTCTTTCCTTCCTCTTCTTTCTTTCTTTCTTTCTTTCTTTCTTTCTTTCTTTCTAGCTTGTTTGTTTTTTATACAGTCTCCTCTACTTTGTTTATTCTCATCATATATCCTCCTCTCTCAATATAACCATTTCACGCTCTCTCACTCGCAGTCTCCACACTCTATCAATTTCTCTCAATTTATTTTCCTGTTACTTTCAAATTTTCTCTAGAGATATCTCAGCTTGTTCATTTTTTTTCTAATCAAAGTTTGTTCAGTCAAAGCCATTAACCAACATTTTAAACAAATTTTGCTTTAAGAACAAAAAATGCTTCCCAAAATTGTGTAAATGAAGAAAAGCTCATACAGTTTGGATCATCTAAATTAACTTTCAATCTTCTTCAGAGTTTTCCAATTTTTTTATTACGTTTTCTGTTCAGTGCACTACTGTACGGTATAAACATTTAGAAATTAGAAAATTTTCAAATCGAGTAACATTGAATGTGAAACTATCTGAAGCAGGTTGGCAGAAAATCATTACACGCATAGTATGCCTGAAATAGCGATCAGGTACAACGTCGAAAAACGCGACAAGCTGATTGGAACGGAACTCGGTTGTTAAGTGAGGATTGGAATAGAAATCTGCTCTTAAGTGAGAAATAGAACAGAACTCGGTTCTTAAGTGAGTATTGGAACGGAATTCGGTTGTTAAGTGAATGGGAAAAAAACGAAGTTTTTAATTGAGGATTAAAACGAAACTCGGTTGTAAAGTAGGAATTTGAACAGAACTCGGTTGTTGAATGAATATTAGAACGGAAATAGGTTGTTAAGCGAGTACTGGAACGGAATTCGGATGTTAAGTGAGGACTGGAATATAATTTGGTTGCTAAGTGAGGAAAGGACTAGAACTAAATTGTTAACCAAGGATGAGAACGGAACTCGTTAGATCTCGGTTGTGGAATGTGTACTAAAACGGAGCTCGGTTTTTAAGTAGGCATTAAAACAGAACAAAGTTGTTGAGTGAGGTTTAGCATAGATTTAAATTGTTAAGTGAGGATTAGAACGGGAATTGCCTGTTAAGTGAGGATTATGACATAATTCGGATGTAAGTGAGGATAAAAAAAAATTAGGTCGTTTTTTTTTAATCATATCATCCCAAGCAAGGCCGTAAGGCAACTGGTGTGCAGCGGGCTGCGTAAGAGTGAATAGGTTGGAAAAGAGAAAGCCGGAAACTACATCCTAAACAGGGAACAAAAATGAGGATTGTGAGGGAACTCTGTTGTTAAATGAAAACTGCAACAAAACTCGGTTATTAAGTGAGGATTGGAACATAATTTGCTTATTAAGTGAGGAATCAATTGGAACAAAGTTGCTAACTAAGGATTAGAATGAAACTCGTTAGAATTCGGTTGTGGAATAAATATTATAACGGAACTCGGTTTTTAAGTGGGCATTAGAATGTAACTAAGTTGTTAAGTGAAAGTTAGAACAGATTAAATTTGTTAAGTGAGGGTTAGCGCAAATTTCAGTTGGTAAGTGAGGATTAGAACAGGAATCGCTTGTTAAGTGAGGATTGGAACATAATTCGGATGTAAGTGAGGATTGGAAAGGAACTCGGTACTTAAGTTAGATTTCGAACAGAACTCGGTTGTTAAATCAAGATTAGTACAGAACACGTGTATTGAATGAAGATTGGAACACAATCTGGTTGTTAAGTTGGGAATGGATTGGAACTAAGTTGTTAACCACAGATTAGAACGTAAATCATTTGCTAAGTAAATAGAACTTGGTTGGAACAAAGTTGCTAACTAAGGATTAGAATGAAACTCGTTAGAACTTGGTTATTGAATGATTATTAGGACGGGACTCGTTTTTTAAGTGGGTATTGGAACGGAACTAATTTAAGTAAGGATTAAAATTTAACCAAGTTGTTAAGTGAGAATTAAAAGATAACTAAGTTTTTAGGTGAAGATTAAAATCGAAATCGCTTTTTAAGTGAAGATTGGAACAGAATTCGGATGTAAGTGAGAATTGTAAGGGAACTCGGTTTTTTAAATAAAGATTGTGAGTAAACACAGTTGGTAAATGAGCGCTGAAACGAAATATGGTTCTTAAGTTAGGTTTCGAACAGAGATTGGTTTTTAAGTGAGGTCTGATACGAAACTCGTCTGTTAAGTGAGGGTTGGATATATTCAGCTGATGAAACAGTATCATTAACTTACAAACTTATTATCGGTGACGAATAGTGATTTATACTCTAATATTGTAATGATTGCAATAGACAGATGTTCTTATTAAAGGTGTAAGCGCTGTAACTGATAAGATCTCACAGATTTTCATACGATATAAATTATACTTTAGTGACTGGAAGAGAAAATTCAATTCTTGTTGAGCAACCAGAATGTTCAGTGTCATTTTTAAATAAGTGGTTTTTGTATTCATGGCATTCGTAGCAGTATAGAAAAAAAGAATCCCAAAGCCGTGTCTCTAAAGGTAATAACTATAGGAACAGAATGACCTCGATTTATCTTGACAAATTGATTGAGGATTGCCATTGAGTATGAGTGGCTGATACGGGTCCCTGGAATGCGGTTGACGTTGGGGTGTTAGGCTCGAATGAATATGAGATTGGTGTCTAGTGGACTCGTGAAGGTCTGCTTTTGAACTGGCAAACAATAAACTAATGGGCATTTTTTCAAGATTACGACTGACAAGCAAAAGGTCACTGCCGGTCATAGGTTGGACTCAAGGGGATGAAGTGTATTTGGCAGAAAGTGGGATATTGATTTTTAACAATTTATTCTTCGTGAGTATTACGTTTGTTTATTTTAGTTTTTTTTTTTTTACGTCCTTGGAGAATGTTTTGAAAGAAATATGGTACCTTTGGTTAGAAAATTTCTTAACCTAATCTCATTCCTCATCGTGTTACAGTCCCAATTTTAATTAATCTATATGGGAGGTTTTCACACGAAGCATTATTCTTATCGTATGACCAGCATGTAAAGATGAAAAAAGACCAAAACATCTCTATAGGTTAGTACATTAAGTGTCATACGTAATACACGCTTGGATGATCATGTCTCGAAAAAGATATGTTTGAATGGGAAGAAGATTTTCCCGAAGTAGGTTGCCATTTTTTCTGTGAAAAACTGGTTGCCAAACAAGGCTATAAAACCCAATCTACCCTGCTATTTATTAGTCAGTCAGTTAAGCGCCATTCGTAATACACTTATAGGCGATCATGTCTGAAATGAAATATGACGGACTACGCAGAATATTTTTCCGCAGTAGGTTGCGATCACTTTCTGCGGTAAACTGGTTGCAACCAAGGCTATAGAACCCAATGCTACTAGTTAGATAAATATGTACCTTGAGTGTCACTTTGACTTTTTATTTTTAAAAACAATGGATATGGTTCAAATTAGTTTTCGCCAAGTACCATTGAAATACAAATTTTAAATAAAAAAATGTTTAAATTCTTCTAGTTGCTGTTTCTTCAGGACACAAGTAATTATGGCTTTCAACAAATTTCATGGTGTCTCTTGGCAGTAGATTCTCTCTTTGCTAAAATAAGCCATCCATTCACACAAGCTTGTCAGGCAAGTGACTACCTGCCTTCCCTATCTTTATTGTCCTCAATAAGCTCTATGAAGGTTTTAAATTTCCCAAGTTTTAATTATTTATCCAAGTAATTTCAGCTGACTTTTCCCGAGTAGAAGTGTTCTTTCTGTTGTCATATTCAGTTACTTAAGTGTCATATGTGATAATTGCTTGGGCGATCATGTCTTGAAAAAGACATGGCTGACTGGGCAAAAGATTTTCCTGAAGTGGGTTGCCGTTACTTTCTATGTCAACCAGGGCTATAGAAAACAATCTGTCCTATTATTTAACCCATAGCTGGAAGGCGAGAGACGGTTTAATACCTTTTTCAGGTGTATCTGCGCGTAGGCAAATGCAACAAATTCAACTGGATTTTAAACTCGTCTCTCGCTCTGAGCTGATATCCACTGCACCCCTAAAGAAGGCGGTAGAATAGATGAACCAAAATGTTGTGAAAATCACGTAATCTAAAGCTACTAAAATCTCGCTAGAATCAAATCTCGTGAACGATAATATGATATCAACGCCAGAAGCCTTTGCTGAATAGTTTTTGTTGAGGCACTCGAAACTATCGTCTATCGAGTTATCAAGTCAATGTAATTTTATAAGACTCAATCTGATAATAGTGCGTGAAATTTTATTTATAAATCCCACGCTGGGGGAGGGCTTGTATATTAGCTCCCGCAGAATATTTAACAGTGCCGTTTTTTTCGTAGTTAAGAAATTGGTTAGAGAACAACTTTTGTTTTTTTTTGGAGATGTTAAAATTACCAAGCCATTCCTTGCTTCAGTTAACAACAGAAAGTAGATCAGCTTCCAATCTGAGCTTATTTAACAACTCAAACAAATAGGACAGAAATAGGACTTATTTAACAACTCAGACAAATAGGAAACAAATAGGACAGAAATAATTCAACTAGTCGAATATCGACCCAAACTACAGTCAATGCGACAGAACGTTTTCTCCTTCATCCACATTACCAAGCCATTCCTTGCTTCAGTTAACAACAGAAAGTAGATCAGCTTCCAATCTGAGCTTATTTAACAACTCAGACTTACTAAAAGGACAGAAATAATTCAACTAGTCGAATATCGACCCAAACTACAGTCAATGCGACAGAACGTTTTCTCCTTCATCCACATTACCAAGCCATTCCTTGCTTCAGTTAACAACAGAAAGTAGATCAGCTTCCAATCTGAGCTTATTTAACAACTCAAACAAATAGGACAGAAATAGGACTTATTTAACAACTCAGACAAATAGGAAACAAATAGGACAGAAATAATTCAACTAGTCGAATATCGACCCAAACTACAGTCAATGCGACAGAACGTTTTCTCCTTCATCCACATTACCAAGCCATTCCTTGCTTCAGTTAACAACAGAAAGTAGATCAGCTTCCAATCTGAGCTTATTTAACAACTCAGACTTACTAATAGGACAGAAATAATTCAACTAGTTGAATATCGACCCAAACTACAGTCAATGCGATAGAACGTTTTCTCCTTCATCCACATTTTGTACACAGTCTAATTGCATACTACGTTTTCACTATTAGATTTTTATCAATACATGTTTATTGCTGGTTACAAATTGGCGTTGTTATTTATTTAATGACGACTCTTTAATATAAATAAGTGGAGGTATAAGACGCCTAAAAAAAGCAAGTATCCAGAAGAGGAATCTTCAATGGATGTGCGTTGTGGTGCGGTGGACATAGGCTCAGAATGAAAAATCGCATAGCCGTGTTCGAATTCCAGTTGAATTCTTCGCGCAAACACCTTTGAGAATGGTATTAACCCGTCGCTTCTCCGTCCAGCTATTGGCTAAATAGCAGGACAGGTAGGTTTCTATAGCCTTGGTTGGTAACCAGTCTATCGAAGAAAGTAATGGCAAACTATTGCGGGAAAATCATCTGCCCAGTCAGTCATGTATCTTTCAAGATCGTCCAAGAGTGTATCACGTATGGCAATTAATTGACTGATATACAATGTTTTGGACTTTTATTTATATTTGGTAGAATATTTAGAAATAACCACTAGAAGTACTTTCGACGCAAGCATATGTAAGTATGAGTGACTTTATTTAAGTATTACGTGTACCTCTTGCATAGACATGGGTTCATGCCCTGTTTTCAAATCCTTTAACATCATGTTTGTCATTATCTTTTCTATTTTACCTTTCTCACCACTGTATTCTTTACAAATAACAACATTGTCACAATTATAGATACGAAAAATAAAACTAAAACTAATCTCTTACCCAGTCAGTCACGTCTCCTTCGAGACATGATAGCTCAAACGTGTGTAACCTATGGCATTTAACTGAGTCCACAAGTAGAAAGTGTGAGAGAAAAACTTTTGCATTAGACGTTTACATTTATATCTATTAAGTGTTAGGTGCAACAAAAGAAAAAATAATTGGCCAAAACTCAGAATTAAAACTCACATACAAATATTTAATTTACAAAACACACCAAATAAAATATTTACAAATATACATTTTTTGTTGCATTCAAAACAAGAAACATAGAATTTACTACTGGCGAGTGTTACGAGGAGAGAAGGCAAAGGTAAGGTGTCAAATATCTTTACCCAGTTAAGTTGAGAAGAAGTCGAAGTGCTATACTTTTTGGAAATCCTTTAAATGAGTATATAAAGTCTAATTATTAATTTAGTCAATGAAAGAGTCACAAATATGTATTTGCCCATATAGTTCCATGAGGTTCTCTTTCAGGTTTTAGTTGGTCGGCAACTTCTTAGTGATTCTTCCGGCTAGATATAAATTCTTTAATCAAAGCCGGAGTTGATAAAGTCAGTAAATCCTTTTAACAACTCTTTCAGGTTTTAGTCGGTCGACGACTTTTCTAGGAGATTCTTCCGGCTAGATATAAATTCTTTAATCAAAGCCGGAGTTGATAAAGTCAGTAAATCCTTTTAACAACTCTTTCAGGTTTTAGTCAGTCGACGACTTTTCTAGTAGATTCTTTCGGCTGGATATAAATCCTTGAATCAGGCCCGGAGTTGATAATGTCAGCAAATACTGTTAACAACTACCTGCTCTCTACCCAAAACCTATTTTTATAGGGAGCTAACTCCGAATTTGCATATTTCTAGAACTTTTTGAATTCTCTTGAACCTACTGGAACTTTCTCGATCATTCTAGTACCTTCCAAACGTTCTATTTCTAATCTCTTTATTTTTACGACTACTTCATGAATTAAAACCTTTCTGGAATAACAAGTAGAGCTCAATAGAATACCTTACTATAATTTTTTAGACATTATTATTGTTTTTATATATAAATGCATTCTCATAACACCAACAATTACAACAGTGAAGTAGTAGGACCTACCTACCTATTTATTAGTTTTTTTTTTTTTTTTGTTTTTTTTTTTGTTTTTTTTTTTGGCTTTTAAAGGCATATCAACTCTGTATTCCTCATTTAATGTCAATATTTTTTTGAGGGGGGAATTAATAATTTTCTTTATCAAAATGTATTGTTGGTATTTTTTTTTACTATAAAAGTTCATTGCTTTTGAGGGGGGGGCATTAATAATTTTGCTTATCAAAATATATTGTTGGTATTTTTTTTTTACTATAAAAATGCATTGCTGTTAATTTCGGTATAAAATATATTTTTATACTTTCATAGTGTTCTGACTACAGTTTAGGGGTTAACTATTTGTCCATAGCTGGAACCGAAATAGGTGGTTCCATGCTCCTTATAAACTTCAATCTCCGGATAAGAAACTTTGCTGCCAGATGTACTTTACTATCATACCTAGGTCGTTCAATCAATTAGACGGTTAAATAAATTCGTTCATTTTTCTCATTTATTTTATTATTCATCAACAATTTTAACAAATCAGTCAATATTATAAAGTGAAAAACAGAAGTTGTAAAGGAAGAATAGATTTTTTGACTGATCTGTTTTTATGGGTTAACAACCTCTTTATATTTATTTAAAGCAGAAACATATTTTGGGGCTTTGAGAAGGTTTTTGAGAAAATAATAACTTTCTGATAGAAGTGTAGTCATATATTTCCCAAAGGTATCTGTTGGTAAAGGAGTATAATGAACCCAAATGGAATTCGAAATAGGTTCTCCGTATTTTGATTTCCATACTTTATTCATTGCACTATCTAAAATTTGGTATTCCCAGCCGTTTATCAAAATCTAGATGTTAATTTTCGAAGTGCATCTTTGATGTAGCACAAATCCGAAATGTACGGGACACCAAGTGAGGATCGAACTTACTACTCAATCGTAATGATTCCAGTGAGACAAGCTTGCTAACCATTACACCACCTCGAGGTGCCCTAAAATCTAGATACTGACCAGTTCCAGTGTTGCTTAGCTTCGATGATCGGACAATAACGGCTGTTTCAACTTGATATGGCCGTAAGAAGATGAAATAGAACTATAAAAAAGGGGTTTTCTTTTTTCTATAGTAAAAATATTTTCGACTTTAATTCAAATAGCACTAAAATGAAAACGAACGAACAGCCCAATAGCTTTATTCTATATCCCGTATCCCTTCAAAATGTTGGCGAACATGGCTCTCCACAACTGCCGGTCTTTTTTAAATCTTAGTTTTTACTGTCTGTTTATTACCTGTCCTCTGCTCAGTCAGCCATTTGCAAAAGTTTGTTAGGTAGGTTATGCGTTGTTTTTCCCTATGGTCTTGCTTTAGTATGGTAATTTTCTAGCGTATTTGAGATGTTGCACAAAGCCGAACGTATTGGGTACTAAGTAAAAATCGAACTCAGTATTTAATTATTATGATTATAGCGTGAAACGCTTGCTAATCATTACACCACTGCTTAATTGGGACACAAGACCAAAAGTATGGGGCACTCAGTGAAGATTGAACTCACTACTAAATTGTAATGATTCAAGCTAAACAAAATAATCAAATTAGCTATCAAAAACTTCGTCGTTGCTCACGCGTTCTGTCTATGGTATTCTCAGCAGGCTTCTGTAGAAACAAATTTGTTTTGCTGCAGTTCTTTTCTTCATCTGTGAAGAGACTCTCCATCATTCATTGACGTATAAACTGCGTCTAGAGATTATATGCAAAAGAGGTATTGTCAAATATTTTATGTAAAATTCATAGATATGTGTTATCCAATGAAATAATTTGTACTATTATATATAGCGAGTAAGCATGAAAGCAATTAAGTCCCAATTTTCAGTTTCAGATTGATATTTAGTATTTTTTCAGTAATTATAGCAATTTGCAGTGTCAAGAGATTATTTGAAAGAACTAGAATTTAGTATTATGGCTTGTAAAAAAGAAATAATAATTAATGAAAAGAACTATATAATCAAAGAAACTAGCAAAGGAAAGTCTTTGCTTAACATTTCTAAAAAAAGGATCATCGAACAGTCTAGAAAATATGTCAAATGGGATTTGAACCAAGGAAAAAAGTCTCTGGCTGAATTCAGGAATTTAACAAAGCAAGATCTATCACATATCCCAAGTGATTTAATAAGAAACACAAATGCGTCAAGTGCCTTCATATTTAAGGCCGCTGGAGCTCTTATGGTGTCAAGGGAAACAAGGTGAAAAGCATTAAAGCATTTGCTGATGTAAAAAATAAATTAAGGAAACCCATTTTAACAAAAAACACATAAGGAAAGAAGATTGTAGTGGTCAAAAAATACATGAAAACTGATTTCAGTAATGTGCTTTTTACAGACGAATCAAGAATCACTCTTGATAGGCCTGATAGATGGGGTCGAGGATGGGTTTACAAGCAACATGACTCAAGAAAGATTTTTAAACGCCAACAAGGTGACAGTTGGATCATGCTATGGACTGGGATTATTGGTAATGAGCTCGTGGGTCCATTTAAATTGAAAAACAGGATTAAAATGAATTCCAAAAGTTACTGTGATTTTCTAGAGCAATATTTCTTTGAATGGCTTGATAACCAGCCTTTCAGAAAGAGTTGATCTATGATCTTAATGCAAGACAACGCACCAAGTCATGCACCAAAGTTTACTAAATCCTGGTTGAAAGAAAAGGGATTTGTTGAAGATTCTCTTATGGACTGGCCTTCAAATATCTGTAACTTGAATTCCATTGAGAACCTGTGGAGCGTCCTCAGGAGAGATATTTATTCTAATGGAAGGAAATTGAACAGCAAGTGTGACCACTGGGAGGCAGTAAAGAACTTACCAGCCGCTAAAATTGCAAATCTAAAATCAGATGTTGACAATAGGCTACTAAGAGTTATTGAAAAGAAAGGAGCATTTGTGCCATAAATTTTAGCAGGTTCTTATTATTTTGTTAATATATCTTTCATTTTTAAAATAAAATGTTTTTTTTTATGTTTTTATCTTAAGAAATTGGCGAATTTGTTTAAAATCTTTTCATATTATTTTTTTACATTAGTTTTACGATGTATAATAATGTAAAAGTATCAAAATGCATAGTTGCAAATAAACTACTGACAGTCAATTTAGTCTTTTATATTAACTTAGTAAAATATTTTTCCAACCAAAAACAATAGTTTTGTCTGTCACTATATATGTAAGTTAATAATATTGAGTAGAATCTAAACATCATAATAGGATTTTTGACATTAAAGACGCAAATATTCATACCAATTTATAACTTGCATATAATCTCTAGACGCAGTTTAGAGTGATCAGTAATACTACGCTGGTATTTCTGAAATCGAAGTACCCGAGAGTATTTCATCAAATGAAACACCGGGAAACTCTTTATAGAGAAGTCACGGGGAAGCTACGTCTTTTGTGTTCAGATGAAAGATAAGAGCAGTTAGATGGTCCTGGGTATGACGGTAAACTGCATCCGGCAGTAAGGCCTTCGATTGGGAGGTTGTGAGGAGCATGGAACCACATCTTAATTGCTGTTGTTCCCAGGCCCACCCGGAGTGGTAGCACCTGTTTGAGTCCCAGCTATGGGCAAATAATTAAATCTCCAAATTGGAATCAAAATATTATGAAAGTATAAAATAGGCGTTTATAGAAATATATACGTAAAAATAGACTTTTATAGAAAAATATACATTTTTGAATAAAAAATATTACCAATAATAATTGGAGTAGATAGTCTAAACTATCGCTCGGTTCAGACTCCACCCACGTCTATTGAACAGGTGAAGAGGCTCAACACTTGTTTCCTGTTTAGGATGGGGTTTCTGGTTTTCTCTTTTCCAATCTTCTCACCTTTTTTTTCTTTCTATTTTTTCAATTGGAGTAGATAGACTAAACTATCGCCCGGTTCACACTCCACCCACGTCTATTGAACAGGTGAAGAGGCTCAATAATTGTTTCCTGTTAGGATGCGGTTTCCGGTTTTCTCCTTTCCAATCTTTTCACTCCTATGTAGCCCCCTGCAATTCAGTGGGGTTACCGCCTTGCTCGGGGTGATATGATTAAAAAAAAAACAATACAATTTTGAAGAAAAAATATTATCATCAATACATTTTTAATACAAAACTAGAAGACATCTTTAGTTTTCTAAAAAAAATTAAAAAAGTAAAAAATTAAAATATACATTTTTATAAAAATCTGACTAAATCAACTTTCTTACTATAACCGAACATTTAAAAAAATACCTTAAAGCCCGACCTTTTTGGCATTAAATACTCCAGAGGTGGATATGCTATTAAACAAAACTTAAAATCAAACTTAACAGCGCTTAAAGAAGGAGAAATTCCAATTTAATATAAGTAAAAGACATTCGACAATGTAAATGAACAAGCGTCAAGTGATTGGATGACTGAACGAAGGAATGAGTTAGCTTAGAATAATAATAAGAAGAATGAGCCCGAAGATGCTGTAGAATTTGTTCGGACCAAGTAAATAGGCGCGTTGACGGAGAGGTTGACCAGCACGGAAGATTAAGTCAAAAACGAAACAATTAACTTCTGGACTGACGGACAGGAAACAATCTGATAGACAGCAATACTTCTTATCGCTTTAATAAGCGGATATGTCACAGCTTGATTTGGAGTTGGAATAATTTTATTTATATTCAGAACGTAGACAATCATGACTCTCCGCGTGTATTGAATAATCCTGCCACATCTGGTCGGGTGCCCCTGCTATTCACCTCGGGGTTCTTGACAAAATCCAACGGAGAATCTATAATGTGATCGATACCAACTTAGCAGCTCGGCTGCAGTCGTTCTATCACCGGCGTGACGTGGCTTCCCTGTGCCTCTTCTATAAATACTTTCACGGCTTCTGCTCCGATTAACTTAGATCACTGGTGCCCACTAGGTATGAATTTACAAGAGCTACTAGATTAGCAACTAGATCCCACTCTTTTACAGTGAAACCGATAAAATGTAACCGCAATTTCTACTCTGATAGCTTCTTTTCACGCCTGTGGAATTCCCTTCCATATACTTGCTTTCCCGACAGCTACAATCTCCTGGAATTTAAATGTAAGGTTAATAAATATCTCCTATCACACTAATTCGTATCCATTCTCCCAAACTCTTTTCCCGTCTACTCCACCCCCATCCTCGGTATTCTCATCCGTCTATTACCCTCCTCCTGACATTTCCTATAACTAACCCTTCTTTCTCATCACTTTCCCCTATGTAACCCCCTGCGCAACAGTGGCAGTGGAATGCCTTGCTTGGAGTGAGACGATTAAAAAAACAATAATATATAACTCCTGACCATTCTAGCTTTTAATAAACTTTGTTTTTTAGTAATTTTTCCATTAAAAAGAGGAATTCAACATTAATCCGAAAAAATGATGAAATTTAAAACTTTTGAACTAAGCAATGTATTTGGAGAAAGAGGAAATACTCCAACGATGGGAAGAATATATAAAAGATCTTTTCCACGAGAAGAGAGAGCAACCAATAATACGCAAAGATGAGGACGGACCGGAAATATTAAAGTCTGAAGTGGAATCTGCAGTAGCCAAACTGAATAGAAATAAAGCAGCTAGAGCAGACGGCATAGTCATAGAGATGCTGATAGCCCTGGAAGAATTTGGTATAGAGAAAATTACTGAAATAATAAATGAAATTTATAATAGTGGGGTTATACCAGATGATCTGAGCAAATCTATCTTCAGAGCAATACCTAAGAAGCCAGGAGCAAACGAGTGCAAACTCCACAGAACCATAAGTTTAATGAGCCATATAACAAAACTGATCGTCCGAATCCTGATGAATAGAGCGAGAAGCAGAATCAGGCCAGAGATAGGACAAGAACAGTGTGGTTTCGTTAAAGACACAGGAACAAGAAATGCCATATTTAGGATTAGGATGCTCTCTGAAAGGGCAATACAAATGAAGAAGGACTTATAGGAGTGCTTTATTGATTATGCGGAGGCGTTTGATAAAATACACCACAAAAAATTGATGGAGATGCTCGGCAGCCTGAACATATTTGGGAAAGACTTGAGAGTAATCAAGAATCTTTACTGGCAGCAAACCGCTTGCATATGGACAGCTAATGAATTGAGAATATATACAAAGTTAGAAATGGACGTAAGACAAGGATGTGTCTTTTCACCGGATTTGTTCAACTTGTACAGCAAGAATATTTTGAGGACCCTAGAAGTTATGCCTGGATTTGTAATCGGAGGCCACAATTTAAACAACCTAAGATACGCAGATGATACAGTGCTGATAGCAGACACAGAAAGGAAACTACAAGACCTCTTACAGAAGGTAGCTGAAGAAAGTAACAAGAAAGGACTAGAAATAAACTGCACGAAAACCGAATGCATAATCATCAGTAAAAAGGGCAGCCCAATATGCCAAATACAGGTCGGGGATTCTAGAATCAAGCTGGTAAAAAAATTGAAATACCTACGAAGTGTTATAACAGAAGACGGAAAATGCGACGCGAAGATCCGAAGGTGAATTGGCATGGCGAAGGAAGCATTCCAGAAGTTGAGTAAGGTATTAAGAAACAGGACAATTTCTATAGAAACAAGGAAGAGAGTACTGGCTTACTACGTGCTGTCCGTTCTTCAATATGGCAGAGAATCCTGGACAATATCATCAAAGATGAAGGAAAAATTTGAAACAACTGAAATGTGGTTCCACAGTAGGATGAACATGCAATGAGGAACAGTGGCTTGGAGAACCTGATACTAACAGGCCAGATAGAAGGGAAAAAAGACAGGGGAAAAGCAGCAGATAAAATATTTGAAGGGCCTGACCAGGTGGACGACTAAACGAGAGTTACGTGGTGATACAGGAGAAAGCGTGCAGAGAGCCACCAGAGATAGGGAGACGTGGAGAGCCATGATTACCTACGTCCTGAAAGGACATGGCACAGAGAAGAAGAAGAAGTAAACAACTTAGCGTTAAACATGTCGGATTTCATACCAAAGAATCTGTATTTGCGGGAAGTTTTATTTAGCTAGTTTATTCAAAAGAAAACTGCAGTTGAAGCACACAGAATTTTTGTTGTGACATACGACGACCATACCCTGTCAGAACAACCTACAGAGATGGCTTTTAATGCTTCAAAATAATTATTTTTTATGTTGAAGATAAAGAAAGCTCTGGTGCACCGACAAAGTTTAAAGATAAATAATTGCAAGCATGACTTCATGAAGACTCGTGTCAGGCGCAAGCTGAACTTGAGAATCATTAAGAGCATCGAAACATTTGAAAGCATTGGGAATTATTCAAAAGCAAAGAGATTGGGTGCCGTACGAGTTGAAGCCGAAAGACGTCATTAACGTGTAAACAGCTGCTTCAACAGCAGAAAAAGAATGGTTTTTCGCATTGTAACGCGACCGGTGATGAAAAGTGGATGCACTACAACAACCCGAAACAAGATCGAAAGATAAACCGGCCAAGAATCAACATCGACAGCAAAACTATGGTTTGAAGCTTCTGCTTTGCATTTGGTAGGATCAACTGAGTGTAGTTTATTATGAGCTGTTCAGACTGATCGAAACCTTTACGGGAGATAGGTATCGACTGCAATTGATGCGTTTGAGCTCAGCATTTAAGTAAAACTTCCGCTATGCAAGCAGAGACAATGTTATTTTGCAACAAGACAAAGCTATGCCACATGTTTCAAAACGGGTGAAGACCTATTAAGCAACGCGTAAATGCGAAGTCTTACCACATCCCTCGTATTTACCAAATATTGCCCAGTCCCATAATTACTTGTTCCGATTGATGGCCCACGGCCTGCCTGAGCGTTCTTTCATTCTCGTGGTTAGCCTGAAAAGACGTACCGTTTTTCTGTCTTGAAATTATGAAAAATAATGGCTAACGACGGACATGATTCTTACTAATTTTTGTAAATAAAACAAAACTTTTCACACAAAGTAATCGAGAACTTATTTAAAGTTCTAATTTATATATATATATATATATATATATATATATATATATATATATATATATGTGTGTGTGTGTGTGTGTGTGTGTGTGTGTGTGTGTGGAAATGCGTAAATACGTGAATCAATAAAGTATCGACAGGTTTATACGTTAGCTGACAGAGATATGCACACACACACACACACACACACACACACACACACACACACACACACACACATATATATATAACCAGTTTCGTTAATCTTCGTTAATTTCCGTAGCATATTTACATTTGCTGATATTACGATACATTTCAGAGCAGATATGGTTATTACGATGAATCGAAATTGTACTAAGGGTTAATTTAAGTTCGTTTAGACTGATCGTCATTCGTAGTCGAGAGGTCTAAGACGCAACAGATCACTTGGTAGCTTCCCCTATGTGGATAGGAGTCTGAGGTTCGAATCCTGCCGAATGACTCATATTTTCGTAAGAAAAATGATTATTGTAAATAATCAGGCCGGTAGAAATAAATATATAATACTGTTTGATTATGAACAGAATATCTAATTAAATACTCGTAAACCAATTATCCTCATACAAAGAGACACATGCCCGACTGTCCAGCAGGTATTGGCCAATATCTGAATCCAGAACAGCCTGGGTTGTTCTTATAGGTCTAAGAGGGCTACCCGAACGTATATTTGCGCGCTGTGTCTAATTTCTGCTACGATAATGATTACGCAACTCGTATACTGCATATCGTAGCAGATCAAAGAAAATTAGAAAGATTAAATAAACACATTTAATTAAATATATATATTCTGTGTGCTTCAACTACAGATATATATATATATATATATATATGTGTGTGTGTGTGTGTGTGTGTGTGTGTGTGTGAAGTGATTTGTTTGTTCATTATTTTTGATCATATATATATATATAATGGTGCCGAAAATTATATCCAATATAGGTGTTAATAGATATATTGAAGAGGTTCTGTTAAGTTGCGACCGATCTCACTAGACCTCATACTCTCAGACTTTTTGCTGTAAGGCCATTTGAATTCTGTTCATCGGACACCACCCAAGAAATATGGAGGAATTTAAAAAGAGAATGAAATATGAATTCAGTAATATTACAGAGAGATTTCTCAGATGTGTTAATGAATCATACAGGCACAGAATTGAAATGCATATATAAGAATTAAATAACTTGTAAATAAAATGTTCATGCGTAATTTTTCTTTTAATAAATTATCCCTATGGTGTGTGACTCTTGCCTTACCTTGTATTTGCATATGTGTGTACCTGTGTGCACCTGTGTGCACTCATAACGGGATGCCTTGAACCAGTTTTGAGAATCTTACCTGAAATTGCGCAATTAGTGCCTTTGATTAAATCCTGAAGATTGCAGGAATACAATATAAATAAGGAGAGAGAGAGAGAGAGAGAGAGAGAGAGAGATTGACGCTGAGATAGACACCCTGATAGAACGATAAAGGAGAGAAAAACAGGAAAAAAGTGAGACGGATACTGAGAGAGAGAGAGAGAGAGAGAGAGAGAGACGCTGAGAGAGACGCTGAGAGAGACACCCTGATTGAACGATAAAGGAGAGAAAAACAGGAAAAAAGTGAGACGGATGAGAGAGAGAGAGAGAGAGAGAGAGAGAGAGAGAGAGAGAGAGAACACACGAAGTAAAAGCTTAGATAACTTTATATGGACGCAGTGACATCAAGTCTAACTAGGCATGTATGCCTGATTGTAATCTTGCCAGAAACCCACACACATTTCTTTTTTCTTTTCCTTCTGAGATTCGCCCTTCTCTTTACCCACGTGTTCTTTTTCTTTTTTCTTTACCAATGTTTTCTTTGATTAGTCTGTTTTATTTTTATTTCATTTTAATTTCTGGTCGGGTGCCCCTGCTATTCTCCCTGGGCTTCTAGACAAGGTACAGCGGAGGGTCTGTAATGTGATCGATACCGACTTAGCAGACCGCCTGCAGTCTCTCTCCCTGTGTCTCTTCTATAAATACTTTCACGGCTTCTGCTCCGATGAACTTAGATCACTGGTGCCCCCTAGGTTCGAATTTTCATGAGATACTAGATTACAACTAGATCCCACCCTTTTACAGTGAAACCGATAAAATGCAACCGCAACTTCTACTCCAACAGTTTCTTTTCTCGCACTTCCCGACTGTGGAATTCCCTTCCACAAGACTGCTTCCCCGACGGCTACAATCTCCAGGAGTTTAAATGTAAGGTCAATAGACACCTCCTAACAAACTAACTCGCTTCCATTCTTTCAAACACTCTTCCCACCCACCCAACTATCTGTCACCCCGCTTCTGACATTTCCTATACATTTCCTATATCTAACCACTCTTTCTATTTACTTTCCCCCATGTAGCCCGAAGCGCAATAGTGGCAGTGGAATGCCTTGCTTGGGGTGAAATGATTTAAAAAATTTTTTTCTTTGATCTGCTACGATATGCAATATACGAGTTGCGTAACCATTATCGTAGCAGAAATTAGACACAGCGAGCAAAATTCAAATTCCAGCCAAATTGTTGTACTCTTGTCCTTGGTAAAATCATAAAGCCATATCTCCCCAAAAGTAATGCGTTAAATACCAGATTAAACCAATCTTTCTAGATTCGATCCCAGCAAGTCCAGGAGAAGGAATCTGAACGGTAATGTCAGTTTTACTGACCGAGTCAGTGGTACACGACTGACTGATTTCTTCCTCCTTAGCAAGCTTGGCTGATAAATAAGTGAAGTATCTGTTCTCTGCATCCATCATGGCAATGATAATATTAACAGTTTGTTTCTCGGGAACAGGTACAAAAATTTAAATTCCTGGAAAGTGTTCTGTTTGAAGATGGAAAGTGCGACATTAAGACGCATTGGCATGGCCAAGGATGCATTTCAAAAACTGACCATAGTACTGAATGAGAGGAAATTTTAATTGAAAACAAAGAAAAAAGTGCTGGATTACTATGTGATATCTGTTCTTCTGTACGGTAGTGAATGTTGGACGATCTCCTCAATGATGAAGGAGAGGCTTGAGACAGAAGAAATGTAGTTCTACAGAATGTTGATGTAGATACCATGGATTGATCAGGTGAGGAAAGATGAAGTGTTGGAAAGGATGCAAACGACAAGAAACCTACTTGAGGAAGAGACAGATGAAGTTTCTAGGACACGTAATGAGAAAGGAGAGCCTGGAGAATGTAATACTCATAGGAAGGATAGAAGGAAATGGAGACAGAAGAAAGCAGCGTAAGACATATTTGGTAGGCCTGAGCAAAAGGATAGAGGAACGGGGTTTGGGAGAGATACCATGAAGAAAATTAATGAGAGCGACAAGAGACCGGGCCATATAAAAGTCCATAATCGCCTACGTTCTGAAGAAGACGTTTACAGGTAAACATTCAACATTTATTGACCAAGCACTGGCTGCTAACCTGGTTAGAATTTTCATAACTCGTTGATCAGTCAGTCAATTAGTTAAATGCCATGTGGGATACACGCTTGGGCGATCATGTCTCGAAAGAGACATGACTGACTAGGGAGAAGATTTTCCCGCATTTGGTTGTCATTACATTTTGTGGTAGATCGGTTGCCAACCAAGGCTATAGAACACAATTTATCCTCGTATTTGACGCATAGCTGGAGGGAAGAGATGGATTAATACGTTTCCCAAAGTCATCTGGCTGATAAAGTGTACTATTGTTTGAATATTTTTTTAAATAAATACTCGTACTTGAGTAGATACTCTGTTTTTAATTAAAAAGTATATTTAAATATATCTGCCAGCCTGATTATTACTGGGAAATTTTGTCAGCGAAATATGTGTCATTCGACAGGATACAAACCTGCGTCCCCTAACAACACAGGGGAAGCCGTCAATTGTTCTGACGCATCATAGACCGCTGAACAAATAGATATATATACTGGTATATATATATATATATATATATATATATATATATATATATATATATATACCCACGAATTTTTCTTTTTCGGGTTTTTGCTTAATTGTGTCATACATGGCCAGGCACATTTGTTAATAATTTTTGCTGGCTATTGCTTTTCAACGCCGGCTACCTTTAATGTCTATCATAGCCTCGTCGGCTATTGCCTGTGCTCTCCACTTTTCATGTCCATCACACTTTTGTCGGCCATTGCTTGTGTTTTCTGCATTTGATGTCAATCATATTTCTATCGGGTCACGGTAATATATTACAGTATTTGTTATCCGCATCTTTCATCTTAATGATAATATTAGTCGTTTGTTTTTCAGTAAATATTCGGACATAAGTAACAGTGTTAATCGAGTTTCGCTTTTCATTACCCACTGGCCATCTGAAGGACAACAAAGTGTAGTATCTTTTTTCATCAACGCTTATGGTACTAATAATATTAGCCGTTTCTTTTTCAGTAAACATATGGCATTGATGGACCGAAGATTGACTGCTCCTTGGATTATCGTTTTTTCACTTCTTAGCAATTAGGCCGAGAAAAATTATGTAAAGTCATTCGATATCCATGAACCTAATAGCCTGTGCCATTTTCGGATCGGATTTATAAAATCTTCTAGTTCAAAATATTTTTTATTGAGTTAAGCATTCTGCCGTTTCAGAAGTGATGCGTCTTGGAACTGTGCATATTCTGCAAAAGATGCCGTCTGATACCGTACATGTTATTGGAGAGCACGTATAATGTGCAAGATTTCCGGTTAAAATTTAAATAAATACGTGACGAAATGATAATAATAATTTTCGCATTTTGAAAGACGTAGAATTACAGTAATTCGATATTGTTCTTGACCTCACAGGCTACCGTGTATAAATAATTTTCTTTTTTATTTCATTTTAAGTAAAAGTTAAGCATTACTTTTAGAAAATTTAAATTTACTTGGCTCCGGATATGACGATAAACTACATTTGGCAGTAAGACCTCAGATTGGGAGATTGAAGGCTTTGGGAGGCGTAAAACTATATGTTAATAGCACCTGTTTGTGTCCCAGCTATGGGTAAATAATGAACCCCAAAACTGAGGACAAAAGATGCAAATATAAAAATATATTACAAAAACTTTCCTGAAATATATATTTATAGCAAAAAAACAGTAAAAACTACCAATAATAACAAATAGGACCGAAGCTCATAAGAAAATAAAATTTCGACATTAATTCGTTCAGTACATGACCCATTAAGTAATTCAGTTAGTTAAGTGCTATACGTGATACACGCTTGGGCGGTCATGTCTCGAAAGAGTCATGACTGACTGGGCAGAAGATTATCCCGCAGTAGGTTGCCATTACTTTCTTCAGTAGACTGGTTGCCGACCAAGGCTATAGAACCCAATCTGTCCTGTTATTTGACTCATAACCAGAGGGAGAAGCGCTGTATTATATTATTACGTAGTAATTAATGGGGGATCAGTTTATTACTTCATAACAATAGAAATCCGACCCCCCACTTTATGACCAGTAGAAACCTTAATCATAATCCAAACTATTATATTCAGTCAATCAGTTAAGTGCTATACGTGATACACGCTTAGGCGGTCATGTCTCGAAAGAGTCATGACTGACTCGGCAGAAGATTATCCCGCAGTAGGTTGCCATTGCTTTCTGCGGTAGACTGGTTGCCGACCAAAGCTATAGAACCCAATCTGCCCTGTTATTTAACCCATAACTGGAAGGAATAGACGGATTAATACCTTTCCCAAGGGTATTTGCGTGTAAGTGAATGCAATGAATTCAACTGGAATTCGAACTCGGCACCTTGATTTCTCGTTCCGAGCCGATATCCACTGCGCCACAACGCACATCCAGCAGTAGGTTACCATTATTTTCTGTGGTAGACTGGTTGCCAACCAAGTTTATAGAACCCAATATGTCCTGCTTTTCAACGTATATCTGGAAGAAAGGAGACTGATTAATACCTTTTGTAGAGTGGGGGTGCGTGTTCTTTTCAAACGTCGGGGGTCACCACTGAAGTGTAGGGATGGTTAATGTTTCTTTGATTCGACCTTGTGTTAGACTTAACCGAACTCCCTACAGCTTCCAAGTTTTATGCAGAATTATCATCAGAAGGTTGGTAGTCAGTTGGAATGTGTGGATTAGTTTAGAAGAGTGGAATAATAAAATGTACATTTTGAATGTTGAAATAGAAATTTATTAAAAGAAGGAATAACAAGACTTCGTAGAAATTAATGTTCAATGAGAAAGTTAGGGTATCAAGAGTTCGTACAAAATGTTCTAGTAGTAATTGTTGAAATAGATAAGGAGAAAGAGAAAGAGGACCATGTCCGGGTCGCTTGAAGTTTGATGTTACATTTTAGATTTGTGTCTCTCTTTCGCTGCTCCTATGTCTCACTCTCGACTGACGCCGAAGTCATTTATATCTGAATTTCGCACTGGATCGCCAAGTCCCTCCAAGTCTTACTAGTCGCTCCCATTGGTAAAAATTCATTTTAACACCTACTTGCGAAATCTGGTTTCTTTAAGCAGATGGTCAATCATTTTTCTATTTGGGAAAACCAGGATTTCACACATCGTTATGAATTTTTGTAAACGTGAAGAAGAGAGTTGATTTAATTAATTTCTTATCCGCTACACTTTCTGTGAACATGAAAGGGCGACTAGCGGCGGCTCTGGAAAAAAGAGAGTTCGTTTGTGTCTGGCGTGCAGAGCAGTAATCTGTTCCAAAGAAAGAAAAAAATCAGTGGCGTCAATTTCTTGGCGAGAAGCTGACGCAGAGAGACGCAGTGAAAAGGTGGAAGGAGGAAAGTGGAGTAGGAAGAGGAAGAGGCGTAGCAAGAAGCCAGCTGGGAGAGCGTTGAATTGAAATCCAACGGTCTGCGGTTCGATCCCTGGTTCTGCACTCACTAGAAGAAAGTGTGCAACAAGCTATTTCGGCGTAATGGGGGACAGGTTCGACCTGAAATTGATTCCAGAGTTCAGTGGCTCGACCCCAGTACTTGACTGGGTGGAAAAAGTGGAACTGCATTGTCTCTTGTCTGGTGTCAAAAACATTGAACATGTGATTCCTCTGCGTTTGTCCGGTGGGGCTTTCGCTGTGTATCAACAGCTCAGTGCTGAGGAAAAACAGAATTATGAGAGGATCAAGGCAGCCCTATACAAAGCGTTTGCTATCGACCCCGCCACTGCCTGGGAGCAATTTGAGGCAAGACAATTACATCCTGGCGAAACTGTGGACGTATATTTGGCCGAGCTGACGAAGTTGACGGTGTTGTTCGGTGGGCTGCCCGAGCGGGCCTTGGCATATAAATTTCTGGCGGGGCTCCCAACCGGAGCAAAACAGCTCCTGCGGGCGAGCTCAAACATAACCTCGTTGCCCCTTAATGACCTGGTGGACCGAGCCAGAACCGTGATGAAGGATAATTCCGAGCTGAGAGATCCGGTAATCGCCGCTGCACAATCCACACCGAGTGATGATAAACAGTCTCAGGGCCTTAGCCCGCGTGGTGGGGTCGTGTGTTATAGGTGCGATGGCCAGGGCCACATTGCAAGGAACTGCAGACGGCGACCGACAGCTGTTCGCTGCTACCGGTGTAATGAAACCGGACATATGGCCCGGGATTGTGCGGGAAACGGGGCCGGGGACAAGGTGCCGGCGTCGACCTTTCCCCAAAGCAGAAATTAGAGGCGCTTCCGATCATTCAGGTCTATGTCAACGAGACATTGTGCTCAGCACTCCTCGACTCCGGGTGCTCCCGCACCATAGTGTTCGTAGACCTCTGCCACACTTGGAAGGAGAAAGGTTGTCAGGGTAACCACCATCAGTGGAGAATCGCGGACATGTTGCGGGGTGGGTGCGATAAACATCCGTACAAGAACAGGAAACTCGGCCAACGTCGAGGCGCTAGTAGCGCTCAAAAAACCACTGAACTTTGACCTGCTTCTAGGCTATGATGCCATCAGAGCCCTAGGTGGTGTTCACATAACGCAGACGGGGGAAGTGCAGTTTCAAGAGAGGACCCCAGTGTGCGCAGCGCTGAGGATCGACCAGCCAGACTTTAGTGTCGAATTTGACCAGCACCAGAAGGCTTGGACCGCCTCATGGAAGTGGTCGGGAAATCAGGAGCCAGCAAAATTGCGGAACGAAGTAGCCGAGTACCATGTGCCCGACCAAATAAGGCCTGCATACGAAGAGGAGCTTCGTGAATGGATCAAGGATGGCTGGTTAATTCCTTACCCCTATGAGAAACTTGGACCTCCCAAAGGTTTGATCCCGCTGATGGCGGTTACTCAGCACAACAAAGCAAAAGTGAGGCCAGTGATGGACTACCGCGAACTAAATGCGCATGTTGATGCATTTACGGCAGATGCTGATGTTTGCGCCAGCAAGCTAAGAGAATGGCGCCAGCAGGGTTCCAATGTGTCCCTGCTGGATCTAAGAAAAGCGTATCTGCAGGTCCGGGTCAGCGAAACGATGTGGCCGTTTCAGACGGTGGTGTTTGCCGGCAGAAGGTACTGCCTTACCAGACTGGGCTTCGGGCTGAATGTGGCACCCCAAATAATGAAGACCATAGTCAACGCTGTGTTGTCACAGCAAGAAACAATGAAAGAGGGGACATCGACGTACCTTGATGACATATACGTGAACGAAGACGTTGTATCATCATCATGCGTAAGGACCAAACTGGCCGAGTTTGGCCTGATTTGCAAGGACCCGGAACATTTGGAGGATGGCGCCCGTGTCTTGGGCCTGAAAGTTCGAAAGGAGCGGGGGACCTTGAAGTGGGGGCGCGGAACTGCAGTTCCTGAAGTACCCGAAGTCTTCACGAGACGAGTGGTCTTCTCCCTGTGTGGAAAACTTGTGGGGCACCTACCAGTGTGTGGATGGACTCGTAGCAACAGGCACCATAAAAAGGAGGGCAAGCGCAGTCACCAAAGACTGGGATGATGAAACGACGGACGATCTGTTGGTTCGCATGGTGAAGGAGACCATCGCAAGGGTAAAGCAGGATGACCCCGCAAAGGGAGACTGGTGTGTGCAGGGAGACGAATTGAGCGTGTGGGTGGATGCGAGCTCTGTGGCGATTGGTGTGCTGCTTGAGGAGAACGGAGCTGCGATTGAGGACGCCTGCTGGCTGCGACCGACGAATGACGCTGCTCACATCAACCTGGCAGAGCTCGATGCGGTGACGAAAGGCATTAACCTGGCACTCCAGTGGAAAGTCAAGAAATTACACATACACACAGATTCGCTGTGCGTGTACCACTGGATATCAAACACACTGACAGGTAAGGCCAGGGTGCGCACCAAGGCGGCCAGCGAGATGCTGATCAGACGGAGGTTGGAGACCATAAGAAAGCTAGTAACAGAGTACAATCTGTCTGTGGATGTGGTACTTGTCACCTCAAACTGCAACCTCGCTGATAGGCTCACTCGGGTGCCTCAGAGATGGATTGATGCCGTGAAGAAAGAAGCTGGGCCAGTACCGTTACTATGTGCTGCCTCTGTGGAGGCGGCAGACAAAATCAGGGAAATACACCACATCAGTGGGCACCCCGGAGTGAGACGGACATGCTATTTTGTACAATTGACCAATCCGTCAGTGTCAAAAAGTGCAGTGAGAGCGGTGGTCAAGGAATGCCAAACATGCCAGTCAATCGACCCCGCCCCAGCGAGATGGCGGAGGGGTCGGCTGGGAACAGACATGACTTGGAGCCGACTGGGTATGGACATAACCCATTATGGCAGCCAGCACTTCCTCACACTGATAGATTGCGGACCGACGAGGTTTGCGATCTGGCGCCCGTTGGCACGCCAGGACTCCTCCAGTGTCATCCGTGAATTGGAATCCATATTTTACGAAAGGGGGCCGCCTGAAGAGATCCTCACGGACAACGATACTGCCTTCTGCAGCGTAGAATTTAGGCGTTTTGTAGACGAGTGGGGGATCAGGCTCAGACACCGATGTGCATATGTGCCGAGTGGCAACGGCATAGCAGAGCGGTGCCACCGAAGCGTGAAGAGGACCGCGGCCAGGAAGGCGTGCACTATTGCAGAAGCGGTCTATAGATATAATGCAACACCTAGGGATGCTGTGACTGCTGTGAGCGCACCCGCCAATGCGATCCATCGCTACCGAGTGCGCATCAAGGGCATTGACGCGCGTCTGCCTGATCGGCGGGGAACAAGAGGGCCGTATGAATTAGGGGACACCGTCTGGGTGAAACCTCCCAATAGCCGGTGCACCACCAGTTTTCGAAGGGGACGAATCACCGGCATCGTCAGTGAGCAGGCCGTGCTGGTTGATGGTACTCCACGCCATGTGAGGGACATTCGGCCCGCCCTGAATACGAATTCGTTGACAAGTAGCGGCAGTGGTGAATCATCCAATGACGAACTGTGGATTCGACCTACGCCCCGCGAGTCTGATGGTCCGACTGCGAACCCCGACGCTGTTGCCGATAATTCCGATGCCACTTCTGAGAGCTCAGATGAAGAAATCCAGACAATCCCCCTTCGTAGGAGTGCCCGCAACAAGCGGCCACGTCCGCCTTGCCACATGTGTGGTCTTGAGACCAGGGGGGAGTGTGAACATGAAAGGGCGACTAGCGGCGGCTCTGGAAAAAAGAGAGTTCGTTTGTGTCTGGCGTGCAGAGCAGTAATCTGTTCCAAAGAAAGAAAAAAATCAGTGGCGTCAATTTCTTGGCGAGAAGCTGACGCAGAGAGACGCAGTGAAAAGGTGGAAGGAGGAAAGTGGAGTAGGAAGAGGAAGAGGCGTAGCAAGAAGCCAGCTGGGAGAGCGTTGAATTGAAATCCAACGGTCTGCGGTTCGATCCCTGGTTCTGCACTCACTAGAAGAAAGTGTGCAACACTTTCTCAGAGGTGTTTGCGCGAGAGTGAATGTAACGAATTTAGCTGGAATTCGAACTCTGCTCGCTAATTTCTCGTTCCGAACTGAACGGGTGCTGTAAGCGTTTAGTGACGGATATGCGTTGTAGTGCAGTGGATATCGGCTCGGAAAGAGAAATCAGTGGGCCGAGTTCGAATTCCACTTGAATACCCTGCATTCACTTAAACACTGGTACCCTTAGTATTAAACCGTCCATTTCCCTCCAGTCATGGGTTAAATAACAAGGGTAGGACTTGGGGACCCTGCCCTTAAAAAAACAATGAATCTTGATACCCGAAAAGAAAATAAGTATTACTAGACACAAAACTTATATAAAAACAATACATTTTTGAAAGAAAAAAGGTATTACCAGCAATAAATAAATAAAATTTAGTTGGCAATAAATGACCCACCGAGGTTGATTTGCTATAAAAACAAAACAAACAAAACAACCAACCAACCAACCAACCGAACCGAAGGCTGATATATACTTAACTGCTTAAGTATCTGTATGCCGTAAGACAAAACAAAACAAATGAAACTTGTATTTACTAACAATCTTCCAAATAGATATATATGATAAAAATTGCATTTTAAACACGATTTTAAATTTTTGTTTGCATTTTTCATATACGGTGAAAGTACGGTGAATGAATAAAAACGGAATAATGTTTTAAAAATGCCTAAATAGTTTATTTATACTGAAATTAATTTTCCTTTTAATTTGAATTAGCTTAACGGAAATTTAAGTTCAAAGAAAGAATTTAAATGATATAAAATGCGCATTTCTGGCTTTTGCTTTTAGAAAATCCTTTTCAATACCTAAACTAAGAAGACAGATTATGCCGCATTAAGAACTTAAAGAATTAAGCCGATTTTTAATTAAATAAACTAAATTAATAGGCCTTCGTATTTAAATAATTAGAGCCCCTAAAATGTTGGCGATTACTTGTTTGTTAACCCATTTTTTTTATAGTTTAAACAACTGCATAGGTTTAATGAATAAATTAGCATGGATTATTTACCCTTTAAACACGTCAGTACCAATTTATTTACAGAGACCATAGCGCAATGATTCTATAAATAATAAACTACTCGTGGAAAATGAGTGAAAAACTGCTCTTGGGCTTCTCGGTATAATCTAATAATTTTCTTACAGAAAGCAAGTCATGTCACCTCTTCTCTTCGAGCACAACCAAAACTGAATAGTCCATTATTTATAAGGGATTGGCAGGACGTAATGATCGTGCGAGCTAACGAAGAGAGGGACAAGTACATTTAAAATAGGATAATGATAATAATAAAATAATATGAACAGCTAAGTTGGCAGGGTAAGCCATATCATAGTCAATATTCTTCCCGCGCCAAACAATCCGATGTAGTCAAACCCATAACCATGAGTGGTTACCTGTTGTAGTTGGTAAAAGTTGAAACCAATGGTTTTATTCTTACTGAACAAGACCAATGCTTGCCGACTAAAAATTACCGAGTATACATACTGAAAATTTGTGTTGTCCCCAAATGCGGATTATGGGTGAAATATCCATAAACAATTGACCATCTCGTAACAGATAATACAGTGTTAGCACCACTGAATTTAAAACTCACCATAATAGTCAGTTAAGTGCTATACGTGATACACGCTTAGGCGATCATGTCTTGAAAGAAATATGACTGACTTGGCAGAGGATTATTCCGTAGAAGGTTGCCATTACTTTCTGCGGTAGACTGGTTGCCAGCCAAGGCTATAGAACCTAATCTGTCCTGTTATTTGACTCCTAATTAGATTGAGAAGACATGTATTATATAATTAAGTAGTAATTAGAGGGGGATCAGTTTATTACTTCATAACTATAGAAAACCGATCCCCCACTTCATTGGGAAATATGCAACTCTTTTGGGAGGAGTTACGGCATGAACACCACCCAGACCCGGTTACAGACTTATGATCTATACCAGTGACGTATACCAGAAGGACATATGTTGTTTAACCTGCTAAACAATGTTGATGATCTGTTTATATATAACGACGGACAACGCGTGTATAAAAATATATACAATTTCTTCTCTTCAGTGTGACGATTGTGTGTAGAGCAGTAGTCAGAGAAAGCACGCACATACGAGAAAGTGACGGCTAGAGTTGTCTTTCCTTGGGTTCTCTTCGCGTTCCGAGCTTGTTTGATCCCTGCTGTCTCCTCTGTCTCTCTCGACACGGGAAAGTTCGGTCTTTTGTATAAATTCACACTCTGTCGAGTGTCGCCAAATTACGTCGTTCCCGGGCACGTCTAGTCAGCAATTACTCTTTTTGGCCAGTTGCATTTTGACGTAATCACATTATTGTTTATTTCATTGTTCAAATTTTTTCAAACTTTGACGCGATGACGCAGTTCTTGTTTATTTAATTGTTTCTGACAACCAACACATATTTCTCGTCGGCTTAAATAAATATAATTCATTTCTCTATTCATTGCTTTATAACCCAAAATAATTTAATGTGAATCGCTTTTGACCGATTAATTTAGTTAAATTGTATTCTATTGTTTGTATTTCGTGACTTTAAAAGCCGCCGTTGTTTTCACAATACATTGTTTATTTTTGTTTTTGCATTCCAGCTTTAACTGAAATCATCACGTGTATTTTTTTTCACCTTCGACTGAAATAAAATATTTTCAAGTTCATTTATATTTTGTTGGTCCCCAGAATATATAACACTTAGTGCCTGTAATAATTTAATGGCACTTTACAATACACAGAGAGTACACAAATCTAATCGTCAAGACATCGTTTTCAGAAACGACAAAAATACAATGTGCTTGCTTATTAACACGAAGGTCTCTGCAGATTGTAACGTATCTTTGAAGATCTTCAAAAGACTATTACAATAAAAAGATTTTGAAGGGGAAATCTAAAGAAAATAGCACATAAAGTCATTAATAATTTTAATTGTAGTTGGGGTCCTCGGTTTGATTGGAAAAGGTTTCGGTAGACTCATCGAAGAAATCTCTGGTATTCCATGTATTACAGAAATGTAAAAAGTGTACAAAAAGTGAAGCTCACACATTACGATGAGCTTTATCTTTGTAAAATTTGTGTAATCATAGGTTAATTTTTTACAAAAATGTTCCATGGAAAATATCATGATGCCATTTCTAACCTTAGGTCTTTGGTTGGGACCGTGAAAAGAATGAGTATACGACAGAAATCAAAAGGGAATACTACTACTACTACTACTACTACTACTACTACTACTACTAATAATAATAATAAAAACGCTAGGGATGATGGGAAAGATAGAAAAAACATGAAATGGAGCCATAACAACACGCCACGACCTGCCTTAGGTCTTCCCGCAGACTTGGTTGGTAGTGCGACCATAGCAGAAATCGAAATATGAGGAAAAATGACATAATAATAAATATATAAATAATAATAATAATAATAATAATAATAATAATAATAATACGAAAATGAAAGCCAAAGATAAAGCTCTTGAACAGATGAGACAAATCTCTGCATGGCCAATATCCAGAACGTGCCAACAAATCCAATGTTAATGAAGTTAATACTCATCAATGGTTACGTGCATCTGGATTAAAGTCTGAGACTGAAGGCTTTATTCTTGCAGCGCAAGACCAAAGTCATTTCACTAGAAACTTTCAGGCAAATGTTATACATAATAATGTGGATCCAAAATGCAGGTTCTGTGATAAACACCAAGAAACAATAAACCCTCTAATATCAGGCTGTTCTGTATTTGCTCCAAATGAATATAAAAATCCACACGATAGAGTGGGGCAATATTTACATTGGACAATGTGCAAACACTATGGAAAATATGTAAACAAACACTGGTATGAACATCACCCAGCACCGGTTACAGAAATAGAAGATATCACCATTCTATGGGATTACACCATCTACACAGACTGAAAAATTGAAGCAAATAGGTCAGACATTATTGTTAAAAACCAGAAGGAAAAAACTTGTCTATTAATTGATATGGCTTGTCCAGCGGATTGTAACATAGCAACCAAGGAATTTGAAAAACTGTCAAAATATAAAGACCTGGAAATTGAAATAGAAAAAATGTGGAAATTGAAAACAAGAGTTGTGCCAGTGATAGTAGGTGCACTTGGAATGATAAAAAATGGAACAAAACAACACACTAAAAGAATCCCTGGAAACCCCAGCTTAAGAAATATACAAAACTTTCTTATTAAGTACAGCCCACCCACTAAGGAGAACTTTGTCTATGCAACGCTAGGGATGATGGGGGAGATAAAAAAAACATGAAATGGAGCCATAACAACACACCACGACCTGCCTTAGGTTTTCCCGCAGACTTGGTTGGTCGTGCAACCATAGCAGAAATCGAAATATGATGAAAAATGACATAATAATAATAATAATAATAATAATAATAATAATAATAATAATAATAATAATAATAGAAAAACCACTTCTATTCAGGCAGAAAACATATTAATAACAATATAGTTTTGGTATACTTGAGCTGATTGGTCCAGATTAATTTATTTTCGTCCATGACGGGTTTAACATCTGTGAGACTGTTGTGCAGTAGTTTTCGCACTAAAGGTTATAATCGTGCTATGTCTGTTGCCAATCGACTTAATGCACCCAAAATGTTAGGAACTTGGTAATCTTCAACTGTAAGCTGACTGCTTAGCATTCGGCTAACTGCCGACTAATATCAATCGACTGAACTCCAATAGAACTTTCTAGAACTTCTAAAAACTCCTATGAACTTCCCAAGAACTGCTCAAGAACTTCCCGAGTTAACTTCTTGTTCA
>JBBBDQ010000460.1:2070000-2142500 GCA_037127315.1 Ascarosepion bandense | reverse complement strand
ATCTTCTTCTTCTTCTTCTTCTTCTTCTTCTTCTTCTATGTGCACTGTCCCATCAGGACGTAGGCGATCATGGCCCTTCACATCTCCCTATCCCTTGTGGCCCTTAGCATGTTTGTTCCTGTTACTCCTGGCAACCCCCGTTCCGTCATCCACCCGACCAGGCCCTGCAAATATGTTATCCGCTGCCTTCCTTTGTCTCTCTTTCCCTCTACATGGCCAGTCAGTATCAGGTTCTCAAGCTCTCCTTCCTCATTGCGTGTCCCGGAAACTTCAGTTGTCTCTTCCTGATGCTCGGTATTAATTGCCTTTTGGTTGCCATTCTTTCCAACACCTCATCGTTGCTTGCATGTTCAGTCCACGATATCCGCAGCATCCTTCTGTAGAACCACATTTCGGCCGCTTCCAGTTTTGCCCTCATTTTCGATGATATTGTCCAGCACTCACTGCTGTATTGAAGAACTGACATGACATAGCAATCCAGCATTCTTTTCTTTGTTTCTAGTGAAATTTTCCTACATGTCCCAAAAACTTCAGCTGTCTCTTCCTGATGCTTAGTAATAATTTCCTTTAAAATTTTCATCCTTTCTAAAACCTCATCATTGCTCATATGTTCGGTACACGATATCCGTAGCAGCCTTCCGTAGAACCACATTTCAGCTGCTTCAAGTTTTTTCTTCATCTTTGATGATATTGTCCAGCATTCACTGACATATTGAAGAACTGACATTACATAGCAATCCAGTACTCTCTTCTTTGTTTCTAGCCAATTTTTTCTGTCTCTTAATACTCTGCTCAGCTTCTGGAATGCTTCCTTTGCCATTCCAATTCATCTTCAGATCTCAGTGTAGCACTTACCGTCTTCCGTTAGAACACTTCCCAAGTACTTAAATTTTTGGACTTGCTTGATTTTAGTATCCCCAACCTGGCATTTTGGGCTCCTCCGTTTGCTGATGACCATACATTCAGTTTTTTTAATTAATTTGACCTTTCATTTGACTTTCTTCATCTACCTTTATTCCTAATTTGATAACTAGAAGCAAAGTGAAAAGCCTTAAGAACTTGTCTACTTGAAGGAAACGTACGATAATGCGAGTCATAGTGAAACAGTCATTTAGATCAGTGCTCAGATCTTTGACAGTGAAATGCCTTGCTCGGGGTGAAACACTTATAAAAAAATATTTGAGGAAGTCAAGAAGAACAATAAGCTTAGAATGTCTTCCTTCTCGATACTTGTATCATTTTCAGTTTATATCTATCTATCTCTCTATCTATGTTCATTATCTGCCTACCTATCCCTTTCATATTTATCTATTTATCTTAGCTTGTTCATATCTATCTATCTATCTATCTATCTATCTATCTATCTATCTATCTATCTATCTATCTAAATCAGTCTGGCTTTAAATTTCCTTGCTTTAAATAATAGGAAAAATCAGATTACTTACAGTCAGGTAACAATTTTATGTTTTAAGAATTTTTTTTTCAGATAATAATGATTTATTGCTACAAGTCCTACAGATTATTTTTACCTGGGGTAGAGCAAGTGGATGTATACCTTTCCTTAAGGTATTTATCTATCAAGTGAGGATGTAATCATTACTCGGCAAAACAAGCTTGCTAACCATTACACCACTTAGATAGATAGATAGATAGATAGATAGATAGATAGATAGATAGATAGATAGATAGATAGATAGATAGATATTCACATATCTGTAAATTTAAGTATGTAAATATATTCACATGAAGACGTTGTAATAAAATGTTAACTCTGTACACATATATGCACTCACACATATACAGACGCATCCACATTTATACACACAGATACGCATATATACGAATACACACTCAAGTAACACACAAGCATATACACACAGACACATGCACACATAAAGATACACGGGTACATACACACTCATACAGACACATACACGCACATACAAAGACATACACACACAGACACATATACATGCAGTAACACAGAAACATATGCAATAGAATACAAAAACAAAGCTATATAGACACATACACAACCATACGCATATATATAGGTGCACAAACACATACGCTTTAATATGGACATATACACAGACACATACATATATAGATATACACATATAAATAAGCATACACACAGATATAGACACACATAGACACTCAAACAGACATATACACATACACCCAAACATACATATATACATACAGACACACACATATTTTGGACTGTAATAGATAGATAGATAGATAGATAGATAGATAGATAGATAGATAGATAGATAGATAGATAGATAGATAATTAAAAAAACAACGCTAAAAAACGTTTAGCGTCCAAGTAAATCCTTCTTCACCTAAATGCAAATGAATAGAATATTTAACATATCGGCAATGGACAACCTTGACCTAATCCGGTGAATATGCTATTATTTTTAAGCAATCCTTTGTTTCATTTGCAGAAACCATTCAATAAATTTGCTTCGATAAGCTTTTTTGATCAAGCCGAGACCTTGAAATATTCTCCGAGAACAGAACAAAGAACACTTCGTGCATGACTAGCCCTCCGTTGCTACATCACGTAATTTAAACTAAATAACAACACAATGCACAGCAAGTATTTTCTAAGCCTAGCTTAGCTGTAACACGAAACCGGAAGTGTAGGGCACCCTGTAGTCTGGAACTCTCTATTCAATCGCAATAGATCTAGCTTGCTCATCAATCGACCACGCCGAAGTACTGAAATTATTTTTAAGCCGTAGCTTAGATTATTTTAATCGTTTCACCGGAAGTACCGCCACTTATGCGCAGGAGACTACATAAGAGAGTAAATGCTTAAGCATGAGGAGAGTGAAAAGAAAGACGAACCATTTTCAGCGGGTGTCAGAGAAAGGGTAAGAGAAGGATAGGAATACAGGCGTGAAGATAGTTACGAAGGTAGAGAGAAAGGAAAATAACAAAAGATACGGGGTGATGTAGAAAGGACTGAAGTCATGTGGATAAAAGATGGGAATTGACATTGCATTTAAATCCCTGGATGTTGTAGCCGTCAGAAAAGCAAGTATATGGACGGGAGTTCCACAAGCGGGAAGTGCGGGCAAAGAAGCTGATGATGTAGAATTTTCGGATGCATTTGGTTGATCAAACTTTTAATGTGTTGGAACTTGTTGCCAGTCTGGTTACACGATAAATTCTTGTGGTGGGGGCAGCAGTACAAGGTCGAATGTGGGGAGCACCCTGTGAGGACCGAACTCACGTCTCAGTCGTAATTGATCTTGCGAAACAAGCTTGCTAACTATTGCACTATGTCGAATTGTACAAATGATTTGCTCGGCGTTGCTTAGCAACTGCAAGAGGCCACATGTGTGAGGTATTCAGTGGGGATCGACCTCACTATTCAGTCACAATTGATATATCAATACAAGCTTGTTAACCATTAAATCACGTCAAAGTGCCCAAGTGATCCATGATGTTGCGGTATAGAAATAGATGTTTGATTTTCCGCCGTTTGTCAAAAATAGTACGAACTTTCTTTGCGTGCTTATAAGCTGTAGAGCACTGAAATGGTTAATATAGTATTGGCTACCATTGTTTGAAGAAAAATAAAAGAACAAAATATATGACTTCAGTCTCTAATGAAGCTGTCGAATATCTACGAAACGGATCGTTAATTTTTTCCCCGGGTTTCAATTCATCACCCGCAACATAAAAGCAACAGAGAGCGAACTGGATCTATTTATACACATTTCTCTCTAGAAATTATTCCTGTTTGATTCTGAATCACATTATTTCGAGATGCGCTTCGATATTCACTAATTTGATACTGACGGACCCACAAACAAAGAGCGGTGGGGGGGGATGAGATAGAATCAAATGTGTCCGGCCGTTTTGTTTGCCAGGAGTTGTTGACAACTAGAAGAGTCGAACCGAAATTAACAGTTATGTCGACCGGATCCGAGGTCGGTACCGGGGTCGGTTCTCGTTTGGCTTGGGTCGCGGCTACTGCGTCCTTGTTGGTATGACATTAAAAACAGAGACGGAAAACAAGACCCTAATCGACTTAATCTAAATTTATTCATCGATTCATCTTACCTTGTAATTCTTATTTAATATTCGACTGACGGCGTTGTGCGCATAGAAGATCAATATCAACACATCCCATGAACCATTCGCATATATATATATATATATATATATATATGTGTGTGTGTGTGTGTGTGTGTGTGTGTGTGTGTGTGTGTGTGTGTGTGATTATGTTAAAGAGTGACAAAAACAAAGTAATATAATATGATAAACACTTATTGTGTTTCCTTGTTCGTGAGGAAAAATTCAAAAAAGAAAGAAAGAAAGAAAGAAAGAAAGTATATACTACAGAAGGCAAAAAAAAAAAATCAATTGAAAGAAAGTCGACATTATATAAAAGATAGAAACCAAACAAAAGAACGAACGAATAAAAGAAAAGGAAAGCCAATATGATATAACTCTGGAGAAAGAATGAAATAAATAAAGAAAGAAAGAAAGAAAGAAAGAAAGAAAGTAGACAGAAAAAAGAAAGAAAACAAAAGAACAAAAGAATAAAAGCCAATATGTTATAATTCGGAAGGAAAGAAAAAAAGAAAAGTAGGCAAATAAACAAAAAGAAGTGAGGAAAATCAAGCAAAAATAAAGTTAACACGATAATGAATGATCAAAGAAAGATAGAAAGAAAGAAGTCGCTATGATACAAGGCTGAAGAAAGAAAGAAAGAAAGAAAGAAAGAAAGAAAGAAATCTATTGCGCAAAGGTTCCTCGTGTTCATCATTTAAACACCAGATACAAACTTTCTAGTCTATAATGATATTGTTGCTGGAAACTTTCACACATCCTAAACACGTACGAGGTGTGTGTGGAAAGTACTCACCCATTTAATAACAATTATAGTTTAAAATAGGAAAATGCAGAAAAGTACTTCAAATTACTACCTTTGCGTACTCACTTATGCAAAAGTTCGATGCTTTGATCTGGCATTATGGTCTGTAAATAATTCTTACGGGTTCTCCATCATCTACCTAACTGAATCCCTTTTATTCTTGCTCACATTCTGAAACTTTATTTGCCATGATGATATTTAGTTTCGATATATATATATATATATATATAATGAAAAAAGAAACAATTACCACTTCTGCGATTTATGCATAACTCTTTCGCAATGAATGAAGTTCTTTCAGTGACTGGCGTGTGTATACACCGCTTATATATAACATGCTAAAATTTCCCCTATCTGGTGTTATGCGCCTATGGCTTAAGAGGTTAGCGACTCCGAATGATACCAAATCGGTCGAGTTTATTTTCCGACCAAAAACAAGTGAACGTCTATCCACACTGATTAACTTTGATACAGCGAAACAGCATTGTATGTGTATATGTACAATGAATATATATATAAAAAAGAGATAATAACTATACTCGTGCTCAAAAACCTTCCACGTATTTACGAAGTTAGAAAATGGTTTTAAAAAAGAAAGAGCTAAGTACATGAACATCAGTCAAAAGGGTTCAGACCGAGTCAGCACGTAGCCCAAAGAAAAAGCTCGGACACGAGCAATCAATTAACAAAAAAGTCTTCAATATTTAGGTAGAGCGGAAAAAATAAATAAAGAATACCTAGAGCGCCAGAAAACTTACCTAGGTTTCACCTAAACGGATCGTCAGGGAAAGCTGGCTCTATAATATATATATATATATTCAAAAACCAAATGTTCAACACTTGCTTACTACCCAGGTTTCAACTATGGATGCAAATAAGTGGTAAACTTCTCGTTCTTTAATATATTATTGGCTCTGCATATTTAGTTTTTCGGTTGAACACTTTTTGAAATAACTGTCTACTGGTCTAACCAATACTTCTTTTACTTTTCTTATATATATATATATATATATATATATATATATATATATATAGTAAATGTATAGCCTAAATAGCCAACGAACCTCCCAAGATTTTACCTAACGGATCTTCAGGGAAGGTTGGCCAACCTTCCCTGAAGATCTGTTAGGTGAAACCTTAGTAGGTTCGTTGGCTCTTTAAGTTAGCTATTTACTTTGTTCTACTTGCGTATTGAGCGCTTTTTTGTTTAGGTTACTCGTCTCGGTTTTTTTTTCTTTGTACTAGGTACTTTGACTGATTTTCAAGTGCTTAGCTCGTTCTTTTTTTATTACCACTTTTTCCTTCCGCGTATGTACTCGGAGAGTTTTCGAAACGAGTATAGCGATAAGTTTACATTTATATATATGTATGTATGTAGAAAATTTTCATTTAACTAAACTGTTTTGCTGCAGTTGCATGCCAACTTCGATGTTTGGTGAAGGGTTTATTGTGATGTCTTCACGCTTCTAAATGTTTTCTTTATATATATATATATATATATATATATATATATATATATATAAACCCTCTGTATAAGATACATAGATGCCATTTTCATTTTAGCTAAAATGTTGATCAAATTATACAACTTCAAAAACAAATTCGAAAATCATTCCTTTCTCAAATTTACATTAGAATTTAATATTAATAATACACTTTCACACCTTATATGTTTATTGATTCCAGAGCACATAAATTTACTACTTCCCTATATAGGAAACCAATTAGTTTTAACTCGTGTCTTCTTAATTATAAAAAATGAATACCCTTAAAAATATAAGTCAGCTGTTATATAAAAAAAACAAAAAACTTAATTCAACGCACGCAAATGATATCTTCTTTTAAAGCAATATTCTATAAATAATTACACAACATTAAAAAAAAAGCACTAGTTAACAATGGATTTCCTAACTCCGTCACGGATCAACAAATTAAATGTATCTCAATAAAGTTAATAATACTTCTAACAATATTGATAATATTAATAATAGTAGTGTACGTCAAAATAAACAAAAAAACTATTAACTTATACGACTGCAACCAAATGCATAGTAGTTACAAACGTGATAAAACAACACGTAAAATCCTAATAGGTAGAAATGTTAAACCAATTAATAATAATGAGCATATTAAGCTCATCATATATTATAAAACAATTTAAAACTATTGACCTCATAGTCTCTAATAAACCTGCAACCACACAACAAAATACTTACAGAAAATAAATGTATTGTATCAATTTAAATACCTGTTCAGAGATTGTATCTCTGATATTAATAATAAACCCATTACATATATTGGTTTTACTACAACCACGCTCACCCGTAGACTTAACTGTCACTTTTCTGATCATAGTTCTATTAAAGAACATTTCTTAGAAAAACATAGCCTTGTACGTAATATTAAACAGATTTTAGTGGATAACACAATAATACTCATTCATACATACAGTATAAAGAACCTTCAGATATTAGAGACCCTCTACATTAAATCAAAGCAAACCACACTCAATAAAATCGCATTCCAATCTAGTCCCAATACATTACAATGCATTTAAACGTATAATTCTGTTGTTAACATCTCATTCTCTCACGTAGTGCCACGTCATAGAACTACATTACAAATTTAAGACCTGCGTCTGCTATTCGGTGACTGTTATCGTTTTATGTCAACACAATAACATGTTTGATCTTGGATATCTTTATGTTACCGCCCCTACAACCTCTCTTAAGATGGCTCATGTGAGCGAAAACGTAGAACGAATGTAATAAAAAAAAAAGTACTGTTGGATAATTTTACTTTTATTTTCACCAGAAATTAAAGACAAAATACAATGTTTAAAACGACTCATGATTAAACATAAAAGACATTCATTCTCTTATATATATATATATATATATATATATATATATATATATATATATATAATTTATTTGTTTGAACAATATTTTAATAGAGGTTATTAAAAATATATCGGAGTTAATCCATTTCGTAACGTATTGTAGTATATATATATATATATATATATATATATATATATATATATATATATAACAGATCTAATTGGAGTAGATAGATCTAACTGGAGTAGATAGATCTATCTATCGCTCGGTTCACACTCCACCCACGTCTATTGAACAGGTGAAGAGGCTCATCCCTTGTTCCCTGTTTAGGATGTGGTTTCCGGCTTTCTCTTTTCAAATCTTCTCACTTTGTTTTTTTTTTTCAATTGGAGTGGATAGATCTATCTATCGCCCGGTTCACACTCCACCCACGTCTATTGAACAGGTTAAGAGGCTCATCCCTTGTTCCCTGTTTAGGATGTGGTTTCCGGCTTTCTCTTTTCTAATCTTTTCACTATTACGTAGCCCCCTACACATCAGTGGCGTTACCGCCTTGCTCGGGGTGATACGATTAAAAAAAAATATACTGATGATCCACGTATACTCTCTTAATATTTATAGGAAAAATTATTAAAAAGTTGTGAGTTTAAAAATGTGTTTTTTTGATCGTATTTGTTTATTTCTATTATTATATTTTATATTTCAGACCGATTTTTAAAAAGTCTGTCGCTTTCTGCGTCACTTGATGTAGCCAAACTTTCTCCACAGACGCGTCACGTGATGTAAACAAACGCGTCACGTGATGTAAACAAACCCTCTCCACAGACTCTCTCGCGAAATACGTTTCTAATTTGAATTTTAAAATCATTTGTTTCTGATGAAGGACCGAGGACGGTCTGAAATATAGAATATAATAATAGAAATAAACAAATACTGTCAAAAAAATACATTTTTAACTCACAACATTTTAATAATTTTTCCTATATATATTTCAACGCACTCTCTTATGATTATTTTAAAGTTTATGTTTATATTTAGATATGTGTTTTTAGCACGTCTCCTAATATAAGCATCACGCCCAAAATTAATTGGAGCTAACTATAGACAGTAAAAATGCGAAATGTATACATTTTAAATATACTCATAATAACTTTTGCTCAGTGTTGTTTGGTTGCTTTTGATATAGAGGGCTTCGCTAATTTAGAGTTTTTGTTTATTATTTTTGCGTTGTAGTGTATTGGTGTTGTCAGTGAGTATTTTCTTCATTGATGGTGGGTTGAAAGAATTTGTATTCGCTAACTGGAGTCTACGACGTCTTCTTAATGTTATGATAATCAAATCAACATATTTAGTAACATTTTTTCAAAGATACTCATTTGCATAGGACATTTAAGCTGATAAACAATGTTGGTTATTTCCAAAACACTAGTTCATCATATTCATTGTGTTAAAATTAGTATAGTTATATATTTAGTTTTATATTTTTACTTAGATAAAAAGGAAATATCAGCACTTGTGAAATTTTTAGGATTTTTAAAAATCTTGTTTATAGTTAGAATGCAAATTCTTCATGAGTTCATCCATTAAAGTTATATTTTACATCAATGCGACTACACATGCGCATGAGCTAGAGACGCTCTGAATTTTAAATTGAAAATTATTTGGGTATATAATCTATCCGTGTTCCTTTTAAATTCTTTTTCTTTTTCTTGATGATTCCTTCATTTTTGTTATTAAATATGGCACATTGTAATAAAGGAGATCTGCCTAAAACGGTCAAGCACTATAAGAACCTAAACGCAATTATTTTCTTAATATATATAAAAAGAAATATATATATATATATATTTCAAATCTATTTTATATATTTTTGGATATATATATATATATATATATATATATATATATATATATATGAGATAGATAGATACATACATACATACATACATACATACACAGATACATAGATAAAATATATAGATTAGAAAAGTATATATAATGCTTAATCTAAGAAGGCTATCCAGTCTATATATATGTGTGTGCGTGTGTGTGCGTGCGTGATAACGAGATAGATAGATAGATAGATAGATAGATAGATAGATAGATAGATAGATAGATAGATAGATGAAAGGATAGCTCATAACATTTTTCTCATTACGACATTGCTTTTTTTTATGAAAACAGGATAGGCTCTGTCGAAAACCTTTTCTATTTTCGAGTCCTTTTTATATATATTGACACTCGGAAAACGTTTAATTGTAAAAAAAAATTCGTTAAGCGTTTCATCCTTCTATATTTCATCACGTCAGAAATCTTTCAACATGAACTAAGAAAGATGACGCACGTCAACAAATCTATTTTCAATCAAATTTATTTTCAATCTTTTCATTTGTGAAATTTCTCTGTAACTTTGACATGATTCTATAACCTATTTTAACACACACAGACACAAACACAGACATATATACGAAAAATCTCTAAGAGTTCATCTGAAGAAAAGACAATATTTATAAATGTAAAAGACAATAAGAAAATTGTAATAGTTACCAACGATTTTCATCCAATGCCGACTTTTTCAAGGCAAGAACGAAATTAATTTTTATACTGCTACCTGAAAATTACGTCAAATACTCTCACGTGTGGCGATATTTTTTTTATTGATGTGTTGACGGATTCAACCACAATTTTGATTTTAAAAATGCTACACACATAAAAAAAGAAAATAACTCACTTAGAAGTAAAATTCTCCAGATTGCCCCATTGAATATTACCCAAATATCAATCTACGCTCAGACATTTTCCCTATTTCACCTTTCTGAACAGAATTACTACTCTCCCAAACAAACGTAGGCAACAGTATCAAAAAATCAAAAGAAAGTAGTTGAATCCGTCAACTCAGCAATAAAAACAATATCTCCACACGTGACATTAATTGACGTAATTTTCAGTTAACAGGATGAAAATAGCGTCCTCTAAATTCTTCCAGTTCCTAAAAACACTTTTTGTTATTATTAGTTACTTTGTTTAATAAACTCATTTCGTTCTTGCCTTGCAAAAGTACACATTGGATGAAACGCGTTGGTAACTATTAGTTTTACTATTGTCTTTCACACACACACACACACACACACACACACACACACACATATATATATATATATATTATAAATTATATTTTAGAACATGTCCAAACTACAATCTAATATAAAATTATACATTTTTTCGACATTGAAAGAACAATGTCTCATAAGGTAGTAAACGTTACTTTTTCCTTGTTCTTTCAATATCGAAACAAAATGTACACTTTTTTTAGTAGATTGTAGTTTGGACATGTTATAAAATATAATTTATAATAAATATTCATAGCTCGGATTCCTTATTGAGCATTGTTTCAAATTAATGTTTTGAACGTTGTAAATATTTTCTTCGTTCCTTGTTTTTTTAGATAGATAGATAGATAGATAGATAGATAGATAGATAGATAGATAGATAGATAGATAGATAGATAGATAGACAGACGAAAGAAAAGTTCATAACATTTTCCTCGTGACAATATTGCTTCTTTTATGAAAAGAAGGATAGGTTCTGTCGAAAACCTTTTGTATTTTAGGGTTCTTTTTCATTAGAAAATATATTAGCAACTTTATCAGATTTAGAAACCCAGTCGATGTGTTTTAAATGACAAGCATGAAATCAATAATACGAAAAATAGATATATTAATGACATGACTTCATTTGTGAAAAACAGAAAGTAAGATGGCTAGCATTATGCTTGAAATAATCTTGGAGTAGCTTGACTCGCCATTTTGTCAATGGATGCGTGCCAAATCTAGAGATGAAGCACTAAAAGAATTTTGCTCGGATGATTTCGAATAATTAATTCAAAAGTCGTGTCTGAAACTTTCCAAATTTAGTACTGACCTACTCTTGATAAACGATATATCATTTACGTTTTATACAGTGCCAAGAATGAAAATCCATTTTCGGGGCACCCGAAGGATTTGCATTAATTATACTGGTCTTAATACTTATTGTTATATTAATAAATGCTAATGATTTCTTCATTCTTTTATTTATTTCAACTTTTAAAGAACAATATATATAGTTTTTAAGTTTTTTTCATTTTCGTTCACAAGCGTTTATTTGCACTACTTAGAAAAACCAAATAAAGAATAAAGCGGTATGGTTTAATTTGAATGACTCTTTCTGGTTAGCATTCTTTCATGAAGCATTGTCAAATATTATTCAGTTTTGTCGAGTATTTCTTGTCTCTTTCTTTCCCTTGCTTTTTATTGCAACTTCCATACATAAGAAGTAGAAGTAGAGAATAAAGCTATATGGCTAAATTTGAATGACTCCAGCTGGTTAGCCTTCTTAGATGAAACATTGTCAATTATTATTCATTTTTCACTAGTATTTCTTTCATCTTCATTTCTCTTGCTTTTTATTGCAACTCCCATCCATAAGAAGTAGAAGTAGAGAATATAGTTATATGGCTAAATTTGAATGACTCCTACTGGTTAGCCTTCTTAGATAAAGCATTGTCAATTATTATTCATTTTACACTAGTATTTCTTTCATCTTCATTTCTCTTGCTTTTTATTGCAACTCCCATCCATAAGAAGTAGAAGTAGAGAATTTAGCTATATGGCTAAATTTGAATGACTCTTTCTGGTTAGCATTCTTTCATGAAGCATTGTCAATTATTATTCATTTTACACTAGTGTTTCTTTCATCTTCATTTCTCCTGTTTTTTATTGCAACTCCCATCCATAAGAAGTAGAAGTAGAGAATATAGCTATATGGCTAAATTTGAATGACTCCAGCTGGTTAGCCTTCTTAGATGAAGCATTGTCAATTATTATTCATTTTACACTAGTGTTTCTTTCATCTTCATTTCTCCTGTTTTTTTATTGCAACTCCCATCCATAAGAAGTAGAAGTAGAGAATATAGCTATATGGCTAAATTTGAATGACTCCAGCTGGTTAGCCTTCTTAGATGAAGCATTGTCAATTATTATTCATTTTACACTAGTGTTTCTTTCATCTTCATTTCTCCTGTTTTTTAATGCAACTCCCATCCATAAGAAGTAGAAGTAGAGAATATAGCTATAGGGCTAAATTTGAATGACTCCTGCTGCTTAGCCTTCTTAGATGAAGCATTGTCAATTATTATTCATTTTACACTAGTATTTCTTTCATCTTCATTTCTCTTGCTTTTTATTGCAACTCCCATCCATAAGAAGCAGAAGTAGTGAATTTAGCTATATGGCTAAATTTGAATGACTCTTGCTGGTTAGCCTTCTTGTATGAAGCATTGTCAATTATTATTCATTTTTCACTAGTATTTCTTTCATCTTCATTTCTCTTGCTTTTTATTGCAACTCCAATCCATAAGAAGTAGAAGTAAAGAATATAGCTATATGGCTAAATTTGAATGACTCTTGCTGGTTAGCCTTCTTAGATGAAGCATTATCAATTATCATTCATTTTTCATCTTCATTTCTCACGCTTTTTATTATAACTTCCATCCATACGAAATAAAAATAGAGAATATAGCTATATGGCGAAATTTGAATGACTCCTGCTGGTTAGCCTTCTTAGATGAAGAATTGTCAATTATTATTCATTTTACACTAGTATTTCTTTCATCTTCATTTCTCTTGCTTTTTATTGCAACTCCCATCCATAAGAAGTAGAAGTAGAGAATATAGCTATATGGCTAAATTTTAATAACTCGTTCTTGTTAGCCTTCTTAGATAAAGCATTGTCAATTATTATTAATTTTTCATTAGTATTTATTTCATCTTCATTTCTCTTGCTTTGTTAATGCAACTCTCATCCATAAGAAATAGAAGACGATAATATAGCTACATGGCTAAATTTTAATGATTTTTACTGGTTAGTTTTCTTTAATGAAGCATTGTCAATTATTATTCATTTTTCACTAGTATTTTATTTCTTTTGCTTTTTATTGCAAATCTCATGCGTAAGAAGTATTAGATAATTGCAAAGTTCGTGACCGACGAGAAAATTAAAAACAAAATTTAACATATTTAAAAAAAGTTATAGGTCAAGGATATTGTTGTGCAATGGACAAGAAATCAGAGAACCGAGTTCGAAAGTCACGTAGGAATTAACTGAATGACATTGTCTTCATTATTTCAACAAATGTTTTTAATCGTTTAAGATGTTTGTTGGGGCCCATTTCTTAGAAAATTCTGATTTTTGTGGGAAGATGATTATGAGTTTGTTTTCGTTTCATTGTCCAGAGAAAATATTTCTCATTTGAATTATTCTGTAAAAACAGGAAGAAATAGAATTCAGAAGCAGCCAAGTCAAGAAAATACAGTCGGTTCTGGATGGTTTCCCATTTCAACTCTTTCACGAATCTCTGCTGGCAGCAAACTGCCTGCAAACGGACAGGTAATGATTTCAGAAGATTTAAAGATATGGAAAGGAGTGTAAGACGAGGATGTGTCTTTTCACCGGATCTATTCAACTTGTACAGTGAGACTATTCTCAAATTAAACTTTTGCAATTGTCTTAAACATTGTTATCTTTTGTTTTTAGTATTGATAATATGGTAGTTGAATGTAAACACTCCGTGTGTTATGACACCTTGTGGCTTGTAGGTGCAAGACCAAATTGTTTATGATGTTAATAGGAGTAATACTAACCTTTAAAAAAATCTAATTAGTAATAGACACACATATTTATTAGCGAGTGGGCCTGTGCCGTCCAAAATGATGTCAAAATATTTATATCGACATACCGTCTCAAATGACGGCTGTATATACATATATATTGATGTACCTACTATTGAGTATCTTACATTAATACACAAGAAAGAATAATTAAAAAAACTGAGCGTGACAGGATATATATATATATATATATATATATATATATATATATATATATCCAGATGAAGATAATCAACAGTTTTATTTTTACGTGTTCTCCGCCCTATATAAAAATAAATACACAACGGTCTTCATTATACCAAAGAGGCTGTATAAATATATATATATAACTATATATATATTCTTCACTACACGTGATATTAAAGTTTAATAACTCGTAGTAAAGAGAATTAATTGAGACAACAGTCCCTCTCTCTCCATGAGTGTGAAAGATATATATATATATATAATACAAAAAATAACTGCAAAACTGTGTTACTGTAAATTCTATTTTTGCTTCAAATATAACGTTTGACAATTTGCTTAGCATTCATTAAAACGTGAAAATTACCCAAAATGTAATTTTTTATGTTGTAATGTCATGGTCATGTTAAAGCATGGAAAAACAGTTCTTTTTTTTTAAACGTTTACTTTTTGTTACCACAACTCGTACCCCTGAAAATAAACTCAGAAGGAGACTGAAAGTACTTGGGAACATCTAGAAATGAGTTATAGCTCATTTCTTACATTTTTCGTTTATAATACGCAAAAGATTATCCGTGAGTATGAACGGATTTTATTAAAAATATGTAGACACAATATTTGCAATTTATTTAATCTGACTATATGTATATATATATAAGTATAAGAATTTTTTTTATAATAGAGAGGATTGCTTAAAATATCATAATTTGTTGTGGTAGACAGAAAAATGGTACATTTATCCTTTAGCCTTAAACTAGCTTGTACCTGAAGCTATTAAATCCCTAAATATGTTCCTTTTAACCAAAAAATTCGCAGCTAATTATAGAGAGCGTCTTACCAATTGTAGAATCTCAACATACGAATTTTGTTTGCTGAGTTTTTCTGCGAGAGTTTTACGTATAAGTTGGATAGATAGACGTCTATCAAATATGCTATCTCAATTCAATGCCGCTGATTATCTTGGCTGCTCGCTTTCAGTGACTTTCTCACAGACCGGATGTGGCTTTTGTAAAAAATATTTCCACGGTTTCTGCTCTCACGAGCTTCTTTCCTCATGTTCATATGACATGACTCTAGCTGTGATTGGCATCAATGTTCTACTCTTTTACTGTCAAAATAGTTAAATGTAACTGCCACTTCTACTCCATCAGTTTATTGTCTTGCACATCCCATCTGTGGAACTCCCTTCCGTATAAAGTTTTCCCCCGATAGCTACAATCTCCAAAAATTTAAACGAAACGTCAATCGTCATCTTTTACCGCCCTAAATCCTATCCACCTCCTTAAATCTTATTCTTTCTTCGGTATCCCCTGTACCTTGGTTTTTTTCTCTTTGTAACCCTTTGCTCACCAGTGACTGTCCTTTTTGCTTGAAATAAAAAAAAGTTGTTCGGTCTCCGCTAAGGTTAGCATTGATATCTACAAACCCACCCTTTTCAGCGTAATGAGGAAGGTGCTGCCGATTGGTTTGAATTGGTTTGCCGTGACTCATAACTTTAAGAGAAAGAGAACATCAGCCAAAACAAAGGCCGGACATGTGGCCTGATCCGAGGCAGAAATCGAAGAAACGATATTTTAATCCGTAGAAGAGCGAACAGAATTGCGCAGCCGAAGAAGAAATGCTAATTCATATGTAAATAGCTGCTTTAGTTTTACGGGTAATATGCAATTATGATTGAATTTGTATCTGCGTATCCTGTTTTGACTTTCTAATTTTGGTACCTGATGGCATAAAATGGCCATTCTATGAACGGACTTTGATTCAGCGCAACTATCACCGTTTCGACTCTTTTGGGTTTTCCAACCTCCGACGAAGCCATCTGTCAACGACTTCCTTAAGTTGACTCCTTCATTATTTCTTTTTCCGTTTCTTTACAATTTAATTATTGTCCCTTATTTATTTTATTGCATCGACCCATATATATATATATATATATATATATATATATATATATATATATATATATAGGATGTAACAAAAATAGTTTTACAAATATTAAGAATAAGTAACTCATCAAATCAAGGAAAAAGTGCATATAATTATATGTTCCCAACACTATTTAAATGATTCGGACTCTTGTCCTCATCTTTGTTGCCATTTGTACAATGTTTCGGTCGTTGTACGCTCTGCTTTCTTCAGGTGCTAAGAATTTCGAATCAGAAGAGGGGAAATTTTAACGTGCTGTATATAAGCAATGTATACACACGCCAGAAGAGTAACGCGTAAGTCGTAAAAGTGGAAACTGTTTTTAAAATTCTTTTCTCTAGAGAGCTCAATCTAAATAGTATGACTAAAATATTTTGAGAACATAATAGATTAGTCATTTCATAGCTCATCAGTGTGGCTAGACGCATCCACTTGCTTACTAGCCAGGATTGAAACTCGACCGATTTGGTGTCAGTCGGAGTCGCTACCTCCTAAGCTATAGGCGCACGGAATAAGGGAATGGAAATTTTAACCTCTTGTATATAAGCAGTGTATGCGCGTGGGGTTTGTTATTGTGTGCGTATATGAATACATAATCCTGTTTTTCTTGTGTGTTTATTTTCTTTTGCAAATATATGCTATTTAAAAATTTGCACACATAGATACACACACACACACACACACATATATATATATATTTCTAAACACGAAAAGTACACACACATATATATGCATGTATGTATGTATGTTTGGATAGATAGATAGATAGATAGATAGATAGATAGATAGATAGATGAAATTAACAGACATAGATAGATAGATAGATAGATAGATAGATAGATAGATAGATAGATAGATAGATGAAATTAACAGATATAGATAGATAGATAGATAGATAGATAGATAGAAATTGAATTAACAGACATAGATAGATAGATAGATAGATAGATAGATAGATAGATGAAATTAACAGACATAGATAGATAGATAGATAGATAGATAGATAGATAGATAAACAGACATAGATAGATAGATAGATAGATAGATAGATAGATAGATGAAATTAACAGACATAGATAGATAGATAGATAGATAGATAGATAGATAGATAAAAATTAACATAGATAGATAGATAGATAGATATGAATAAACAGACATAGATAGATAGATAGATAGATAGATAGATAGATAGATAGATAGATAGATAGATATGAACAGACATAGATAGATAGATAGATAGATAGATAGATAGATAGATAGATAGATATGGTGTTTATCCATGTTCGTACGCATACGCACACACATAAATAGATAGCTCTATGCATGTCTTGGTATATATATGCGCATATATATAGCCAATCTAGTACTGCGATTAAATTCATAAAGTCCGGGTGCCAAAGAGGAAAGCTCATCTGAACAATTACTGTGAAATTCTTTATAGAAACTGCAAAAATAAGATCCGTACGGTTGTCGCAAAATGACTGGAGACGAGATGTCTGGTCAGGACAAATAAAATTGCAGATTTGTTGTATTTTATGCAGAATCTCTAACTATATAACAGAAATACCAAACCAGATTGGACTGAAGCTTAGATACCTCGTAAAGTTTAAATGCAGATATATTGTTTCATTTCGCGTAAGAATCAAGGAGACGTACTGGTTTTGTTTATACCTGATTTTGCAACTATTTACCTCAAAATGTGACTCCCCCTAATCGGAGGATGCAGTTGGGATATTTCTAGAAAACGTAATGAATTGTATTTAATGAAAGCAATTTTCTTTTATTTAATGAAAACAATGCAGTTGCGATATTTCTAGAAAACGTAATGAATTGTATTTAATGAAAGCAATTTTCTTTTTAATTCAATTTCCGGCAGCTTGTTCGTGTCATCTATCTGGACAATTAGCAATCTATCTCATATCCACAATTATCACTTTTTATCATGTAAAGTCAGAAACATTTACTGATAATCTCATATTCACAATTATCACTTTTTTCATGTAAAGTAAGAAACATTTACTGATAGTAAGTTCAACTTCTTCATTTATGTGCCGCGCCTCTGTTAGACATTAGATCATCGTTAGATAAGATTATATATTATTTTCCTCTGATTCTCTTACTTTCAATCTCTCTTGTAAATTTCCGACTAAAGAAGTTAAGTATCAGAGTGCCATACGTAATACACGTCTCATTGGCATGACTGATTGGGCAGAAGATTTTCCCGCAGTAGGTTGCCAACGTTTTCTCCAGTAGACTGGTTGCCAAACAAGGCTAAACAATCCAATCTGTCCTGCTATTTAATCTTTAGCTGGAGAGCGAAGAGACGGATTAATACTTTTCCCAGGGATATTTGCGCGTAAAAGCATGCAACGAAATAGGTTAAGTATATGTGTCCTTTTTGTTTTCATTTTATCTAGAACTTCGTGGTTACTCACATGTTCGGTCCATGATATTCTCAGTATCTTTCTGTAGAGCCACATTTCTCTTGCCTCAAGTTAATGTTTTTAGTTTTAGAATTATATTAAATATTCCGTTAAATGAAAACTATTCTAATATTGATTGTTGTAATTAATATTTTCTGATTTTCTTTTCTTTCAGGTAAGTAAGAATTTGAATATGTTGTCCTCGGACTGAAGTGAAAAAAAAATGAAATATTTGATGGTAAGTGCAATATATATATATATATAAGATTATAAAAACGAGGAAAAATATGTTTGTCACATTTCTAAATATATATATATATATATATATATATATATATAAACATATATATATATATATATATATATATATATATTGTCACTGTCTGCGGCCATCCGCCACGTTAAAAATTGACTTGTCTCTTTGATTTAATTCTCTTTGTTTAATTCCACTTTGTTAATAACTTAAATGTTCTATGTTCCCTATATGTTAATGTTCATTCTTTGATAATGGCTTATGTAAGCCGAAAGCTCAGACCTGATAAAAAATCTACAATTACTGTGATTTCTTGTCGTCTTTTAACGATAGTACCATCAAGCTTATCAGACTATACAAAAGGATCCTACACAAAATAAATAGACAAAACTTGTCTATATTATTCAACGAAATCTGTATTAATGAAAAACTGCTGCCAAAATACACACAATATATATATATATATACATTGTTGTTCTTTTTTCGCTCTCCTCTCATCTATCTATCTATCTATCTATCTATCTATCTATCTATCTAGATATATATATATTTTCTCCTGTGAAGCTCAGGAGTGTTAACCTGTCAATAAACAGTTAATAACCCTCTGAAATATTTTGCCGTCATTTTTTACGGCAGGGTACACTCGTATTAGGAATAATTGATTCCTTTGGCGATGAAAACTTTATTCCGATGTTCAGTATAAAATAAATATATATATATATATATGCGAACGCTCGTGTTTTTAAATTTGTATTTTTTGTAATTTCAGCTTGATACTTATTTGGAATAAACTGTTCTAATTTAATGTTAATATGCCTTAAATGTAAATTACGTTTTAACTTTAAGTTATTAATCCCCCTCTTGGACTTGAATGGGCTTGGAGCTTTATTAAACACCTTTTCAAGCTGGTGTCATGATAAAAACCCCAAACTTCTGAACTGTGAACAGCTTAATAGGGTTAAATTGCTTTGTCTATCGTTCAGTCAGTACTTCTTCATGTTTACTTAACGAATATGATTATATATTCCTTGTTTCCTGTGTAGAACAAATTCCCATTTGTCATAGGTTCATGTTTTATTAGTTTTAATAATCACTTTTTGAAACAATAAACATTAACGAGGAATGAAGATAGTGAAATAATATCAGTTACAAGGAGAAAACTGTAAATTTGATAATTTTCTTTTCTTTACGGGCACGAATAACCAAGTGTGATTATTTTTTCTTAAAACCTTCTAGATAGTCGAATGTTCTGCTCAGGGTAATCTAAGCAGTAAAATTACCTGTGCCTTTAGTTTTTTTCTTTATATCTGAAGGTATTGTCGAGAGTTTACTGCCATATATGATATGTGATACAGAATTACAGGCTTGTATGTGAATGACAAATATATTATGTTCTCATTACGATTGAGCTCTCTGGAGAGAAAAATTTTTGAAACAACTACCACTTCCGCGATTTACGCGTTGCTCTTCATAAAGAATTGAGTACTGCCGGTGACTGGCGTGTGTGTACACCGCTTATATATAACACGCTCAATTTTCATGTGCCTATGGATCAGCGAGTAGGGACTCCGACTGATACCAAATCACTCGAGTTTCGATCCCGGCTGTGGATATCTAGCCCTACAGATCATCTGTGATACAGCAAAACAGTTAATTTCTTTTCTGTTTTGAACAACTATTTTAGGCGTACTGATGATATTGTCTTTCGAGTAGGTACTTAATTGCGAAAGCAGGAATAATCCTCTCTACTCTAATCAAACAGTTGTGCATTTAATTTATTTGTGTGAGTGTATATATATATATATATATATATACATATATATATATATATATATATATATATATTTCCTTCTTGTGACGTTCATGGAGAGAGCGAAAATAGCAAAGCATCGTCGGCTATAGAGACGATATCGATTCGGCGTCGGTTCAGTTTAGTATCTTTACTACCAGTTATATAAGCTTTATAAACCTCCTGTCACGAGTTTTAACATCTTGTTGTGCGTTCAAAATAAGGCATTAGAAAATCAGTTAGTCCATAATTCCTGACAATACAAAAAGGCTAAAGCCATGGTAGGTTAATCACCTGATCTTTTTAATTTTAATAAAAGTGTATATATATATATATAATAAAGTTTTTAATAAATAAAAATTATATATTTACATATAAATAATAATAAATAAAAATTATATATATATATATATATATATATATATGTATATTATAAATTATACTTTAGAGCATGTACAAGCTACAAAAAAACATTTTATTTAAAAAAATGCTTATTACCATCATTAACTACCTGATGAAATATTGTTCTTTCAATGTCGAAACAAAATATACAATTTTGAAGTTGTTTATAGCTTGTACATGCTGTAAAGTATAATTAACAATAAGCATTCATTGCTCTATTTTTATATTTAACACTGTTTCAAATTAATGTTTTCAACATTGCAAATATTTTCTTCGTCCCTTGTTCATTTGGATTTGTATATATATATATATATATATATATATAGTAAGAATCAAATTTAAAGATTAAGATAAGCTAAACTTTTAAAATATACAATAAACAGTGGACTCAATGCCAAATTCAAAAAAGCTATATATAATATAATCATGATATAAAAGTTTTTATCTGATATCTGAAAAGAGTTATCAAGCTGATATAATTATTTCCACCTGATGGTCGTTTACGACACGCTAAAATACATGCAAACATTTCAAAATCTTATTCCAAACAATGAGGGTCGGTAATTTTACCTGTTTTGTTTGTGATAATTAAATATAATTTTAAATTAATACTAATCACCTAACCGATACAAATTAATACAACATTTTAAGATTAAAAATTTATAAATTATTATAATTTCAAAAAAGTAATAAAATAGTTTTTGCAAAAATTCATTATCGATCGAATTCTTCAACTTAAATAATGTGTTAACTTCATTGCATTTTTATTTTAGAATTCAGAGCAAATTTTTTCCAACATTTTTGACCAGTTTGATAAAAACTTGATCTTAATGTTCGAAGATTTGCCTTTATAAGTAAAAAAATGTATAATTCTTGAAATTTCATAAAATTAAATAAATGGGGTGGGTAACAGAAGAAGAATTAAAAAGATTTTCCAAAAAAGATGGTTTTCATAATAATTAAATTCATTTGTTAATCAGTTCTGCAATTTTAATTAAAATCCGACAATTATTTGATTCTTGTATGAATTCCCAAATCAGTGTGTTTTTCACTGCAAAGCTATGCTAATATCGCCTATACTAATTTAAGGTGCACCACTGTCGCCCGATAAACAGCATTTTTAGCCAAAGTTTCTAACGTTCTGAGAAGGATCAAAATATAATTTAACAATGAAAAATGTTTTGGTCTTTCCTCTTAATTATAACGAAAATATATTGACGATAAAACTTGGTTTTTATTTACTTTGAGATGTAGAGGTAGGCAGATGGATTTAAACAGAGCCAGACAGAGAAATACATAATTTTATGAAGATAGATAGATAGATAGATAGATAGATAGATAGATAGATAGATCAGAACAGAGCGCGATAGACTCAGGTCTGTAGACAATCAGATGGAAAACCTGTAAAACATTTGTCAGTATATATATATATATATATATATATATATATATATTAGTTTTTGGTCATGATTAAATTACACAGTTGTATTAAAAAGCGTTCAATTCAATTACATTGTAGAAATTTTGAATTTGGAAAATTTTAAATTTGGAAACGTGTTATTTCGCAACCTAGGTTTCTATCTTTCGGTGTCTTCAGTCGATTTACAATAACTTATATATATTTTTGTATGTATATGTAGAAAGACAAATACATGTATATATATATATATGTGTGTGTGTGTGTGTGTGTGTGTGTGTGTGTGTGTGTGTGTGTGTGTCTGTGTCTGTGTGTTTAGAAAGTCTGAGAGAGATAGTTATACACTGATAGGTTGAGATATATAAAAAGGCAATATGGCTTGCACTGATATATATATATATATATATATATATATATATATCCCTGGTTCACACTCTACCCATGTCTATTGAACAGGTGTAGAGGCTCATCCCTTGTTCCCAGTTTAGGATGTGGTTTCCGGCTTTCTTTTTTCCAATCTTTTCACTTTTATGTAGCTCCCTGCACATCAGTGGCATTATCGCCTTTGCTCGGGGTGATATGATTAAAAACATATATATATATATATATATATATATATATATATATATATAGATAGATAGATAGATAGATAGATAGATACTTTTTCTTTATATATATCTATGTATTCGTAGAAAACGACGTGCGTGTATGTGTGTGTGTATGTGTGTGTATGTGTACGTTTGTGTGTGTGTGTGTGTGTGTGTGTGTGTGTGTGTGTGTGTGTGTGTGTGTGCTCGCGAAATGAAAATATAATTGAGGAAATAATCAAGGAGCTGTCTTTAGACGTGAGTAATAATCCGCGGGCAGAAAGTTGATCAAGTTCCAAGAATTCGTTTTGTCAAATCGATGAAATAAAAACGAACACTTTTCCCTTTCTTTAATTTTCCGATTGGTACAAAATATCGTTATTTTTTTGTTTTCTGAAAGGACAAAAATATATACGAAAAAAAATACTGACTTGTTTCAGTGACACTTTTGCTTTGAGCTATCGGTTTAGGGACCCTGACCGTGGCTTATTTTATGCAGACGGTCTCTGCTGCTAAAATTCACCAAGACAATAGTTCACTGGACCAGAGAAATCGTTATTTTGTCGGCAAATCGAATCCACACACTCCTACCCACCAACTAATAATTATATAAAACTTAGAAGCGAAACAGCTTAATTACTTTCTAACTGAATTAAGCAACCTTTAAATATTTGGGTCTTCAGAAAGTAATTACTTTAAACCACAAAGGATTAAAATAAAAAGCAAATATATATTAAATTTATTTAAATATCAGGCTGTTCGCAAAGTTAGTTTACTCTGTCGTGCTAGACAATTTTCTTGTCCGATTCTTACACGTAAGTGTGTCATTTATCCATGCGTTGAATATTGTTGCCATATCTGGTCTGGTACTCTTTTAAGCTCATTGCTAAAATACAAAGAATAACCTGGAATATTATTGGTTCGGATCTGACATTTCGGCTTCAGTCATTTTCAAATCGTCGTAATGTAGCTCATTGTTACATTTTTATATATATTTTTCAGTGAAACTTTTTAAGATGGAATTAAAATCCGACAATTATTTGGTTCTTGTATGAATACCCAAATCAGTGTGTTTTTCACTGCAAAGCTATGCTAATATCGCCTATACTAATTTAAGGTGCACCACTGTCGCCCGATAAACAGCATTTTTAGCCAAAGTTTCTAACGTTCTGAGAAGGATCAAAATATAATTTAACAATGAAAAATGTTTTGGTCTTTCCTCTTAATAATAACGAAAATATATTGACGATAAAACTTGGTTTTTATTTACTTTGAGTTGTAGAGGTAGGCAGATGGATTTAAACAGAGCCAGACAGAGAAATACATAATTTTATGAAGATAGATAGATAGATAGATAGATAGATAGATAGATCAGAACAGAGCGCGATAGACTCAGGTCTGTAGACAATCAGATGGAAAACCTGTAAAACATTTGTCAGTATATATATATATATATATATATATATTAGTTTTTGGTCATGATTAAATTACACAGTTGTATTAAAAAGCGTTCAATTCAATTACATTGTAGAAATTTTGAATTTGGAAAATTTTAAATTTGGAAACGTGTTATTTCGCAACCTAGGTTTCTATCTTTCGGTGTCTTCAGTCGATTATATAGTCGAAGACACCGAAAGATAGAAACCTTGTAGAATATTGTTACATTTTTATATATATTTTTCAGTGAAACTTTTTAAGATGGAATTTACTCCTTTTTATTTTTAAAATCATTTCACCCCAAGCACAGGGGGGCTACATAAGAGTAAAAGTTTACTCAGGAAAGTGAAGAGAAAGACGAACCAGCTACAGGGGATGAAAGAGAAAGGGCAAGAGAAGTGTGTGAACACAGGGGTGAAGACAGCTTCGAAGGTAGAGGGAAAGGAAAAGAACAAGATAAACGGGGTGATGGAGAAAGGTTTGGATTTAAGTGGACAACAGATAGGAATTGACTTAACATTTATATTCCTGGGGATTGTAGTCGTCAGGAAAACAAGTATATGGAAGGGAGTTCCACAGGGGGGAAGCTGGTGGAGTAGAACTGCCACCTGCATTTGGTTGATCTAAATGTAAAAGGGTGGGACTCGATAAGAAACAAGACCCTATGAATTTCAGACCAATGATATATTGGCGGCAGGGTCTCATCATTTTATATTTGAAATGGCTGGAACTATAAGTTCTAGGATGACTTTTTCTTTTCTCAAAATTCTCACATGTGGAACTCTCTTCCTGGTTCTATGATTTGACCTTCAAAAAATTGAATGCAATATCAAGCGATATCTTTTGAATTCTTGTTCTTTTATTATTTACTCTTTTAATATTTTTTCATATTCATTCACACATAGTAACCTAATATTAGCGACTTTATTGCCTTGCTTGGGGTGAAATAATTAAAAAGAACCACGTTTTACCACAAAGAATATAAAATGAAATAAGTTAACTTTATTTAAATATTATTTATCAAAATTGCAATGACTTTAATTTGCGTCGTGGTGCAGTGTATATTGGCTCGCAACGTGAAATCGGAAAGCCGAGTTCGAATTCCATTTGAATTCGTTGCATTCATTTGCGCGCAAATAGCCTTGGAAAAGGTATTAATCCATCTCTTCCCTCCACCCAAGGGTCAAATAACATGACAGATTAGGTTCTGGTAACCAGTCTACCGCAGAAAGTAATGGCAACCTACTGCAGGAAAATCTTCTGTCCAGGCAGTCATGTCTCTTTCGAGACAAGATTTCCCAAGCGGGTATCACGTATGGCATTTAACTGACTGACTGAATGTTGTTTATGTTCCAATTCAAATTCAACTGCAAGAATATATCCATTTCTAAAATACATTCAACAAAATTCTACACGTCTACGAAAATATATATGTATTGAAATATCCGTAAGATATATATATATATATATATATATATATATATATATATATATATATATATATATATATTCACGGCATGACTCTAGATACCCGACAAATTACGTAGAAATTGTGAAATCCATAATAAAATAATCATATACACGATTTAAAGATATCACTAAACGCTAATTAATTTCGTTCATAGAGTGAATTAAATTTACTACTGCGCAAATTGTTTGATGTCTTCGAGGATGCGTAGATATTGAATGCTTTGAAATTTTATCCGATTAATTGCCAAGTGAAATATATCCAAGATTCTTTCTCTGCAATGTGCTATATATATATATATATATATATATATATATATGTATTGTTGTTGTTGTTTTCCATCTTCAGTCAGAATGACTGCAAATCACTTGTCCCTTCCCATTTACAGATAGAAGCGCGCAAATGCATTCTGGGATTTTTTCGTAGCCAATGAAATAAGCCGGTTCTCGGTTGCATCTGATAGTTCTCGTCTGTCTTGCCATGCTTGTCCGAACTTGCTTTTGTGTGCTAACCGTGATTCTGAACTTCTTGTCATATTGCTATTGCGTAGGTACCTACACTCATTTTCGATATCTAAATTTTAAATTGAATTTTTAAAAATAAAAAAGTTTTCTTGAACTTTTCATTTTAGTTTTAATTGAAAGGTAAATGATTACATTTACTATTTTTTTTAAGCAAATTACTCTGGTGTATTTCAAACAAAAATTATTTTGATCGGAATCTAAAATGTTTCAACTATTTTTTAATCTTTCTTTTTTTTTGGTCATTTTTAAGCGATCGACACATTTGAAAACAAAAGTTAATTCTCAGTTTAAAAATCTTGCAAAAATAAAATATATATCTTTGACGCATAATTTATGAAAAATCAAATTTTATATTAAATTCAGCTGATTCACACAAATATTACTGATTTATAGCGTTACATTTAGAATAAAACGATTTTCTTAATCACAGAGTTGAAGTTTTTTACCTGTCAGTCTTACCTCAAACGTTTTGACAAGTTATTGGTTAGAGATGTATATGGAGTTAACAAGTGACAAAATTGTACAATTTTTTTCGGTAAAGAGTGTAAACTATAACCTTTTAATTTGCACACACAAATTACCATACAAAAAAAAAACTTCAAAATACACATACAAAAAAAACAGAACTAAATTATATTAAAAATATGATAGCCAAACGATTTCTATTAAACTTTTCAATTTTGATAGGCAATATAATCCTCAATTATTAGCTTAAAAATCTAACCGCAACAAATCTTTGAAGTATTTTAAAATTATTTTTGAAACTTTATAAATTATTATAATTAAAAAAAATGAAAACAATTTTTTAAAAATTTCATTAGTAATCAATTTCTTTTTCTTCAGACTATGACGTCCTTAATTTTTATTATTTATTCATTAAAGCTTATGAAAATTAAATAATATAAGAGCTTTATTGCCTTTTTTATTTTACTATTCGGAGCAGGGTTTCGGAAACAGAAGCCAAATTTGAAATAAAAAACTAGATAATTTATATTCCTCAATGAGTCCTGCGTTTAACTAATAAACCATTTACCGCAACAAAGTTAAATTTATTAAAATTTCATGGATTTACGAGGAGGGGGGTAACAGATGTATATATATATATATATATATATATATATATATATTTACCGAGATTAAAAAAATAATTTAAAAAATAATTTCATTTATTTCTAAATGAGTACTGAAAGTTTCATTAAAATCCGACAATTATTTGATTTTTAAGATAATTTTTAAATGAATGTGCTTGTTATGTGAAAAAATAATTTCATTTATTTCTAAATGAGTACTGAAAGTTTCTTTAAAATCCGACAATTATTTGATTTTTAAGATAATTTTTAAATTAATGTGCTTGTTATGTGAAAAAATAATTTCATTTATTTTTAAATGAGTACTGAAAGTTTCATTAAAATCCGACAATTATTTGATTTTTAAGAGAATTTTTAAATGAATGTGTTTGTTATCTGAAAAAAATTGTGTTATGAATTATTACGTTTTTCACCGTAAACTCCCGTATCGTTTTCGTTAGCCGCTAACCCAAATCAAAACAAGATTTTCTGCCTAAATTTCGAACATGTTAAAAGAGATTAAATATGTTAAAACATATTTAAAAATTGCTTTGATCTTTTCTCTTAATAATGATATACATATTTTGATAGAGAAAGTTCGTTTTTATTAAGTTTTGGGCTATTTTTATTGATACAATGCTGTTTTTTTTTGCTATTTATTGGCGATATCTACTGTTGCGCGTTGTGATAAAGTGGATATTGGGTTCGACTTCCAGTTGAATTCGTTGCATGCGTTTACGCACAGATACCTTTAGAGAAGGTATTAATCTGTCTATTCTCTCCAGCTATAGATTAAATAACATGACAGATTGGCGACAAGTCTGACCGATAAAGTAATGGCAATCTACTGCAGGAAAATCTTCTGCGTAGTCAGTCATGTTTCTTTTGAGACATGATCGCCTAAGCGTGTATCCCGTATGACACTTAACTGAATGATGTCTAAATAATAAATCACTAATATGAACGCAAGAAAAATATAAATATCTCAGCGACTTGTCAGTCATTTACAGTGAAACTTGCATAAACTTGCATAAACTTGCATAAAGAAGTTGCTGTGCAAACAAGCAGCAAATATATATATATATATATATAAAGTAAAGTTTATTTTGTTTGTATTGAGCGCTTTTTGTTTTAGGTTACTCGTCTCGGAATTTTTTCTTTGGGCTACGTACTTTGACTGATGTTCAAGTGATTATCTCGTTCTTTTTTTATTACCTTTTTTTCCTTCCGCGTATGTACTGGGCGGGTTTTTCGAAACGAGTATAGCGATAAGTTTACATATATATATATATATATGTATATATATATATATATATATATATATATATATATATATATATGTTGTTAAATATAACAGACAATGAATGCCTATTATGTTTAGTCATTAGCCGTTCTAAATTTCGTATTTTAGTTTTAATTTCAGGCGAAATTAAAGACAAAAATTGTCCAGTATTTGGATATTTTTTCTTATGTTGGTCCTAAGCTTTCGGCTCACATGAGCCAGCTTTAGATTGGTTACAAATTTACAAACTGCGTCAGTTATTTGTTGACTAATATTGTCGCATAGCAATATTTTATGTCAACACAAGATAATATCATCTTTGATGGTAGATGGCTTTGTGTTAACGTCCCTATAACCCTTCTCTGAAATTAAAGTCAAAATACGATGTTTAGAATGGCTCATGAGTACCCATAATAGACATTCATTGTATGTCATATTTAACAACATATGTTTAGAAAACTATCTGCTGCCTCTAGACACAATATATATATATAATAAGAAAACTATATTTTCTCGGCTACTCATTTCGTCTTGTGATGGACTTTATCAAGGCAAAGTTTTTTAACTGTTTGCCTTGATAAGACCCATCATGGGACGAAACACGTAGCCGAGAAAAATATAGTTTTCTTCTTGTCTTCTTTATATATATATATATATATATATATATATATATATATATATATATATATGCAACATGTCTTCATTCAGATATGTTTAATTGAATAATATAGATATATTGTCTCATTTATTTATATGTTGATTTCCATCTTCAATCAGAATGACTGCAGAACACATGTCCCTTCCATTTATAGATAGAAAAATCCTCTAATCTAAGTTCTCTAATCAGTTTATTGAAGTTAGAATAAAATTCCTCAAGGAAGGTTACATAGTTTGTCTTTTTTTCTAATCCAAGTAGTTTCGATTTTTCCAAGATCATCTTCAGACGTAAATTACAAAGACAAACTTATTGTAACTTCGGTAAAATCTACATTCTGTTTAATGGTGATTTTTAAAAATCACTCAGTGGAAATGGATTATTAATGATGAAGAAGAAGAAACATTATTGGCTATGATGCAAACGAATTAGATGATAGCGATGAAATTAATAGAATGCTTATGCTGAATATTAAAGGAAGATAATATAAAATAAAGTAGAATTACAAAAAGAGGAGAATAGTCCTTATGGAGATGATGATTGTTGTAATAAGAGTCAGTTACCCTCCTATCATGAATGTACCGATCCATTCATGATAAGTCAGTCAGTTAAGTGCCATACGTGATACACGCTTGGGCGATCATGTCTCGAAAGAGACATGCCTGACTGGGCAGAAGATTACCCCGCAGTAGTTTGCCATTGCTTTCTGCGGTAGACTAGTTGCCGACTAAGGCTATAGAACCCAATCTGTCCTGTTATTTAACCCATAACTGGAAGAAATAGACGGATTAATACCTTTCCCAAAGGTATTTGCGCGTAAGTGAATGCAATGAATTCGACTTGAATTCGAACTCGGCTCCCCGATTTCTCGTTTCGAGCCGATATCTACTGCACCACAACGCACATCATGATAAGTAGTCCTGTATAATTATCTAGGATAAAGATGAAAGGCTTGTCTAGCTGAATATTGAATAGTATTATACCGACTGACTTTGAGTTAAGTGTTGTGACAGACACCACATGACAACAACGAACAAGAAGTAGAAGAAGAATAAGCAGGCATTATTGACGATGTTGCTCAAGAATTAAGTGATGGCCATGAAATTAAAAAGATGATGAAGTTGGGTATTAAATGAAAAAAAGGGAGAGATAGAGAAGAAGAAGAAGAAGAAGAAGAAGAAGAAGAAGAAGAAGCAGAAGAAAACATTATTGATGATGTTGCTCAAGAATTAAGTGATGGCCATGAAATTAAAAAAGATGATGAAGTTGGGTATTAAATGAAAAAAAGGGAGAGATAGGGAAGAAGACGAAGAAGAAGAAGAAGAAGAAGAAGAACATTATTGACGATGTTGCTCAAGAATTAAGTGATGGCCATGAAATTAAAAAAGATGATGAAGTTGGGTATTAAATGAAAAAAAGGGAGAGATAGGGAAGAAGACGAAGAAGAAGAAGAAGAAGAAGAAGAAGAACATTATTGACGATGTTGCTCAAGAATTAAGTGATGGCCATGAAATTAAAAAGATGATGAAGTTGGGTATTAAATGAAAAAAAAAGGGAGAGATAGTGAAGAAGAAGAAGAAGAAGAAGAAGAAGAAGAAAACATTATTGATGATGTTGCTCAAGAATTAAGTGATGGCGATGAAATTTAGATCATGAAGCTGAGTATTAAAAGAAGAAAGAGGAGAAAAGTGAAGTAAGAAGAAGAAGAAGAAGAAGAAGAAGAAGAAGAAGATGAAGAAGAAGAAAAAGAAGAAGAAGAAGAAGACCTTATTGACGATGTTGCTTAAAAATAGGTGATGGTGATGAAATTAAAAAAGATGATGAAGTTGAGTATTAAGTGAAGAAAGGGGAAAGAAAGTGAAGTAATAGAAGAAGAAGAAGAAGAAGAAGAAGAAGAAGAAGAAGAAGAAGAAAACATTATTAACGATGTTGCTCAAGAATTAAATGGTGGCGATGAAATTAAAAAGATGAATAAGTTGGGTATTAAGTTAAAAAAGTGAAGAAGAAGAAGAAGAAGAAAGAGAAGAAGAAGAAGAAGAAGAAGACATTATTTACGTTGTTGCTCAAGTGATGGCGATGAAACTGAGATCTTGAAACTAAGTATCAAAAGAAGAAAGAAGAGAAAAAGTAAATTGAAAGAAGAAGAAGAAGAAGAAGAAGAAGGAGAAGGAGAAGGAGAAAGAAGACATTATTGACGATGTTGCTCAAGATGATGGCGATGAAATTGAGATCATGAACCTGAGTATCAAAAGAAGAAAAAAGAAAAAAGAGAAAAAGTAAATTGAAAGTAGAAGAAGAAGAAGAAGAAGAAGAAGAAAAAGAAGAAGAAGAAGAAAACATCATTGACAATTTTGCTCAAGAATTAGGTGATTGCGATGAGCAGAAGAAGATGGTGATGTTGACTGTTGTGGTGGAAAAGCAAGAATCTTATGTTGAAGAAAGATTCAACAAAAAAGTGATGACAGAAAGCGAACCATTTGTAAAAGTAAGGAAAAGAAGAAAACAGTCATAGAATATATGGTAAAAATGTGGGATGCGATTGCTGAAAAAGAAGAGAAAACTGAACGTCTAATTCCCAAAAGGCTTATCCAACTAACCTGACAGAGGAACAGACCCGAGACAACCATCTGTCCATCTTATTTGCTAACGATGAACGAACGAGAGGCTAGAGAATTTAGGTGCAATGAAGTCTACTCGCTTAGTCTTCTCATCTTTTCTCCTTTTAATTTTTTTTTTTACCTGCGCCACTTAAACATTCGTATAAAATTATGCCGACAGCTATGTGGCCAAGCCAATCGGTGAGGTAAAGGAAAGACGGGTTATGTCGATATCTTGTCCAAACGTTCGCTTCTGTCACCGATTACAATTGGCAATGAAACTCAAGTCACCCAGACCACACTCTCACACTACCCTGTCTGACCGGAATACTTATTGCTCCATTAGTTTGGTAATTGCCATCAAAATAGGGTGAAGCGATAGGGCACGCATGTTCCGCACCTATATCTTCCTTTGTTTTCTATTGGTTCGTGGACGCGTCCAAGAGAAGCGAGACCGAGAAACGAAGCAAATGGGCGTGTGATTCCAGATCGACTGTTGGCCACTAATTTTCCTTAATTCGATTTTGCCTCTTATGACTAATGTCATTTCTACAATTCCTACGTTGTCACATTGAATTTGGAGGGCCCTTTAAATGTTAGAGGTTGACCAACACCTCCCATGGTCTCGATCTGTGGATTTGAATCACAGACACGATTCCGCAGAGAGCACAAAACAACGACAACGTTTTTTTTTCTGTTTGGTTCATCACGTTCTTGGCACCGTTTGACCTTTGAGAACCAAGACATCTGGTTGTAGGTGAAGCAAAAATAAATTACTTAATTGTTTTTTGTTTTATTTTTCTATATTCTCACAGACATTTTGTTATTTTTGATGTTACATGTTCGTTCGATTTTAATGAAGTTTTCGGGAATGATCAAATTTTATGAGGTTGATTTTTTTTATCATCGGTATCACTCCATTCAAATTTTACAGACACGTTTCAGCTGTTGGATGTATAATGTGCATTAGTGCTTAACTTCAAGAATTTAAATGAATAATATATCTATTTCCGTGGCTTACGGCCATATCACGTTGAATACACCGGTTCTCGCTCGATCAGCAAAATTAAGCAATGTTGAGCCTGGTCAATATTTAGATGGGTGACCGCTTGGAAATACCAGGTGCTGTAAGCGTTTAGTGACGGATGTGCGTTGTGGTGCAGTGGATATCGGCTCGGAAATAGAAATCGGTGAGCCGACTCGGTGAGCCGAGTTCGAATTCCAGTTGAAACCCTGCATTCACTTAAGCACTGGTACTCTTGGGAAAGATATTATAAGCACTGGTACTCTTGGGAAAGGTATTAATCTGTCCCTTCCCTCCAGTTATAGGTTAAATAACAGGGTCGGACTTGGGGACCCTGCCCTTAAAAACAAATCACAATGAATCTTGATAGTCGAAAAGAAAAATGTGTTACTCGAGACAAAACTTATATAAAAATAACAATAAATTGTTGAAAGAAAAAGGTATTACCAGCAATAAAAACATTAAACTTATTTGGCAATAAATGACCCGCCGAGGATGATATGCCATAAAAACAAACCAACCAACATCTATTTACAATCACACAAGACCTTCCTTCTATCTCAGCTTCTATTGTCGGTTATAAAAATTTATCCTTGCCTGCCCTCTGCATCTTTTCTTGAATCGGTATCACCTCATTCAAGGAAATAAAGCCACTAAAATACTAGGGGTTACAGAGTTTAGAAGAATTAGGAACAGAAAAATTAATAATGAGCAGGAAAACGCAAAATTATCACAAGTGTAATAGATGGCGATTGACGTTGCATTTAATTTTTTGCAGATGAAAGTCGTCTGGAAGTAGGGAGCCGGAAGAGAGAGGTGCAAGAATAGAAACTGCTAGCATAGAATTTACGGCTACATCTAGTTAAATCTGTTTGTTTGTTTTTTAGGCTTAACGACCTATCAATCCTTATGGGATCATTTAAGGTCAGAACCAATGATTTTGGGGTAAGGTTATTTTATTTTTAATAAACAACATTTTTCTTTTTCACGATTCATTGGGATTTGTTTTTAAGAGCAGGGTCCCCAAGTCCTACCCTTGTTATTTAACCCATAACTGGAGGGAATGGACGGATTAATACCTTTCCCAAGGGTACCAGTGCTTAAGTGAATATAGGGTATTCAACTGGAATTCGAACGCGGCACACCGATTTCTTTTTCCGAGCCGATATCCACTGCACCACAACGCACATCCGTCACTATACGCTTACAGCACCTGGTATTCCCAAGCGCTCACCCATCTAAGTACTGACCAGGCTCAACGTTGCTTAACTTCGGTGATCGAGCGAGAACCGGTGTATTCAACGTGATAGGCCGTAAGCCCTCTAGTTAAATCAAGTGTAAATTGATAAGATATCGACGCCAAGTTAGTACAACACTAAGTTTAAAAAAGTCTAGGTACCATAGCTGACCTTAAAAAATCCGAAGAGTTACCATGAAAGTATTCATATAACAGACAAATGGACGGAACCTTAGTAGTAGGACTCCGTCGGTCAGGGTTGACAATGGATAGCATACTATTTGTCTGCTTGACAGGAGCATCGTCATCTGTGACTGTAGAAACCGATGCGGGGGTGACAATCTTTGTTGCAGAGGCTGCATTTATGCTTTTGTTTCCTGCGAACCCGCCCCTCCATGGCAAATTGTGTCAGTTGCTCTTCCCTTGATTTCAGTTGTTGGGCCAGGATTCCTCTTCAATTGACTGCTACGCTCACCCATGACAGCTTTCATATTGCGTTTTATGAGGTCACGATACCGCAGTTTTGGACAGCCAGTGGGTCTTCTTTCAGAGACCAGCTGTCCATGCAGGAGGTCTTTTGGAATGCGACCGCCTGGCATGCGGTGGACGTGGCCTAGCCAGCGGAGTGTGAACAAGGTAGGCAGACCAGCACGAGAAAGGACTTCAGTGTTGGGTACATTATCTTGCCATGAGATTCCCAATATACGTCGGATATTTACACGTGGAAGGTTCTCAGACGTCTCTCTTGCCTGGCATACGTGGTCCATATCTCACTGCCATCTAGCAGTGTACTGATGACACAGGCGTTGTACACTGCCATCTTTGTCTTCACTGTCAGTTTGGAGTTCGTCCAAACACGTGTTGTGAGACGAGCAAAGGTTGTGGCTGCCTTCCCAATTCTCTTGTCGAGCTCAGTGTTCAGGGAGAGGTTGTCAGTGATAGTAGTGCCAAGGCAAGTAAACTGATGGACCCCATCCAGCTCATAGTCAGAGATGGAAATGACCGGTGGTACTGCGGAACCTTACGGCGTTGGAAAGTGACTAAAAACGAGAAGCCATATCAGGGCCAACAAGATTGTTGATACATTTTTGGATTTTATCAAAGAGCTTAAAGTAAATAGCAGGATCACTGGATCAAATGTGACAGCAATATTCTAAACATGGGCGATATGTAAGCTAGATTCTGGAGATAAAATTTGTCTAGCATCCAGTGAATCAAATTCGTTAGCAGCTGACCCAGCAATGGATTCAAAATTATTCTTTATATTTTTTTTTTTTTATAAGCGTTTCACCCCGAGCAAGGCATGTCACTGCCACTACTGTGCAGGGGGCTACGTAGAGTGGAGAAAGGCTGATTAAATATAGGAAATGACAGAGGGTGGGTGATAGGCGGGTAAGGATACCGAGAATGAGGATTGGGTAGATGAGAGTGTTGTGAGAATAGTTGGGAGTTAGTGTGATAGGAGGTGTCTATTGACCCTACATTTAAACACCTGGAGATTGTAACTGTCGGGAAAGCAGACTTGTGGAAGGGAGTTCCACAGGCGGGAAGCGCGAGAAAAGAAGCTGTTGGAGTAGAATTTACGGTTACATCTTATTTGTTTAACTGTAAAAGGGTGGGACCTAGTTGTTAATCTAGTATCTCGTGTAAATTCGTGCTTAGGCGGCACCAGTGATCTAAGCTCATCGGAGCAGAAGCCATGAAAGTACTTGTAGAAGAGGCACAGGGAAGCCACATCACGCCGGTGAGAGAGCGGCTGCAGCCGGTCTGCCAAGTCAGTATCAACCACGTTACAGATCCTCCTTTGTATTTTGTCAAGAAGCCCAAGGAGAGCAGCAGGGGCACCCGACCAGATATGGCAGCAATATTCAATACACGGGCGGATGGTAGATTTGTATATGTGCAGAATAGATTCAGGTGGGAAAAATTTCCGGGCCCTGCACAGAGAGCCGACTTTCATAGCAGCAGATTTGGCAATGGATTCAATATAGTCATTCCATTTGAGGTCCGCCGAGAGTGTAAGGCCAAGGAGGCGTAGTATTTTACTCTCTGGGAGGCTAGCCTGTCCCAGGCTAATGGGAGGTAGATGCTATACATTATTCGGACTATTGTCCTCATCTTGGTTGCCATTTGTACGACGTTGCGACCGTTGTACGCTCCGGCCTTCTTCAGGTGCTAGAAATTTCGAACCGAACCCTTTATTACGATCACTGAGGTATATCATTCTCATTCCTTGTGCGAAGCAAGTTTTGGTAATCATGATTTATCTCCCTCTAATCCGATTCTAAGTTACTTGTTCACCACTTTTGTAGCCTGGTATTGAACTCACAATTCTTTGGGTTAAGTCACTGAAACTAACCAACGTCTATATCCACTGGGCCATGTGTCCTTAAGGGATTTCTTTATGGAGTCGAGTACTGTTTCTGATCCATAACACCTTTGCTTTCAACTACTTTATCCTGATCAGTGTTTAAATAAAACGATCAGCCTTAGTGAAATAGAAACTGAAAATGATATTTCGGAAAAACAAAAGTATCTTCTTTATATGCCGCGTCCTTTCAAGGTTTAGGCTATCATAGATTTTAACTTGCCATTTTCCCTTGTCGCTCTTAATATTCTCCCTTTAGATATCTCTCACAAACCCCGATCTGCCATCCACCAGTTTAAGCCTATCAAGTAGGCCTCGCGTTGCTTTCTCTTGTCTCTCTTTAGCTCTATGCGTCTAGTGAGTATTATATTCTCCAAGCCCTCCTTCCTAAGTACATGTCCTAGAAACCCAAACTGTATCTTTCTGGTGCCAAGTAGAAGTTTCCTTTTCGTTTGCATCCTCTCCAAAATGTCGTCGTTGCTCACATGTTCGGTCCATATCCTTAGCATCTTTCTGTAAAACCACATTTTGTGTTGCTTCGAGTCTCTCCTTCATCTTTGAGGAGATCATTCAGCATTTACTGTCATATAGGAAGACAGATATCACGTATCAATCCTGTAATCTTTTCTTTGTTTCCAAGGTAATCTTCCTGTGTCTCGATATTCTGCTTAGCTTTTGAAATATGTCCTTGGCCATCCAAATCCGCGTTCGGACCCCCTTCTCAAGCATTTAGATTTCTGTACTTGTTTGATTTTAATGTCCCCGACTTGTAGTTGGTATTTTGGGGACCTCTTTTTGCTAACGGTAATGTATTTAAACTATGAGTTCGGAAACAAAATGGGAAAATACGATTGTCACTCTGATAACACGCACTACAACCATAAAAAAAAAACAGCGACGGGGGAACCTTGACGTGGTTAACGAGCTTGTTAATACTGAATACTGAGTTCAATCCTCACCGGGTGCCTCATTGTTTTGGCCTCGTGTTACATGTAAGGTAGGTTTTAGCACCGTGACGTGCTCTAATGGCTAGGAAGCTTGTATCGCTATAACAATAACGATTCAGTGATGAGTTCGATCCTTGTTGGATGCCGCGTACTTTCGGCTTTGTGTTACATCTCAGCTGCGCTTAGAAAATCACTATGAAAACGGCGACGGAAATATATAAAATCAGACAGGGACAACTGCAATTTCTGAGCCTTATATTGTGGGAAGAATGTTTTGAGAATTTAACATTCACAGGAATAATGAAGGTCTGACATGCAGTAAAAAATATGTGATTAACCTGCAAATCCAGCTTGTATAAATAAATGGAAGAACAGGAATTCACAGAATAGTAAGGAAAAATAAAAACATTGACTAGAGCAGGGATTCTCAACTGGAGGTCCATGTAAAATTATTTTGGATCTACACACAAAATATAGCAAATTTGTTGTAATATTTTAGTAGTCCATGGAGTAATTTCACTTCAGAACAGTTGTTAAAACAGAACTGGAATTTCTACTGGAATCTACACCATATTAAAATACTACAAACAAAAAAAAACAAAAAAACTGTGAAATTAACAAAAAAGTTATCATCCTTTTTTACCGGATATTTTGGTTGTAAAAGTTGAATAAAAACTGATAAATATATTTAAGGGCAGGATTATATTACATATAAACAAAATTTATGTAAACATTATAATTTATTAAATAAATTAATTTAGTATATCATGAATAATTAATAATATTAATTTTAAATATTAATAAAATATATTTAAATATAAACGAGTTAATATAAAATATTAATATATTAATATAAATTAATTAATATAAAACATTTAAAAAATAAAATATTAATAATAAAATTAATTTCTACAAATATTTTCACGGCTTCTGCTTTGACTAGCTTCTTTCTCTGGTGCCCCATCACATGAATTTACTCATGCTACTAGATTGGCAATTAGGTCTCACCCTTTCTTTTTTTCGTGAAAACAATCAAATGTAACCCTCATTTCTACTCTAGTAGTTTCTTTTCGCTGCCTTCCCGCTTGTGGAACTCCCTTCCGTATACTTGCTTCCTTGTTCTCTAAAGTTTAATTGCAATGACATCTTTTATCTCCTCGATTCCAATTTTTCTCCTATTCTTTCTTCGACATCCTCTGTATCTTGTTTTTTTTGTCATGTTTTTTTTTTTTTTTTTTTTGGTGGGGTGGCTTCTTCTTTTTTCCCCACTGTTACCCCTTGCACACCAGTGACAATCCAGCCTTGCTTGGAGTGAAACGATCTTCTTCTTCTATGTGCCCTGTCCATTCAGGACGTAGGCAATCATGGTTCTCCATGTCTCCCTATCCCTTGTGGCTCTTAGTATGTTTGCTCCTCTTGCTCCTGGCAACCCCTGTTCCGTCATCCACCTGATCAGACCCTGCAAATATGTTATCCGCTGTCTTCCTCTGTCTCTCCTTCCTTCTATCTGGCCAGTCAGTATCAGGTTCTCCAGGCTCTCCTTCCTCATTGCGTGTCTCGGGAACTTCAGTTGTCTCTTCCTGATGCTCAGCATCAATTTCCTTTTTGTTGCCATTCTTTCCAACACCTCATCGTTGCTTGCATGCTCAGTCCACGATATCCGCAGCATCCTTCTGTAGAACCAGATTTCGGCCGCTTCCAGTTTTGTCCTCATTTTCGATGATATTGTCCAGCATTCACTGCCGTATTGAAGAACTGACATCACGTAGCAGTCTAGCACTCTTTTCTTCGTTTCTATTGAGATTTTCCTGTGTGTTAGTATTTTGCTCATCTTCTGGAACGCATCCTTTGCCATGCCAATTCGCCTTCGGATCTCCGTGTCGCACTTTCCATCTTCTGTTAGAACACTTCCTCATAAAATATAAATGAACTTAAAAAGAAAATAAAGGAAGTATTAACAGTAGTAACCTCTTCAGCAGCAGGGGCAATTTCCGGCAAAAACGTCTACACTGAAGGACTGTATACAAATCAAATATACAAGCAATTCACTTCAGTATTGTTCTAAACTTCATCGTGACAAGGTAAATGTTTGTTGTTAAATACAATTTCATATTCATTAAATTTAATTTTCTTCAAATCGAAGCATATACATTTATCATTTCTATAAACTGTCAGTTAAATGCCATACGTGATACACACTTGAGCGATTGTATCTCGAAAGGGACATGACCGGGCAGAATATTACTTTTTGCAATAGACTGGTTGCTAACCAAAGCTATCAAACCCAATCCGTTCTGCTATTTAACCCATAGCTGGAGCGAGAAGAACAGGATTAATACTATTCCTAAGGGTATTTTCGCATAAGTGAAAACAACGTATTCAATTGTAAGTCGAACTCGGCTCCCTGATTTCTCGTTACGAGCTGATATTCACTGCACCGCAGCACACATCTGCACGTTTCTATAATAGCTAGTTAATTAAGTGCCATACGTGAAACGCGCTTGGGCGATCATGTCTCGAAAGAGACATGACTGACTGGGCAGTAGGTTGCCATTGCTTTCTGCGGTAGACTCGTTACCAGCCAAGGCTATAGAACCCAATCTGTCCTGCTATTTAACCCATAACTGGATGGAAGAAGACGGATTAATACCTTTCCCAAGGGTATTTGTGCTTATATATTAGTAAAAAATAAAATGATTTTTTTATCAAATGATTATGAGCTTCCAACAAAACAAAACAAATTAAAAGTGGTCTATAGGTTAAAAAAAAAAAAGGTTGATAAATACTGATCTTAACACATTTAAAAAGTGTGGATTTCACTAAAATATGAAAATGTGAATTTTTTATTGGTTGACGTAGACAAATCTGCAGGAGCTTGTAGACAGGAAGGAAAAGGAAAGCAAGAAAAAGCAGTAATCATCATTTGTTTGATTAAAAATTGATTAGTTTTTTACAGCTTATCAACCCTTCGCAGGATACTTTTTTACATTATACAAAGCCGATGACCACTTAAGGTAGATTGTTATAGACTTAGTTAGAGGCACAGCTAATGGGGAATGTGCGAAAAATAAAGGGTACTTTGATGTGGTGTAGTGTCTAGCAAGTTTGTCTCTCAAGATCAAGAACTGAATACCAGATTAAGTGGTGCAAGTTAACGTCCGTTTTTATTTTACCAGATGTTTTTATTGTAAAAGATAAACCGAAACTGAAAAGGATATTTAAAGGAAAACTATACATATAAATTAAATTATATAAAGATTATAATTTACTATATATATTAATTTAATATATTAATAATAATACTAATTTTAATTATTAATAAAATGAAATATTAATATACTAATATAAATTAATATAAAATATTAAAAACTGAAATATTGATCATAAAACTAGTCGAATATATAAATTATATAATAATCTATCTAACCTTATTTATAAATGGAACTTTGTGTGTGTGTGTGTGTGTTCGTTACCTATAGACTCCGAAACGGCTGAACCGATTTTCTTGAAAATTTACACAGTTGTCCAATAAGCGGCTGCGTGTGTTCTTAGCTAGGTTTTGTGTCAGTCAGTTGTTAAATAGAAGCTAAATTTCACTAAGTTATTTCGACTTCAAAATAAAGAATATACATTTATTATTTCTATAATACAATTCCTAAACTTATATATTAGTAAAACATAAAATAAAATAATTTTCATTGAATATTTATGGAGATCCACAAAAAGAAAGAAGGGTAAAAAATGGTTGCGAACCATTGACTTAGAGCTACAGAGGATAAGAAGTAGTGAAGGGACATGATCTCTTGACTCCTTAATGGACACAGCACATAAAAGAAGAACAGATAGAAATAAATTTATCTTGGTTGTCAAAGAAGAGCCAGAGAAGTTCATTAAGTACTCGGGCACATTCAGTCATTTAAGGTTGTACACGCTTAGGCGATAATGTCTCTTTCAATTCATGAGTGACTAGGCAGAAGTTTTTCCATGAAGTAGGTTGCCATTTCTTTCTGTGATTGACTGGTTGCCAACCAAGGCTATAGAAACCAATTTGTTCTGATATTCAATCTATATCTGGAGGGAGAGCAGATGGATTCATGCCTTTGCAAAGGTTATTTGTGCGTAATTAAATGCGACGAAGTCGTCTAGAATTTGAACTCGGCTCTCCAATTTCTTATTGTTAGTCGATATCCATTACGCCACATCCTCGTTAATTGCTCATAATAGCTCGGAATTGTTAATCAGCGGGCCGAGTTCCAGTTCCATTTGGGTTCATTATCTTTACTTACATACAAAACTCATTCGTAAAAATATAAATCTGTATCGTCTCCCTCCAGCTATGTGATAATTAGTAAGACTTTTATCAATAACCCATTATTATCTCCGAAAATAATATAAAATTGCGTAATTTTTTTAATTTTTTTTTTTAATCACCTCACCACTGCCACTATTGCGCATGGGGCTACATAGGGGAAGGTAAAGAGAAGGAGTGGATAGACATAGGGAATGTCAAGAGAAAGGTGACAGATGAGTAAGGATAGCGAGGATGAGGGTCGGGCAGATGGGAAGAGTGCTTGATAGAATGGGAGCAGGTTAGTGTGTTAGGAGGTGTGTATTGACCTTACATTTAAACTCCTGGAGATTGTAGCCGTCGGGGAAGCAATCGTTTGGAAGAGAATTCCACAGTCGGGAAGTGCGAGGAAAGAAACTGTTGGAGTAGAAGTTACGGCTGCATTTTATCGGTTTCACTGTAAAAGGGTGGGATCTAGTTGCTAATCTAGTATCTCGTGCAAATTCGTATTTAGGGGGCACCAGTGATCTAAGTTCATCGGAGCAGAAGCCGTGAAAGTATTTATAGAAGAGACACAGGGAAGCTACGTCTCGCCGGTGGGAGAGAGACTGCAGGCGGTCTGCCAAGTCGGTATCTATCACATTACAGACCCATCTATTTTTTGCTATAAAAGGCTATACTGCTAAACAGAAACAACTAAGCATCATATTAAACGTTTCCTTCGATATTTACTGACTGTGCAAGCAGTGATAATGGCGAATGAAATTTATAAAAACTCACTCTTAAAACAATTTATTAACAAGTAGTTTTCTCACATCCACTAACAGTTATCCCTCATTCTATAATTGATGGAGCCTTCCTGTCTTCCTTCCTTCCTTCCTTCCTTCCTTCCTTTCTTTCTTTCTTTTCTTCTTTCTTTTTCCTCTTTCTTTATTTCTGTCTTTCTTTTCTTTGTTTGTTTGTTTCTTCCTTTTTTTCTTCTTTCTTTTTACTTTCTTTCTTTCTTTCATTCTTTCTTTCTTTCCTTTTCCTTCTCTTTCTTTCTTTTTTCCTTTCCTTTCCTGCTTTCTTTCTTTCTTTTACTTTCCTTCTTTCTTTTTACTTTCTTTATTTCTTTCTTTCTTTTTTCTCTTTCTTTATTTCTGTCTTTCTTTTCTTTGTTTGTTTGTTTGTTTCTTTCTTCCTTTTTTCTTTCTTTCTTTTTACTTTCTTTCTTTCATTCTTTCTTTCTTTCTTTCTTTCTTTCCTTTTCCTTCTTTCTTTTTTCCTTTCCTTTCCTTCTTTCTTTCTTTCTTTCTTTCTTTTACTTTCCTTCTTTCTTTCTTTCTTTCTTTCTTTCTTTCTTTCTTAACTTTAACTTATATTAGTGGGGAGCGTCAACATCTTCATTATATCATTATTTTCTCTTAGATTTACAAGTTCCATCCATTTTAGTTGTTGCACCTAATGTGGTTTCTCTTATTTGATTCAGTTCTTTGTTTTTGATTCTGTAGCGCCAGACTACAATGTTTGAATGAAGATGGTCCTAGCTATGACCTACACACGTTCAAAGTCATCTATAAACATCGATCTGTGAAATCGGTAGTATACAACTGACGTTTTTGAAGAAGTCTGGCGCCATACATGATATTCATATGAAAGTGTAAATGAGAAAACACTATTTAAGAACGTGACTTGAGATTTAAAGTCAATGTTTAGTTTTCTGTTTTATTGCATTTTATCATATATATATATATATATATACTAAGAAGACAGAGAGAGAGAGAGAGAGAGAGAGAGAGAGAAATTTGTATGAAAAACTAACAAATGAGCGATATCCGACAGCTCATGTCAGAAAGTGTTCTCTACAAAAGTGTTTTCAAAATTTTTTCTTATCAAGACAGAGCAATGCATTTTGTTCGATCCGAAAATACTTATAAAGAACAGTTTAGACAAAATTTGTGAATATATGAATAGAAATCACGGTAACATCATGGTAAATAGTCCTACTCAAAGGACACACACACACACACACACACACATATATATATATATATATATATATATATACATATTGCCCAGAGGTAGAATCGCCGACTGACGCCAATTCAGCCGGGTTTCAATCCTGGGTTAAAACGCAATCGGAGTCTAACCGTACTGATGAGCTGTGATACAGCGAAACAGGTCTGTCTGCGGATGCCAATATATATATATATATATATATATATATATAGTCATCCGCAGACAGATCTGTTTCGCTGTATCATAGCTCATCAGTACGGTTATACATCCGATTGATTTTAACTCAGTATTGAAACCCGACCGAACTGGCGCTAGCCGGCGATTCTAACTCTGAGCTATGCGCGCTCGGTATATAATTCTTTTAAACTCGGAACCTAATGATTTTTTTATTGTTGGTCATATATATATATATATTAAATCCAAATGGATGAGCAAATAGATTAATCCCCAAAACCCGATCCTATTTATATTAATTTCATTAATATTAAAATTGATCAAGATGGAGGGCTCAATGTAAATAGTATGTTCCACTAGAGAGCCAAATATATAAAACATGGCCAAATTTATCTCTTGAACTCTTGAACTCTTGGCTCTTACAGATGAAGTGTAAAGTCTTCTAATATGGAGCCAGAGATCTCTGTCTACTTTCCCCTTTTTCTTACTTTCTTACATTCAAAAATTATTAATCCCACCCCATTTTAACTTCCTGTTTATAGATATATTTTTGAGCTTCTACCAGTATAAAAATCGTGTCACACACTGGAATAAATAATGATTTTGTTTTCCGCCGTTGATGACAAAGCGAAGATTTCCTCATTGAAATGGTCATCAGACGGAATTAAATTTCGAAATTTTTGTTATATATATATATATATATATATGGCCCAGAGGTAGAGTCGCCGACTGACGCCGATTCGGTCGGGTTTCAATCCTGGGTTAAAAGGTAATCGTAGTCTGACCGTACTGATGAGCTATGATATAGCGAAACAGATCTGCCTGCGGATGACTATAGTATATATATATATATATATATATATATATATATATATATATATATATATATTATTTGCAACTAGTATGCATAGGGTTACAGAAAGTGAAAGAAAAGACTAAGTAGATGGAGGATTGTGGAAAGGATATTTATATAAGTAAATGCAACTGCCACTTCTACTCCAACGGTTTCGTTTCTCGCACTTCCTGCCTGTTGTACTCCTCTTCGTTTACTTGCTTTCCTCATAAGGACAATCTTAAAAATTTAAATACATAATTTGATATCTGCTGTCTTCTTGATTCTTGTTCATCATTTGTTCTTTCTCCAAATCCTACACATACCTAGTTTTTTCACTTACTTTCACTTTCTGTAACCCCTTCCTTGCTAGTGGCTTTTCTGCTTTGCTTGGTGTGAAATGAATATATATATATATATATACATATATATATAGCAAAAAAAATAGCAATTCGGGCTTTACTCGAAGGAAAGCAGAAAAGAGGGGAATAGGGTCAAGGAAAAAGAAAAAAGAGGAGGAAAAAAGTTGATTAGCATATAAATTCCTCGAGGTCAAACCCCTAAGTGAATCTCCATTCTGATTAGCCGAACACACACACAAAAGAAACACCCACATACATTCACAGTAAACCGATTTAAATATAAATCATCTGCACAAAAACACCAGCATTGCCTGATGATGAGAATTAATCTCGAAACATAGAAATTTCCATGTAGCAATGAAAAATTGACATAACCATATTATTATATTATATTATATTATATTATATTAAGCTCTATAATACTCATTATATTGAGCACTGTTTGTAATAAAATAAATGCCAGAGAACTCAAGATATAAAAAAACCTCGAGTCCTCTTCACTTGGAATATATATATATATATATATATATATATATATATATATATATATGTCTGTGTGTGTGTGTGTGTGTGTGTGTGTATGTGTGTGTATTTAGGCAGCAAATTGTCGTTTAGATATGTCAGATTAAATAAATTTTAAACATTGTGTCTGCTTATTTTTAAATAAAATCCGTTCATAATCACGGATAATCTTTCGTATATTGTAATTAAAAGATATCATAAATGAGCTGTAACGTTGAAAGATGTTATTATCATTCATTTCTCAATGTATCCAAGTAATTTCATTCTCTTTCCGAGATGATGTTCAGGGTGTGAGTTATGCTAACAAAAATAACCACAGGACTGTGTTGCTAAAAATTACTGTAATGTTTTTCTTCTTCAAATATAACGGTTGACAAATTGCTTAGCGTTCATTAGAACGTGAAAATTATCCAAAATTTAATTTTTTATATGCTGTAATGTCATGGTCATGCACATGTTAAAGCATGAAAACGCTGTTCTTTTTACAAAGATTTTAGAACATTACTACAGTATTCCTAGCTGAATCTATCAATTGACGGCTTAAGCATTTCAATGAATATTGCCTCAAGAATCTGTAGTTTGTATTTGTTGTTTTATATATATATATATATATATATATATATATATATATATATATATATATAAGTATCATTATTAATTGGTCGGGATAATTCAACAGAGGACATTAATCTGATAAGAACTCAATGTTAGAAACTAACACAGTATTATAATGAAAATAAATTGGAAAATTTTAATTTTTATAAATCCATCCGTCGTAATTTATTTCGTGAGTATATAAATATTCACGTCTTCAGACTGAATGTTTTACAAACATGAATGGGGTTAATTTATCCAGACGGAATGAATAGTATGTGAGGGGAGAAGGAAACCATTTCATTGTCAAATGATGAAGTAAGATTTACAATTATAGGTTGTGTAAAGAAAATCCAAGCCGATAAGTTGACCTGGTTTAAAAGTTTGTTAGAATCGGACATTTTCAAATGCAAGGCAGTAAATTTAGGGACCGTATTTTAAATAGATAAACCGAATTGTTAGATTTTTATTTTATTCCTACGGCAAATGTAATAATTTCGTCCTATAAATATAACCATTTCGAATTCATGTTAATAATATTTTTACTTTTATTTTTTATGATAATAATAATAATAATAATAATAATAATAATAATAATATCGGACTTACAGTGGATGTCAGAGGAAAGGTAGGAGAAGGATGGAAACACAGGTGCGAAGACAATTACGAAGGTAGAGAGAAAAGGAAAAGAACAAGATATACAGGGTGATGTAGAAAGGGCCGGAGTTAAGTGGTTAGGAGATGGGAATTGACATTGTATTTAAGAGAAAGACGAACCAGTTAGAGGGGGTGTAAGAGAAGGGAGCAAGAGAGGGATGGGAATACAGTTGTGATGACAGTTGCAAAGGTAGAGAGAAAGGAAAAGATATACAGGGTGATGTAGAAAGAACTGGAGTCAAGTGGAAAAGAGATGGATATTGACCTTGCATTTAACTTCCTGGAGGTTGTAGTCGTCAGAAAAGCAAGTATACAGAAGCTCTGGTAGTAGAATTACCAGTTGCATTTAGTTGATCTACCTGTAAATGGGTGGGACCTTGTTTTCAGTCTGATTGCACGTGTAAATTCTTTAGAAGGAGACACAAGTGACTTAAGTTCGTCGAAGCAGAAGCCATAAATATATTTGTAGAATAGACAGAGGAAAGACACATCCCGCCGAGCTGCCACGTCGGGGCCGATCACGGTACAGATTCTCCTTTAGAGATGAGAATGAACAGCAGAGGCCCCTGAACAGAAATGACAACAGTATTACCAAGATTTAGTAAGTGTAAAACCTATTGCACAGAAAGTAGATAAGTATTTTAAGATAACATCGGGGGGCCTTCGAAAGAACCATAAATTATAATAAAACCACTTACATGCACCACAAAACCACATTTTTGTAACCACGGAAACACATACCGCCACACATATACTTGTATCTTCTTCTTTGTGCCATGTCCTTTCAGGACCTAGTCAGTCATGGCTTTCTACGTCTAGCTATCCCTGGTGGCTCTAAGCACGCTCTCTCCTATTACACCACGTAACGACCGTTCAGTCATCCACCTGCTCAGGCCCTTCAAATATGTTATGCGCTGCTTTTCCCTGTCTCTTTTTCCCCTCTATTTGGACTGTTAGTATCAGGTTCTCAAAGTCCTCCTTCCATGTCCCAGGAACTGTATCTCTCTCTTTCCCGACGCTCAGGAAAATTTCGTTTTTGTTTCCATCCTTTCCAAGACCTCATCATTGCTCACATACTCGATCCATGATATTTGCAGCATCCTTCTGTAGAATTACATTTCAATTGCTTCAAGTTTTTCCTTCATCTTTGATGATATTGTCCAGCATTCACTGCCATATTGAAGAACTGACATTACATTGCAATCCAATACATATTTTTTGGTTTCTAGTTAAATTTTCCTGTCTCTTAATACTCTACTCAGATTATGGAACGTGTCCTTCGCCATGCCAATTCACCTTTGGATCTCTGTGTCGCACTTTCCGTCTTCTGTTAAAACACTTATACACATACATATAAATAAGAGACAAACGGATCTAGATATGTAAAGGATTTTTTAGTTTACATATCGAGAAAAGTCAACTTTGGAATCGAAACACGTGTTGCGACACAAATACCATGATGGACACTTAATGTATTATACAAAATGCAAGTAATATTAATAATAATTATTGTGGATTCTTGTTTAGAAATCCACACAATATAAGAATAACACAAAACAGATATGAGAGGAAAAATGTAGGTATATTGAACAAAAGATATACAACCTGTACATTGTTAGTAGATTCAGGAATACTTGTTAGTGGAAAGTCAATTATATATAAAAGAACTAAGTCTGGGTAATAAGTCTATATTTTTACTGACCAACGAGCGGTGGGTCAACGGCGCTGACAAACGCCGACTCTAACAATTCAACTCTCTAGGCAGGATTATTTGTATACCATGGAAGAGTCCATAGAATGTGTGAAAAAGGGTGGCTCCCTAACAATAATGATAACAATAAATCGACATTTAAAACAAATAGTTCACTGGGATATTTATATTTAATTACTGCAATTTTTTCCGTTAAAGAAATAAACTTATATATATATATATATATATATATATATATATATAGTCATTTGGATAGAGAGTAACAAAGAGACAGACTAATATATGCCCAACCATTAAATTCAAATTTTCATATCACTTATATCAGCAGGGTTTAGTTATGTCTGCTATAGCTTTTAAATTAGTATGTGTGTGTATTTATGCGAACGCATTTTCTGTGTGTGTATTGATGCGTTTGTAATTATGTGTGTGTATATAAGTGAGTGTATTTTTTTAGTTGTGCCTGTGTACACGTGGATATATCATTAAACAGGTAATCTGAAACGAAGTTAAAGTGAATACCTGAATTTTTATTCGACATTTTAGCATTTTTAAGATCAGTCAATTAAGTGATAGACACTTAGGCGATCATGTCTCGAAAGAGACATGAGTGACTATGCAGAAGATTCTCCTGCACTAGTTGGCCATTAAATTCTGCGGTAGATTGGTTGCCAACAAAGACTAGAGAACACAATCTGTTCTGCTATTTAATCCATAGATGAAGGGAGAATAAAGAAATGAATACCTTTTTCCGAGGGTATTTCCGTGTAAGTGAATGCACCGAATTCAACTAGAATTTGATCTCTGCTCTCCGATTTCTCGCTCTGAGATGATATCAAATGCACCACAACTCACATTCACGGGCTGTAAAGATACCAAGAGGAAAAATGTTAAGAGCGACAAGGGATAGGTGCAAATGGATCGCCAACGTCCTGAAAGGACACGACACATACAAAAGAAGAAGACAACACTATCTATATTATTAGAATCTATGAGAAAAATCAAGCAGGTAAAAATCTAATCTGCTATAGCAAAAGTGAGAGATTTCGGCGTGATGTAATTGTTAGCTAGGTTGTCTCGCTAGAACCTATTACTAGTGAATAGGTTCTAGCGAGACAACCGCTTTTTTGTCCGGTAGGTTTTAGTCTGCTGGTTTTTGTCGGGTAGGTTTTAGTCCATTGTTTTTTTACGGCGGGTTTTAGTCCGCTGGTTTTTTGTCCAGTTGGTTTTAGTCTGCTGGTTTTTGTCGGGTAGGTTTTAGTCCATTGGTTTTTTACGGCGGGTTTTAGTCCGCTGGTTTTTTGTCCGGTTGGTTTTAGTCTGCTGGTTTTTGTCGGGTAGGTTTTAGTCCATTGGTTTTTTACGGCGGGTTTTAGTCCGCTGGTTTTTTGTCCGGTAGGTTTTAGTCTGCTGGTTTTTGTCCGATAGGTTTTAGTCTGCTGGTTTTTGTCCGGTAGGTTTTAGTCTGCTGGTTTTTGTCCAATAGGTTTTTGTCAATTGGTTTTTTTCCGGCGGGTTTTAGTCCGCTGGTATTTTGTCCGGTAGGTTTTAGTCCGTGCTGTTTTTCCTTTTGCCATGTTACAAAAATCCCTACTTAATTAAGTGTCTTAAAAGGATGGGAGGTTTATATTAAAAATTCAGTATTTGTTTTAAAAAATAGATAATACTTTTCCCTGTTTTTTTTCCTCTATCTTTCTGTCCGCTGGTTTTTATCATCTGATATTTTGACCGCTGGGATTTGTCCTTTGGTATTTGTCTACTGAGTTTTTCTTCACAAGATTTTTCTCCATTTTTTTCTTTCTCACCTCGGTTGTGGCTAGCTGGGATTTTGTTCATTAGTTTTTTGTCCGCTAGTTTTTATCAGAACTGGCTTTTATTGGCTGGATTTTCGTTCGCTGGGTTTGATGGTTTTTCTCAGCTGGATTTTCTTTCGGTGTTTTTTTTTGTCCGCTGGGTTTTAGTTCATAATATTTTTTCTTAATACAATGTTACAAAAATCCATACTTAATTAAGAAAGGGGTTTATACTAAAAACAAACATTATAATTTTCCCCCATGTGATTTCTGATTTCTTAATGTACCGATGCAGATACAGTCAGTCAGTTAAATGCCATACGTGATACACGCTTTGGGTAATCATGTCTCGAAAGAGACATGACCGACTGGGCAGAAGATTATCCCGCAGTAGGTTCCAGTTGTCTACGGCTATATCGTGTTGAATACACCGATTTCCGTCCGATCACCGAAGTTAAACAACATCGAGCCTGGTCAGTACTTAAATGGGTGTTGTAAACGTAAGGACCAAGAATGGTCCACCGGTCCTCCAGGTTTAGGTGTTGGGTGAAGGGCTAACAACATTGTCCCGTAAAAAACAGTTTGTTACAAAAACAGCAACAAAAAGTGCTGCCCTATGCTCCATTTGGTGTGATGGATAAATGATGATGATGACCATTGCTTTCTGCGGTCGACTGGTTGCCAGCCAAGGCTATATAATCTAATCTGTCCTATTATTTAACCCATAACTGGATGCAAGATCAGAATTAATATCTTTCCCAAGGGTATTTGTGCGTAGGTGAATGCAATTAGAACTCGGCTCCTCGATTTGTCGTTCCGAATCGATATCCACTGCACCACAACGCACATCAGATGCAGATAAAGAAAATTATCCATAGTTACCAGTTAAAAGTTTTTTTTGTTTTTTTTTTTTATATCTATAAGATAATATCATCAAAATGGAGGGTAGAAGAATACACGAAAGAACAAACAAAAACAATGCCACATAAAATATTAGCATCTACTACTGGATATGTGATGTGGTGCAGTGGATATCGGCTCGAAACGAGGACTCGGGGCACCGAGTTCGAATTCCAGTTAAATTCCTTGCATTACACTTACGCGCAAATACCGTTGGGAAAGGTATTAATCCGTCTCTTATCTCCATTTATGGGTTAAATAACAGAACAGATTCTATAGCCTTGGCTGGCAACCAGTCTTCCGCAGAAGGTAATGGCAACCTACTGCGGGATAATGATCTGCCCGGTCACTCACGTCTCTTTCGGGACATGATCACCCAAACGTGTATCACGTAAGGCACTTAGCTGACTGACTACTGATATAGTGAAAATAATTAAAGAGGTAACTATCTAAGATACCCATTAAATACAGCCATTCCCACATAGGTATGTTCGGGTCACCTTGAGGGTTTAACGATTAAGATCAGTTAATATATACCTTTTTTTTATTTTTTTATCGATAGACTTTGAAAACTAACCTTCATATTTGAGTAGACCTATTGTCTGCAAGGAACAAACTCTACGGCTTACTACTTTTCAATTCGACAAACAATTATAGCCAATCGTAGATAATAGATGCCGATTAGGATAGACTGAGATTTTTGGCACCGCACGGACCAATTCCTCAGATGAAGGGAGAAAAAGAAAGATGAAAATGAACGAGCCAATAATTGTCTTATTTTGTCGTTATTGTTCAATGCATTTAGACACTTTTTCTCTCAGATATCAAATATTCCTCGCTTTTTATTTCCGATATTCCTTTCTCTCGTTTTACAGTCTCTCTTCATTGATTTACTTCTTTTTATTTCCTTTTTCATTTCGATTCACTTTTCTTTTTTGTCCTTTAAGAAAGGTTTTTTTTTCCATCTCCCTCTTGCTTTAGCTTCGTTCAGCTCCATCAGTCATCTGACTTCATTCTAATATTATTTCTTTTCGCTTTTATGCGCTCTGTCTGTCAATAAATACTTAATTATTTATCGCTTTTCTCTCGCTATCTCAGCTTTGAGTCAGTTAAGTGCCATACGTGATACACGCTTGGGTGATCATGTCTCGAAAGAGACATGACTGATTTGGCAGAAGGCTATCCCGCAGTAGGTTGCGGTAGACTGGTTGCCAGCCAAGTCTATAGAACCGAATCTGTCCTGTTATTTTACCCATAACTGGAGGAAAGAGACGAAATAATACCTTTCCTAAGAGTATTTTTGCGTAACTAAATGAAAGAAGTTCAACCGAAAATCCTGATTTCTCGTTCTAAGCGGATATCTATTGCGCCACAAGGTCTCATCTTTAGTGGTTCTAAATTATCTATCTATCTATCTATCTATCTATCTATCTATCTATCTATCTATCTATCTATCTAGTAATATCTAACTATCTGGTAATATCTATCTATCTACCTAGCTAGCTAGGTAACTCAGTCAGTTCATATCTATCTATCTATCTATCTATCTATCTATCTATCTATCTATCTATCTATCTATCTGCGTTTTCTCACTTTTTCCTCTTTGTTAATCCCAGACATCGCGCGGCCGATATCTGTATATGTCTATATTTTACTTTCTCCCTAAATTTGCGGTTTCTGTCTCTGAGCCGTTTCCATTGACTTTTCTTTCTCGGTTCTTTCTGTCTTGTTTTCCTTTTTGCTTTTTATTTCCTCTGTCTTTCTCTTTTCTCTTTCTTTCCCATTTTTTTTATTTGTCTTTTTGCTTTCTCACCTTTTCTACCTTCTTTATTTTTTCCCCTTTTTCTTTTCATATTCTCTAATCTTTTCGAAAAGATTGCCAAAATTAAAAGGAAGTGAGTTTTTTTTAGATTTTTATTAAAAATAAAATTTATTACCATCATTACTAACTACCTGATGAGACACTGTTCTTTCAATGTCCAAACAAAATATACAATTTTGTAGTAGTTTGTAGTTTGTAAAATATAATTTATTATACATATTCATTGGTCTATTTTTATATTGAGCACTGTTTAATTAAGGTTTTGAACATTGCAAATATTTTCTTTGTTCATTATTCATTTGGATATCTATCTATCTATCTATCTATCTATATATATATATATATATATATATATATATATATATATATATATTAATCATATCACCCCAAGCAAGGCGAAATCGCCACTGATGCGCAGGGGGCTACGTGAGAAGGAAAAGATTGGAAAAGAGAAAAACCGGAAACCACATCCTAACCAGGAAACAAGGGATGAGCCTCTTCACCTTGTTCAATAGACATGGATGGAGTGTGAACCGGGCGATAGTTTAGTCTATCTACTCCAATTGAAAAGAATAAATTAAAATAAGAAAAAAAGATTGAAAAGATTGGAAAAGAGAAAAACCGGAAACCACATCCTAACCAGGAAACAAGGGATGAGCCTCTTCACCTGTTCAATAGACGTGGGTGGAGTGTGAACCGGGCGATAGTTTAGTATATATATATATACTAGCAGTATAGCCCGGCGTTGCTCGGGTGTAATGAAAGCTTTAAAACTAATCCATGGTCCTGGAGCTCAGACTCTGTGGACGTTGGTACGAAAGACTAAAAAGCAATAGTTGTTTCCAGTTAAAGCGAAAAAGACTGAAAGAAAATGAATGGATGTAAATCAAATTTTGGTTTCCTGTATCGATATCAAATTTTCTGCACTATTGTAAGAACTGCAACCTTGAAACTTTTGAATATCGTTTCTTATGTCTTTGTCTATGAGTGTATCAGAGTTGATTAAAATCGGACCACTCCTTCTATAACCCGATTGTTTCGATTATCGATTTTCGATATTTATCGGGGGTACCTCGACACAAAACCTAGCTAAGAACAATTGTGTAAATTTTCAAGAAAATTGGTTCAGCCGTTTCAGATTCTATAAGTAACGGATACACACACAGACACAGACACACACAGACAAAGTTCCATTATAAATAAGTTTAGATATATATAAAATTAATTGATTACTTAGTTTTCGGTTTTAATAAAATTAGACCAGTACACAGTTGTATTAAAAATTGCTCAATACAGTTATATTGTACAATTTTTGAATATTCTTTATTTGTTAACTAGTTATTACGCAACTTAGGTTTTTACCATGTTGTGTCTTCAAGCAATTTGCAATAACTGATTTTCTGGGATTTTTTTTTTTTTGTTAATTTTGCGAAAAGATATATAAACATACCATCTGAACATATAGAAATAATCCTACATTGCCGAAAATCAATACTTTTCCACAATGGTATAGCATAGTTAAAAAATCAAATAACGGCAGTTTTAATGTTCCATAAGGATCGTATAGCAGAGTCAAAATTTCAGAATTGATTGGTATATTCATTTTAAATAAAACAACAAAATAATCCACATAGACAACCACGGATTATGCAGAGCTGGCAGATTAATGATGGCACAGAACAACAATAGAGAAAATGTTAAAATAAGGAAAGCACTTTACAAATTATTCAAACAACAGGATTTTGAGATAATAGTAGAAACAAATAGAAAAGTAGTCCAATATTTAGATGTAGAATTTAATTTACAAACTGGCAATGTCTCTCCATATTTGAAAGCAAACACAAATTTAAAACAAGTAAGCACAAGATCTTACCATTCCAAAAGCATAATCAAGCATATTCACAATGGAGTAGAATACGGACTATAAAAAACTTCGTCAAACAAAACAATATTTGATGAAAAGAAAAAAAAACTACGAAGATGCAATAAGAAAATCTAACCATAACAACATTTTAGAAGACAATCCCCAACATAATAGTCAAATAAAAAACAATGATAGAAAACGAAACGTTATCTAGTTCAACCCACCATTTAACTTAAAACTAAAATAGGACAAATATATTTTTAAATAACCGATAAACACTGTCCAAAAGACACAGAACCAAACAAAATTTTCAAGAGAAATACAATCAAACTAAGTTATAACTATACTAGTAATTTAGAAAATTTCATAATGAATTAAAACGCCGGAAGTTTAAATAGCATTGGACAAAACAAGATCATTAATAAGGAATTTTAATTGCAGGGACAAAAAATAAATGCCCACTTCAAGGACTTTGTAATACAAAAGAAATCATTTACAAAGCAATGACTTAAATGGTTAAAACAAAACATATTTGGGATCAACCAAAGATACTTTTAAGACCAGATATTTCAATCAAAATCTATATTTAAAATAGAAAACTTTAAAATTGGACAAAATTGGCTAGCCACGTGTGGAAATTGAAATTAAAATATGGAAAAGACCCAGACATAACGTGGAGTATAGTGAAAATAGCCAATCCTTACAACAGTGGTAAAATATGTAGACTGTGCCAAGAAAAAAGTTAGCTATTATGTTATTCTCAAACAATAATGAATTACTGAATGAAAGAACAGAAAATATGACTAAGTGTAACCATACCATAAAATAGCTATAAGGGACATACAACCAAGAATGAAAACATTATAATTCCTTCTAATTTTGAAAATTGCGCGTTCAAAAAACTCCGTTACGTGAGAGTACTTAAAAAACGGTCAAAACGTTTATTGCAAATCGTCTGAAGACACAACATGGTAGAAACCTAGGTCTCGTAATAACTCGTTTAAAAATACTGTTAAGTTAACCTTCTTTCCCCTATGTTTTTTCTCATTTCTTTTTCTCTTTTTTTTTCTTCTTTCTTATTTAATTGTCTCTTCTGGATAATTTTGACCCTTTCATTGTTGTTTGAATTTGGTTTGAGGAGCGGTCCATAAGAAAGCCGCGAAATATTATATTTCCAATAAGTTTATAAAAACATCCAACTTATATATATATATATATATATATATATATATATATATATATATATATAAAGAAAAACGCTCGTTGATAACACGTACATACTTAAACAAGAAAATAATAAACAGAAACTAAAAATCCTCGAAGCAATCTACATTAAACAATTTAAACCTGGTTTGAATACAATCAATTTTGATATTTCCAATAACGTACTCAAATGCCTGCAATCAGATCAGGGACCACAACGCCACTATTTTGTCACTGTCTTCGGCCATCCGCCACGGTAGGGATGGACTTATATTTTCAATTTAATTCTCTTTATTGTTAATAACTGAAATGTTCTATGTTTACTGTGTGTTAATATTTACTCTTTGATAATGGCTTATGTGAACCGAAAGCTTAGACCCGATAAAAAATTCAACAAATACTGTGATTTTTTGTTGTCTTTCGACGACATCACCATCAAGTATATCAGACGGTATGAACGGATCCTACAAAAAATTAATAGACAAAACTTGTCTATATTATTCAATGAAACCTGCATTAATGAAAAATGCTGCCAAAATACACACACACAATATATATATATATATATATATATATATATATATATATATATATATATATTACTTAATCTGTTGGAGATACAATCTCACAAAGGGCACTTGAATTTGCAATATATATTGTTTTTTTGCAAATCGCTCACCGAAAGAGAAGAATCATTGCGAATAATTGAGTTGGATATATTAGATTTAGAGTAGAATATGATTAACTAAATTTTCTTGCTAGTATCCTGTTGTAGATATATTAGTAGTTACTCATTTTTTTAGTATATTTTCATCTTGTTTATAATTTGTATGCATTTGATTACGATATAGGAGATTAATATTTTTGTGATAAGTTGACGTAATATTATGTTCTATTTGCTTAGTATTGAGACTTCTTTTTTTTGTAATCATATCACCCCGAGCAAGGCGGTAACGCCACTGATGTGCAGGGGGCTACGTAATAGTGAAAAGATTGGAAATGAGAAAGCCGGAAACCACATCCTAAACAAGGAAAGAAGGGATGAGCCTGTACACTTGTTCAATAGACGTGGGTGGAGTGTCAAACCGGGCGATAATTTAGTCTATCAAAGAAAGCATCAGATTTGTATTTTTTTTTTAATCGTATTTTCATGGAGATGAAAAATCTCCGAAAATACTTCTAAATAACAAGTTCTGTTTCGGAAAAAAATCATCATTAGGGTATTAACGTTTTTTCGACTGAATCCATTTTCTATATTTATATAACATCAGTCTTATCTATCTATCTATCTATCTATCTATCTATCTATCTATCTATCTATCTATATATATATATATATATATATATATATATATATAGTGTGTCTGTGTGTATGTGCGTGTTGCATTTTCTTTGTTTTTCCCCAGCATTCCAGGAAATATGGGTGAAACTGTAAGATTAACTGTGAATTGAAGCGGTAAATGAAATTATAAAAAGCAATTCCAAAGCAGAAAGTGTATTAAAGCTGTCTTCTTTTTTTATTAGTTTAGAAAATGTGACTAACAATTTCATAATAGAATGCAATTCCTATTTCGTAATTTGTTTCTTGCAAAATTCATTGGCAAGACAATTAAATAAAATATAAAACTGTGTTTGCTGTTCAGCTATGAAGTTCGCAATTCCAGCTTCCTGTCCACTGACTCATACGCCGGAGGTTCGAATAAACCTAGTTTTTGAATATGAGTCAATTGTAATCTTGATAACTAACAAGAAAAAGAAAGCGTACACTTTGTTGGTTTTACAAAAGGAACAAATTGTTTTTAGCAAAAAAGTCATGAAAGTAAGTTTCCCTACCTCTTTTGTTATAAGTGTATTGTTATGACGTGTAGTACAATGGATATCGGCTCGGAATGAGAAATAGGAGAGCCGTGTACTAATTCCAGTCGAATTCGTTTAATTTACTCTCGCACAAATATTCATAGGGGAAGATATTAATCCGTCTCTTTGTGTGTTTGTCTCAATTTATATTAAATGTTAATATATAATAAATGTCATCAATTTTGTGGTCAGTATTGTTATGATTTCGTTGCTTTTTATACTAAGATTTTATTAACTATCTGATAAAACACACACACACACACATATACACAGACAGACACACAGACACTCACACACACACACACATACATATATATGTATAAACGTTACTTTTAGCAGATACCCATATTGGTACTCTAACTTGGCTACAGTTTCAATATACTATCTGGTATAAAACAAATGGTTATATTGAAATAGTAAGGTCAAGTGCTTAGTTAAAAAGCTCCAGTATATTATCGTGAGATGTAAGTTAAAAAAATGTGAAATATGAATTTGTTTTTGTTGTATTTGTAAAACGAGTTCCATGCTTGGTCAATTTTACCAATAAACGTGAATGATGCACGAACACTTGGAGGAGCGAGGGGCGGGTGTTATAGGAGCCCGTAATGTGATGCGATGACGTTGAGACGTAGAAGTGGATGCATTGTTTCTGCAACGTCGGAGTGCTTGGCACCTTGTAGAAAACGTGAAATTGTTATGGCATATGATAAGGTAGAAGTTACAAAAATATCTGATTTTACTTGAAATACATCTAAGCGTTTCGGAGAAATAAACGATCGCTAAAAGCATTATTTTCTATTAATTTTTGCCACAATCTGTGTGTCAGTTTAAAATTTTGTTCGCATATCAATGCATCAGACCTTGATCTACTAGTGACTCGATTTTGGTTGAGTTTGTGTAAAACGTTTTGGAGAAAAGTATAAAAGTGCGTAACAGACAACCCGAAACTATGTTTGTCGTTGATTTTTTGACGAACCCTATTCATTGATTCAAAAGATTTGTGTGGACATTAAAGGTTCAGATTTTGATCTACAAGTTCCCCGATTTTAGTTGAATTCGCATCGGGGGAGAAGAGGTTCGTAAACTCTATGGGTTTCGGTCATTTCTGCCGTACTCTGTAAATTGATTCAAATAATTTTTGCGTACATCAAAGGTCCATGTCATGATCGATAAGTGATCTAGTTTTGGTTGAAATCGGATTAAGGGTTTCGGAAGAGTAGGGTTCGTTATAATGAAGACACAGAAACATGCACAGACAGACATATTCATTTTTTTTTATATATAGATTGTCTAAAACCAACACATTACCTATCAACAATCTCTTGTAATTTGGAAGAGAAATGTTCTTCAAGCCCGTTGGTACAAGTTTCCTCATTCTATCGAATCTAAAACCTGTTTTATATGATTGAAGACCTTACTTATCAATAATCCCTTGCAATTTTGAAGTGAAATATATATTTTATTGGCACTAGTTTCAATGCACAATCTGGTCTAAAACTTGTTTTATAGGATTGAATACCTACTTATCAATAATCCCTTGGAATTTTGATGAGAAATATATTTGCTACATGTTGGCACCAGTTTCATTAATCTCTATGGTCTAAAACATGCTGATAAGATTGAAGTCCTTACATATAAATCAATCTTTGGAATTTTAAGACAAATACATTTTCTCCACCTTGTGACCAATTCCATTGTTGTATCTGATCTAAAGCGTGTTTTGTAGTATATAAGACCTTACTTAGCAATCATCACATGTAATTTCCAAAAGAAATATATCTGCTCAAGGCCAGTTTCATCAATTTACTGGTCTAAAACTTATTTTATAAGATTGAAGAACTTTAGTTAGCTGAATGCCATACGTGATACACGCTTAAGCGATCATGTCTCGAAAGAGACATAACGGACTGGGCAGAAGATTTTCCCGCAGTAGGTTGCCATTCCTTTCTGTGGTAGATCGGTTGCTAGCTAAGGCTATATAACCCAATCTATCCTGCAATTTAACCCATAGTTGGAGGAAAGAAACGGATTAATACATTTTCTGATGGTATTTGCGCGTAAGGAATTCAACTGGAATTTGAACTCGGCTCTGATTTTTCGTTCCGTGACTGTATCCACTGCACCAAAACGAAAGACCTTGCTTATCAATACCGTGGTGCAGTGGATATCGACTCGGAACGAGAAATCGGGGAGCCGAGTTCGAATTTCAGTCGTATTCCTTGCATTCACTTACTCGCAAATACCCTTGGGAAAGGTATTAATCCGTCTCTTCCCTCTAGCTATGGGTTAAATAATAGGACAGATTGGGTTCTGTGGCCTTGGTCGGCAATGACAAACTACTTCGGGATAATCTTCTGCCCAGTCAGTCATGTCTCTTTCGAGACATGATCGCTTAAGCGTGTATCACGTATGGCACTTAACTGACTGACTGAATTTTGATGAACAATATATTTACTCAATCATGGCGCGCGTTGAATTCTTCTGTTTGTTCTAAAACCTATTTTATTCCTTTGATTCTGTTATTATCAATCTTTCCTTGTAATTTTGAATAGAAATATATTTAATCCATCTTAAAACTCGTTTCATTATTCTGTTTAGTCAAAAACATTTTTTCTGCAGAACTGAAGATCTAACATGAATCATTCCGTGCAATTTTGAAGATATATATATATATATATATACTCCATCGTAGTTCGAGTTTAAGTCTTCTTCTTCTTCTTCTTCTTCTTCTTCTTCTTCTTCTATGTGCCCTGTCCTTTCAGGACTTAGGCGATCATGGCTTTTCACGGCTCTGTATCCGCGGTGACTCTCAGCACCCTCTCCCCTGTTACACCCCGCAACCTACATTCCGCCATCAACCCGCACAGGCCAGTCAAGTACGTTACACGCTGTTTTCCCCTGTCTCTCCTTTCCTCTATCTGGTCTGTTTGTATCAGGTTCTCCAAGCCTCCTTTCCTCAGTGCATGTCCCAGAAACTTCAGCTGTCTCTTCCTGATGCTCGGTATTAATTTCTTTTTCGTTTCCATCCTTTCTAAAACCACATCACTGCTCACATGCTCCGTCCATGATGTCCGCAGCATCTTTCTGTAGATCCACATTTCGGTTGCCTCAAGTTTTTCCTTCATTATTCTATCTTGTCTAAAACCAGTTTTGTGAGATTGATTACATTACTTGTCAATCATCTTTTTAAATCTTAAAGAAAAATATGTTTACTCCATTTTGATATTTAATCTTTATTCTTTCTGTTCTAAAATCTGTTTTATAAGTTTGAAGATCCGACTTATCAATAATCTCTTCTAATTGTATATTTAAATATATTCCAACTTGACACTAGTTTCATTAGACTACCTGGACTAAAACCTATTTTATAGGACTGATGAACGCACTTATAAATCATCCGCTGTAATTTCAAGAGTAAATATATTTTCTCGGTCTTAGTCCCAGTTTCATTAGTTTATCTGGTCTAAAACTTCATTACAGATTTTAATGATCCTCTTTAACAATCACCCCTTATAATTTTGAAAAGAAATATATTTACTACATGTTGCCACAAGTTTCATAATTCTATCTGATCTTTTACATGTTTTTTACGATTGAAAAAAATAATTTTCTATCGTCAATTGTAATTTTAGAAAGAAATATCTCTACTCCATCTTGACCGGACCTTCAATATTCTATCTGGTCTAAACATACTTTAATTGCAGACTTAAACTTATCAATCAGCCCTTGTAATTCTGAAGAGAAAGAAACATAGTCCATTTTGATACAAGTGTCTTTATTCATTTTGTTCCAAATCCTGTGTTATAGGATTGAAGACCATACTTATCAATCTTCCCTTATAATTTTGAAGAGAAAGTAATTTAATTCATTTTCATACCAGTTACTTTATTCTATTCTAAATTCTGTTTTATAGGATTTGGAGACTACTTATCAAGCATCCCTTATAGTTTTAAAGAGAAGGAAATTTACTCCATTTTGATACTAGATTCTTTATTATATTCTAAATCCTGTTTTATAGGACTGGAGACTTATCAATTGTCATTTATAATTTTAACGAGAAAGAAATTTACTCGATTTTAATACCAGTTTTTTTATTATATTCTAAATTCTTCTGTTTTATAAGATTGGACACCTTACTTATACATCATCTCTTATAATTTTGAAGAGAAAGAAATTTACTCTATTTTAATACCAGGTTTTTATTCTATTTTTTAAAATTCTTTTTAAAGGATAGAAACTTTACTCATCAATCATCGCTTATAATTTTGAAGAGAAACATCTTGGTAACATTTTCATTATTCTCTCTAGTCTAAAATCTGTTTTATAGCATTGGTATATTCATTGGTACTTCTCAATCAACCCTCACATTATGATATTATCTGTTGCTTTTCTTTATATCTATTCTTCCTATTCGCCATCTTTCTCTCGAATTACCTCTTATTATTTTTTAGCCTTTCTCTCATTTATTTACTTATTTTGTCCTAAATCACGTTGCCATCCTTCACATTCCCTTGTTGCATTTCGCCTTCCTTCTATATACTATTAGGAATTTTCTCTTGCTTTCATTTTTTCTTTTGTTAGCCAATTCTCTTTTCTTTTTTTATTATTCATCTTTCCTCTTCGATGATGCCCCAAAGTCGAGCGGACCTATTATTCCTCCGTTCCACAATGGAGACGAGAGGAACGAACTTGCAAACGAGTCAAGATCAGAGCGGATTTAATGAAAGCAGACTACACAGGGGGCACACTCTGCGAGACAAAAAGGCGCTGCAAGGCAAGAAAATGACTGCTAAGTAGGATAACTGTCTACTAATGTTCAAAAACCACTAGAGAAGAACAATTTTCTGATCTCTTTTGTTCATCAAACCATTACACAGTCGTTCTTATATTTGTCATTTTTTCCCATCTTTTATTGCATTTCCATACTTGTTCGTTTATCGTCTGCTTCTTTCAATTTGCATATACATTTTATTTTCCTTTTCTGTTTTTAATGGTTGTCGTTTTGCTGTTTCTAGTCATTGTTTATCATCAGCTTTGTGTTCGTACATGTGTGTGCTGTCTTCTAAAATCTGTTCATACTTCTTGTATTTTCAGTACATGAGCATTCATGGCTTTTCACAACTTCCTTTGTGACACTTAGTAAGGTTTGTCTTTTTACTATATCTCTTAATCCCAGTCCTGCTAACGAATGAAACAAGTCTCGTTAGTATTTGTCTATATTTTTGAGATGAGGTAGTATTTACAGTGTTTTCAATATTCGCACTATTGTCCTCATCTTTGTTGCAATTTGTACGACGTTTCGACCGTTGTACTATCCGGCCTTCTTCAGGTACATTACTACTACGCAAGGAATGAGAGTGATTATAATAAAGGGTTCGGTTCAAAATTTGTAGCACATAAAGAGGGCTGGAGCGTACAACGGCCGAAAAATCGTACAAATTGCAACAAAAATGAGGACAATAGTCCGAATAATGTAAATACTGAAGGCTCGTTAGGGTTTTACGGTTTTTATCTGTTTTCCTTGCCTGTGAGTGTCAACATTTCCAAGCGTTCTTTCCTCATTATGTCATGTAGATATTTCAAATGACTCTTCCTGATTTGAGGTATAAGTAGCTATTTGATTTGATTTTTTCATATTTGTTCTTGTTTGTGCCAAGCCCCTTCAACATGTTGACGATGAGGGCTCTCCACAATTTCTTTTGTGGCTCTCAGTAAGGTTAAGCTTTTTGCTATATCTTTTAACCATTATCCAGTTAACCAATTAAACAAGTCTCTTTAGATTATTTAATCCTTTGAGTGTCTCTCTTACATGCAAGTATCAATTTTCCAAGTCTTCTCCCCTCATTATGTTTCCTATACATTTCAAATGTCTCTTTCTCATTTTAAGTATGTGTTCATTTTGTTTCCATTTTTTAAAACATCATCCTAACTCATAATCTTTCTGAGAAACTACAAATTTGTTGGCTTATACCTTGTCTTCATCGGTGAAGATAATGCCTAGCATTCACTTTTATATAGGAAGACATATTTTACATATCAACCCAGTATTGCTTAGATGTACACTACCGGCCATTATTAGGCAACCCCAGTGTTTTAAAAGAAATGGTGCATTTCATACTACTTTTAATATTTATTGCCAAGTGGATAATTCTAAATGAAAATAGAATGGCTCTTTTGTTATTATTACTTTGCAAAGTTTTACAAGGCAAGGAAGCAAAGATGAATCACTCTAAATTTTCCTCATTCTTTCGTTGATAAAACTGCAATATAGGTAATTATAAAATATTTATAAATTCATTTGATGCACATATTGTGCAGTAATAATACAAGAACCATTCTATTTTTATTTAGAATTATTCACTTGACAATAAATATTAAAAAAATAGTATGAAATACATCATTTTTTAAAACACTGGGTTGGCCTAATAATTATGGCCGGTAGTGTACGTAGTGGAGCACTGGATATCGGAGAGGCAAGTTCGAATGCCAGTTGTATTCATTACATTCTCTTAAAGGTATTAAACCGTCGCTTCTTCCTCCGGCTATTAGTAAATGGAATGACAGTTTGAGTTTTCTGACGTTGGTTGGTAATCAGTCTATTGCAGAAGGTAATGGCAAACTACAACGAGAAAATGTTCTACCCAGTAAGTCATGTCTCTTTCGAGACATGATCGCCTATGGATGTGCATCATGCATGGCATTTAGCTGACTGATTTTTGTTTTGATCTGTTTCTTAATAATTTGCTTAGCTTTTGGAAGACTTCTTTCACTTTTCCAAAGCACGTTCGGTATTCGGTGTTATATATTTTCTTCTCTTAAAACACTTTCGATATTTATGCTTTTCTTCTTGCTTGATTTTCGCACCTTGGCTATTCCTTTTTCATATGAGAAGATGACTTCCTAAAGCTAAGTAAAGCGTTAAGAAACAGGAAAACTTCGCAAGAAATAAAGAAAAGAGTGCTAAATTCTTAGGTTCCTGGGTATGACGGTAAACGGCATCACGATAGAAAGGCCTCTGATTGGGAGCTTGTGAAGAGCATCGATTCACCTCTTACTTGCTGTTGTTCCCATGTCCACCCTGATCCGCGGTGGTAGTATATGTTAGGGTTCCAGCTATGGGCAATTGTTAACCCCTAAACTGGGACCAAAACACTATGAAAGTATAAAATAAACATTTATAGAACTATATACATAAAATAAACTTTTATACGCTTTTGAAGGAAAAAAATTATTGCCATGATACATTTTTGAAGGAAAAAAAAATGTTACCAGCAATATATTTTTGAATACAAAACTAGAAGACAAAAAAAATTCATCAAAATTTGACGAAATCAACCGTTGCACTATAACCGAACATTAAAAAAATACCTTTAAAACCCTACCATTTTTTGGCATTAAATAACCCACAGAGGTTGATATGACGTTAAACAAAACTCAAACAAACTTAACCTGTACTAAGGACGCTTTCCCCCTCGCTTCTTTCTCAGTACACCGCTTCTAGATTATCCCAAACGTCATAACAACGCCCTTGCGGTAAATGTCTACCGTTCGCATCAATGATTCAATATGTTCGAGATCATTCGTAAAAAAGAGTATTCTCCGGTTTGTCTTTATCAAAGATGTATTCAATTTTTATTTTCTCGAAAACAATTGATAATAGAAACAGAGCAGCCCCGAGAAGTAAAGGGGAGAAAAAATTATCTTCAAATATTTTTCCTCGTATACAAAGAAATTCAAAGAAAGGTATGATAGTTTACATAAGACTGTAATAGGGAACCATGCCATACGCCTAGTTGAAATCAATCCAGGAAATGGCTTATAAATTGACAGTCACTCAGTCAATGCCATACGTGATACACGCTTTGGGCGATCATGTCTCGAAAGAGACATGACTGAATGGGCAGAAGATTATGCCGCAGAATGTTGCCATTACTTTCTGTAGTAGACTGGTTGCTAGCCAAGGCTATAGAACCCAATCTGTCCTGTTATTTAAAGGGAGGGAAGGGACGGATTAATACCTTTCCTAAGAGTATTTGTGCGTAAGTGAATGCAAGGAATTCAACTGAAATTCGAACTCAGCTCCCCGATTTCGCGTTCCGAACCGATATCCACTGCACCACAACGAACATCCGAAATGCTCTCTTTAAAACCAGCATAGAGAAACTTTTCTGCCAGTCATCAGCAGAACTGATGCAAGTCTCCTTGAGAGAAAAAACACCTGCGCCTCCTTGGCCTCACTATTTCAACCGACCTTATGTGGAACGAATATAACGGATCTATAGCTTCATCTACTGCTACGAAGGTTGGGTCTCTGTGTCGGGTCAGAAATGTTTTTTTCTCGTCACAATCCATCTTGCACATTTATAAATCTGCCATTCGTCCGTCCATTGAATACTGTTTCGATATATTTGTAGAAAAGAGAGAGGGAAGCCACATTAAGTCGGTGAGAAAGTGACCGAAGTCGAAATGCCAAGTCAGGATAGATTTCATTGCAGAAAGCTTCTTTGGCCTTTGTTGAGAACCTCTAGGTGAATAGAAGAATAACCTGACTAGATATGGGAACAGTATTTTCAGTGCACGGACGAATGGCAGATTTATAAATGTACAAGATGGATTGATGTTTGTCGATACTTTTGCGATGAGTTAGTATTTACATTAACCAGGTACTGAACTCAAGGACACATAGTCCAGTAAATATAGAAGTTGGTAGTTCCAGTGACCTGACCCAAAGAGTTGTGAGTTCAATGCAGCAGCGGCGAACAAACACTAGGTGAGTTGAATTAAAGGAAGATAACTAAATAGCATCCGGAAGTAGCATCGCACATGGAATGAGAATGATATACCCCAGTGATCAAAATAAAGTGTTCGGTTCAAAATTCCTAGCACCTGAAGAAGACCGGAGCGTACAACGGCTGAAACGTCATAAACATGGCAATAAAGCTAAGGACAAGAGTCCGAACAGTGTAAATAATGAATTGATGTTATTTCGCTTCTTCTGTACAACAGATGATATTGTTTGGTCGTAAAAACAGTATGTTCATCTTCCGTGACTTACGAAAATAATTTGTTTAGTTTTTTTTATCGACAGGCAGTATTCAATATTTTTTCAAGTGTCCTTCATTTTCTGAGCCGGTATGAATTTGGTTAATTTTGCTATTTCCAAATTACAATCAAATATCTGCAAGCTGTATTTATTTATTTATTTTTGTACAATGTTTCAAATATCCTACGGATGGCGGATACTGTAAAAACTTTTTCGCTCATCATTCCCAAACTAATAAGTCATCTTGGAAGAAGTTGTAGTTTTGTTAGAATACCATCAGCCAAATTTCATATCTCAGAAAAAAATAGAACATCTCTTAAAATACTGGTTTTACATATTATTGATTGCTTACGTTTTTATCGTTCTGTCCTAATTTTTTTCTTTTGTCCAAGACTTTATTCCTTCATTTACTATCATTGTTAATGTCCGCCTTTCTTTTTTTTCTTCTTCTCCCCCTTCTCCTCCTTCTTCTTTTATAGTTTTCTCTTTTTCTAATCTTTCTCTTTTTCCTCCAAGGATATTGTACCATTTCCAAAATTATTACAAGCATTTTTGTTTTTTTATTTCTTCTACACTTGTGGCGCATTGGATATCTGCTCGGAACGAGAAATCGGGGAGCCGAGTTCGAATTCCAGCTGAATTCGTTTCATTTACTTACGCACAAATACCCTTGGGTAAAGGTATGAATTCATCTATTCCTTCCAGTTATGGGTTAAATAACAGGACAGATTGGGTTCTATAGCCTTGGTCGGCAACCTGTCTACCGCAGAAAGCAATGGCAACCTACTGTGTGATAATCTTCTGCCCAGTCAGTCATGTCTCTTTCGAGACATGATTGCCCAAGCGTGTATCACGTATGGCACTTGATTGACTGACTGACACTTGTCTAAACTTATTTTTCTTCCATTGGTTTTCATAATATTTTTTTAAACGTTTTCACCTTCGCTTTCGTTTTAATTTATTCTTTATTTTCTTGTCGTTCCTCATTTTCCAAATTTTTTTCTTCGAACAAATGTTATATACGTTTCATATTTAAAAATATATTTCTTTCTTCTTTAATTTTTCTTTATTTTAATCTTCATTTTCGCCTTCCACCAAAGAGTTTATATTTTGAAATTGATGCATTTCTTAGCATTCTTCCACTTTCTTTCTTTCTTTCTTTCTTTCTTTCTTTCTTTCCCCTCCCCTTTTCTTTTATTTTCCCTTTTCCTTGCATATCTTTTTCATCTTTCGATTTTTTTTTGTTTCTTTGTTTGTTTCTTTTTTCTTGCCTCTATTTCTTTTCTTTTCTTCTTCTTCCTCTTATGCTTCTAATTTATCGATCTTTTGTGACTGAAATATTTCGACTTGCTTTTTTTACTTTCTTTTTTTCTTTCTTTCTTTTTCTTTCTTTCTTTTTTAATTTTTCTTTCTTTCTAGTCTTGTCTTTGTCGTTTCCTTTCTTCTATTTCTTTTCTTCTTTGTCTTTTTCTTCTTCATGCTTGTAATTTTTCGATCATTTTTGACTGGAATATTTCGACTTGTCTCTTTCTTTCTTTCTTTCTTTCTTTCTTTCTTTCTTTAATGGTTTGTTTTACTTTTCTTATTGAAGTATTGTCCGCTTTTTGACTTCTTTCTTTATTCCTTTATTTATTCATTTCTTTCTTTTTTCATTGCTTTTTTTCACTTTTCCTTTTCTTCTTTTTCAACTTTTTCTTCTTTAAGATATATAAATATTTCTTTCTTTCATCTTTTTCCTTCCCCTATATTAGATGAGCTACTTTTTGATCTTTTTCTTGATCTCTTTCAATTTTCTTTTATGTCTCATATTCTTTCTATATTTCCTTTAATTCCTCTTTGCGCCTTTTTTTTCTTTTTCATGTTCTTTCCTTTTGTCCTTTTTATCCTTCTTCTCTCATAACCCTTAACAGGCAAATCACACAATTCTTTATAGTTCCACTTCTTTTAGAACCCCTGACATCCGGGCCTCTATATCGCAGAAACGACACGTTCGTCTGCACAAATCAGCTTAGAACTTGGGTATGTTTGACGTACAGGCTCCAACAGTTGCTTAGGTCATCCTCCAATCAGTAAACTTGTCCACTAAACCGTACTAACAGGGGTCGACCAAAAGAATTCCCGACAATTCAGTTTGCCGCTCTGAACGCGCCAAATACAATATAAAAATGCAGAGCGTCGAAACAAACACGGGAAAGCGTTGTAGTTTGGCGCCAGGAAAGATATTTAATATCCTAGATAATCCTTTCATGTCCAACGTGCCTGCTCGCAAGTATATTAGACTCATATTTGTTTTTGGTTTCACTGTGTTACTTGCGTTGATTATGGGAATAGAGACTGCAGTTGATCAGGTAAAGGCATTGGTATCTAAGGATTTTATTTCGTACTATCCAGTTCTCGCTGATGTGCGCTGTGGTGCAGTGGATATCAGCTCAGAACGAGATATCGGTTCGAATTTCCGTTGAATACGTAAGAATTCACTTATGCGCAAATACCCTGAGAAAAAGTACTAATCAGTCTCTTTCCCCCAGCTATGGATCAAATAAAGGAATAAATTGGGTCCCATAGATTTGGTTAGCAACCAGTTTACCGCAGAAAGTAATGGCAAACTACTGCAGGAAAATCTTCTGCCTAGTCAGTCATGTCTCTTTCGAGACATGATCGCCCAAGCGTGTATTACTTATGGCACTTAACAGACTGATCTATTACACGGATCTTGAGCTAAGCAAGATCTGTGACACAACCAGCAATTAATTGCTTGTAAAATCAGATATAAACGTGTAATGCACACATCAACAATTAAACAAATTTTCTTTGTACCGTATCTCTAGAGGACGGGCGCAATCAAAGCTCTCCACAACTTCCTAACCTTTGTGCTTCTTATAATGTTTGTCTCAAAATTGTTTTTGGTTTCACTGTATTACTTCTGCTTTATTATGAAAGTAGACACTTCAGTTGATATTTACCAAATAAATATATGTACCTCCACTCAGTTGCCAAAAAAAACAAAAAAACAAACAAAAAAACAAAAAAAAACAGCATTACATAAAGTTAACAGGGCTCAAATTTAATAAAATCAAAGTTCTATCATAAAAATATTAATGCTAATATTAACAAAAAACTATCAAATTTTGTTTTCATTATTTTTCAAAAAATTGAATCATTTCTAACACGTTTGAAATTTCAATTAAAATTTCTTTTTTTGTTTTCCGTCAGCGATTCGCCTCATGTTTATGTAATGTAACTATTAAGCAAAACGTAGTAATACGCAAGTCGTTTTTTGGTGTTAAAAGATACATTAATTTAAAATTTTTTGCAAAAATCAACTAATCTTCTGATTTTAATGAAACTTTCAAAACGTATCTAAACATATTTATAAATAGAACTTTGTCTCTGTGTGTGTGTGTGTGTCTCTGTGTGTGTGTGTCTCTGTGTGTGTGTCCGCTACCTATAGACTCCGAAACAGCTGAACTGATTTTCTTGAAAATTTTCACAGTTGTACTATAAGCGTCTGCGAGTGTTCTTAGCTAGGTTTTGTGTCAAGGTACCCCGATAAATATCGATAATCGAAAAATCGAGTTATAGAAGGAGTGGTCCGATTTTAATCAAATTTGATACACTCATAGATAAAGACATAAAAAACGATATTCAGAAGTTTCAAGGTTGCAGTTCTTACAATAATGCAGAAAGTCGATAATATATATATAGATAATATATATATATATATATATATATATATATATATATAAAAGGCAAGATGTTTGTGTGTGTGTCTGTTTATCTGCCTGTATGTCTGTATTTTTTCACCCCTTTTATTTTCGTTTTTGCTTAGAGTTTGGCTTTAAGTACGTATAATTGTAGTTCTTAGTCTCAGCCATGATACCATTTACTCAGAGGATTTATTTAGCCTTGAAAATTCAGTTTACGACGAAAAAACGTATTTGATATCGATACCAGGAAATCAAAATTTGACTTTCATCCATTCATTTTTCTTTCAGTCTACAGTTTCGCTTTAACTGGAAACAACTATTGCTTTTTAGTCTTTCGTGCCAACGTCCAAAGAGTCTGAGCTCCAGGACCATGGATTAGTTATAAAGCTTTCGTTACACCCGACCAACGCCGGCTATACTGCTAGTTTATATATAAAGGAAACTATTTAGGTAATTATTATTTTTAAAAAATCATGTTAAAAAATATATATTTTTTTGCATCTGTTATCCCTAATTCAATTAATTGCATAAAACTTCTAGAAATACATTATCTATACCAATTTCTTATTTATTAGTTAAATGCAGGATTTATTAGGGAATGTATATCGTGCAATGTTTTTTAATTACGGGACCATTTTTCCGAAAATCTGCTCCGAATACTGAAATCAAAAATGAATAACAATTACGCTATTTTTAATGTAGATAAAGTTTTAATTGATTACACAAATAATATAATTTTGGAATATCATATTCTAAAGAAAAAAGAAAATTTCGATGAATAATGAATTTTTATAAGAATAGTTTTCATTTTTTTCTTTGATAATTAAAGTTTCAAACTTCCTTTTATATTTCTTCTAGTTACTCATTGTCTTCGGTTATTGATTCATTAAAAATAGACGTTATTTACAATTCGGAAATTAATAAGCTCAATACGAATAATTTAGATTTAAGATTTTTAAAATAATTTCTAACATTTTTTATTATTATGTTAAACTGCACACTTTCTTGTACTATGGAAACTTATAAGAAATTATCATTAAAATATCATATGTTTGTTGTTTTCCTTTTGAAATGATAAACTGGATTATGCCAACTTTTGCTCGCCATACTTCCAGATTGGTTGATAACAGGTGC
>JBBBDQ010000460.1:2050000-2065000 GCA_037127315.1 Ascarosepion bandense | reverse complement strand
GCTGATGTTATCAACTTCGGTTTGAATCAAGGATTATATCCAGCCGAAAGAATTTGCTGACCAACTAATACCTGAAAGAGAACCTTGTGGAACTATATGGATAAATACATATTTTGACTCTTTCATTAACTAAACTAATAATTACTATTTATCTACACACTAGCAGTATAGCCCGGCGTTTCTCGGGTGTAATGAAAGCTTTAAAACTAATCCATGGTCCTGGAGCTCAGACTCTTTGGACGTTGGTGCGAAAGACTAAAAAGCAATAGTTGTTTCCAGTTAAAGCGAAACTGTAGACTGAAAGAAAAATGAATGGATGTAAATCAAATTTTGATTTCCTGGTATCGATATCAAATAAGCTTTTTTCGTCGTAAACTGAATTTTGAAGGCTAAATAATTCCTCTGAGTAAATGGTATCATGGCTGAAACTAAGAACTACAATTATACCTACTTAGAGCCAAACCGGAAGCAAAAACTAAAATAAAAGGGCTGAAAAAAATACAGTCATACAGGCAGATAAACAGACACACACACAAACATCTTGCCTTTTATATATATATATTATCGATTATCTGCACTATTGTAAGAACTGCAACCTTGAAATTTCTGAATATCGTTTCTTATGTCTTTGTCTATGAGTGTATCAAATTTAATTAAAATCGGACGACTCCTTCTATAACCCAATTTTTTCGATTAGCGACTTTCGATATTTATCGGGGGTACCTCGACACAAAAGCTAGCTAAGAACACTCGCAGACGCTTATAGTACAACTGTGTAAATTTTCAAGAAAATCGGTTCAGCCATTCCGGAGTCTATAGGTAACGGATGCACACACACACACACACACACACACACACACACACACACAGTTCCATTTATAAATAAGTTTAGTTTTAGATTTAAGGATTTCCGAAAAGTATAGCAGTTGACTTCTTCGCCAACTTAATTGGGTAAAGATATTTGACACTTTATCTTCTCTTTCTCTCCTCGTAACACTTGCCAGTAGTAAAGACTTTGTTTCTTGTTTGAATGCAACAAAAATTGTATATTTGTAGATATTTTATTTAGAGTGTTTTGTAAATTAAATATTTGTATTTGATTTTTAACTCTGAGTTTTGGTCAATCGTTTTTTTTTCTTTTGTTACACTTAACACGTAACACTATTATAACTGGTTTATTATAATTATCATTTTTTTAATTTCTTTTCATTTCTGCAGTATACACATTTTCCCCTTGTGTCTTTGTGGCTATACTATCTTCCATGGATTGAAAAAGCAACAAATTCAGTTTCTATTTCAAATAGATGAATTTCATGTGGAAAATGTATTCTGAGACAGGATATTACACTACTGGCCATAATTATTCTAGTAACCCAGTGTTTCAAAAAAATGATGTATTTCATACTATTTTTCAATATTTATATCAGTGTTGTGGAAATGTGTAATCACATGTCAATATTGTGGAAACAAGATTCGCTTTTACTTAATTGTTAATCTCAGTATTTCATACACATCGTTGAAAAATCGGATATTATTAATATCCGATTTTTCATTGTAGGTCTACAAAAACAGCATTATGTAATAAATTATCATAAGTTTTTGCATTAATGTAGGTGTCCGCCAACTCGGTATCTAGGCTGATGATGCAACTACTTGTTCTTGTCTTAATGATAAGTCAGATCGGTTCGATAAGGTAAAATTAATAGACGATCTAACAAAAGATTACCTACAATCTGTTGTTAATTGGAGCAGGAAATGACTTGTTAATTTTAACGCATCCAAAACGAAACAGCTTTCATTTAATCATCTTAGCGAATCACTTTCTTTCGGTCTGCATGGTTAACGATAGACTCCAGGAGACTGACTCCAGCCCTTCTAGGACTAAATCTGAAGTGAAAAGCATATATTGAACCAATTGATAGGGAAGTTGGTTGACTGTAGCATGTTAAACGAAGTTTATCACCAGAATCTATCTTACACCATTTGTCCAGGCACTGAATATCCAATGTATTGTCACTTTTATACAAATTCAATAAAAGTAAGATCAGAAATGACATCCTGGCATATTTCACTGTTATTATTTCCTTTCATTTCTGTTCTATACACATTTCTTTCCTCGTTTCCAATAGAGACCTAAGTTTAGAAATAGAATCATGGCGTTTTCACTGAACATTTTTGCAAAAATAAAATTAAATTAAATAAAACAAGCTAAGAGTACACACATTTTACATTGATAAAGCACTGAGTTCCTGCAGACTGAAATGAATCTTTGAAAATCTACAAAAATATCAAAACAGAAGACCTTGAAATCGAAATCGAAAAAATGGCGCGATAGGGCCATGAAAAATTCCATCTGTAGGTGGAGGTCTCGCTTTGATTGAAATAGGTTCTGACAGACTCATTGAAGGGATCCCTGGTAGCCCATACCTGAAAGACATAAAAATGATGTTCTCACGAGTACAGATCACACCTTACCACTGACTTTATCAGTGTAAACTGTGCGTGCTCTTAGATTCTTTTCTTTTCTTTATATTATTTACAAAAATGTTCAGCGAAAATTTCATGACGTCATTTCTGACGTCTTTGTTTGGAAGCCGAAAGTAAATGGTATATAAGAGAAATCAAAGATAATAATAATAATAATAATAATAATAATAATAATAATAATAAAGAAGAAGGAGAAAAATATTCAATAATAAAAGAAGGCAGTAAATACAAACAAGATTTACATTTAGTAGATTCTGTAGAAAAGCAAAACAGAAGCCAAGAACAAAATAGTGAGGCAAAAATTATGAAAATGAAAGCCAAAGATAAAGCTCTTGAACAGATTAAACAACGCTGGCAAGACAAACCTTTGCATGGCCAATATCCACTGTTTATAAAGTTAATACTCATCGATGGTTACGTGCATCTGGATTAAAATCTGAAACTGGAGGTTTTATACTTGCAGCGCAAGACCAAAATCTTTTCATTAGAAACTTTCAGGCAAATATTATACATGATAATGTGGATCCAAATTGAAGGTTCTGTGATAAACACCAAGAAACAATAGAACATCTAATCTCAAGATGTTCTGTACTTGACCCAAATGAATATAAAAATCGTCAGGATAGAGTGGGGCAATATTTAGATTGGACAATTTGCAAACACTATGGAAAATATGTAACAAACACTGGTATGAACATCACCCAGCACCGGTTACAGAAATAACATAGCAATCAAAGAATTCGAAAAACTGTCAAAATATAAAGACCTGGAATTTGAAACAGAAAAAAATGTGTAAATTGAAAACAAGAATCGCGCCAGTGATATTAGGTGAACTTGGAATGATAAAAAATGGAACAAAACAACACATTGAAAGAATCCCTGGAAACTCCAGCTTAAGAGATATACAAAAAATTGTCTTGTTAAGTACAGTCCACACACTAAGAAGAGCTTTGTCTATGTAACGTTAGGGATTATTAGGAGAGATAGAAAAACATGAAATGGAGCCATGACAACACACCACGACGTGCCTTAGGTCTTTCCGAAGACTTGGCAAGTAGTGGGACCATAGCAAAAATCGAAATATGATGAAAAATGACACAATAATAATAATGTACATCACCCAGTACCGCTTACAGAAATAGATGTCACCATTCTATCGTATTACATCATCTACAAAGACAGGAAAATTGAAGCAAATAGGACGGACATTATTGTTAATCACCAAATACAAAAACTTATCTACTGATTGATATGGCTTGTACAACAGATTGTAATATAAAAACCAAGGAATTTGAAAATTTATCAACATATAAAGACATGGAAATAGAAAAAAAATTGTGGGAAATGAAAATAAGAATAGTGCCAGTGATAGTAGGTGCGCTCGGAATGATAAAAAATGGAACAAAACAACACATTGACAGAATCCCTGAAAATCTGAGCTTAAGAGATGTACAAAAAATTGTCTTGATAAGTACAGCCCACGCACTAAATAGAACTTTGTCCATCTAACGCTAGGAATGTTGTGGGAGATAGAAAAACAAATAAAATGTAGCCATAAAACACACTACTACCTGCCTTAGGTCTTCAGAATTGGTAGGTTGTGCGACCATAACAGAGATTAGATTATGGTGAAATAATAATAATGTTAATAATAATATTAAATTCTGCCCACAAATACAACTCACACATTATGAAGAACTTTATCTCTGTGTGATCGTAGTGGTTTTTCGGCTAAGTTTTTTGAATTTTTTTAAATGATTAATATAAAATGTCATAAACCATTTCTGACCTGTGGTTAGAATCCGGAAATAAATGTGTATGCTACAGGTATTCAAAATAATAATAAGTTACATCATTTTAGATTTCAGCCAACAGGTGAAGAGGCTCATCCCTTGTTTCCTGTTTAGGATGTGGTTTCCGGTTTTCTCTTTTCTAATTTTCTCACTTTGTCTTTTTTTCTTTCAATTGGAGTAGATAGACTAAACTATCGCCCGGTTCACACTCCACCCATATCTATTGAACAGGTGAAGAGGCTCATCCCTTGTTTCCTGTTTAGGATGCGGTTTCCGGTTTTCTCTTTTCCAATCTTTTTACTCTTACGTAGCCCCCTGCGCATCAGTGGCGTTATCGCCTTGCTTGGGGTGATATGATTAAAAAAAACAAATTAAGTGCTAAACGTGGTACACGCTTTGGCGATCATGTCTCGAAAGAGACATTATTAACTTGGCAGAACGTTTTCTAGTAATAGATTGTTATTACTTTCTACCGCAGACTGATTGCCAACCAAGGCTATAAAACCGAATTTGTCCTGCTATTTAACACATAGCTAATGAGAAGAGGGATTGATTAAAGCTTTTCCAAAAGTATTTGCGCGTAAGTGAATGCAACGAATTCAACTGGATTCGAACTCGGCTCTTCAATTTCTTCGATATCCACTGCACCACAAAACACATCCAATGTCGTTATGGATTTATATTAGGTAAAAGTGACCATATGGTGAAAAAAATTAACATATGTTAATGAACGCTGGAGCTGAAAATCAATTAAGCCACGGTCTGATATGGGGAGCCTTATTTTGTCGGGGGGGGGGGGTTGGCCAAAGTGTGTCTTATAAGCTGAGAAATGTTGTAATCTTTCCAAGAATTAAGAAAACCATCTTTATTAGATATCAGGAATTAGTGCAAGCGGCAATGACAGAACCGCGTTACAACACGTGTGATTTAACACTCTCAGTTGTTTATCGATATTAATTACGTATTATATCAGATCTAGATTTATACCTATGACTCTTGCACTAAGATTGCTTAAATGACATCATGTATATTTCAATTTTCATCTTAATTTGATAAAATCAACGAGACAGGTGCAAAGTAAAAGAAATAACTCTTTGTCTTATATTTCATTCCGAGGCAAAAACACCGAAGTCATTCATGCCCAAACCACTCTATGTTTTCTCTTATCACACTGCAGTCATTCGCCTTTCATTCCCAATGAAAGAAAATCAGAATAAACGAGATGAATAAATTAACCAACGACTGAATTCAAGGAGGGTTGAAATTATGTTGAGGTGGGGGTGAAGCAAAATTGGCGAGAAGAAGTTTGAGAATTAAAAGAACAAAGGCCTGGGTAGTAGTCATTTGTTTGGGGGAGGATATTAAATTATATCCTCTCTACACCGTTTCTTGCTTCGTCTCCTCTGTTCGTGTGGGCTTATGAGCGAGAATTGATTTGTGGCCATTGAAAGATAACTAGACACGTTGCTTCCAGTCAGTGAGGCAAGACCGTCTAAGTACACACCTAGACACACTAATAGACAGCTACTCGTTTCAGAGTCAACCCGTCAGCTAGAAGCTAATCCCTGTTGTAGACGACTACCCAGTCACATATTTGTTTGTTCCACAGCCACAAAACACATCTGCTACTTACACTGTAACTATGTCTCGCGGACCTTAGTTAGGGTTTCTGGGAGAATCCTCACCACCCGTCGTCATCAAAAGTCCGATTAAGTCCAGTATGCCTTAAATCTCGTCCACAATGACATATGATGTCGTTCCAGCGACGACGTCTCCCTAGTTTTACTCCTAAGGCTTAAGTCAATATTTCAAAAATGAAACTGCTGTCTAATAGAAAAGTTTTTTTTTTGTTTTGATGCTATTTTCCAAGGAAAAAAATTCATTTGCGTTTTCGTGGTCTCAAGGTTTCCACTGAAATGAAGGAGAATGAATATATTGAACCATTTTATAGGTTTGCTTCAACACATTTCATTGACAGTGTTTATTTTTGTGTCTTTTTTTTTTCACCGAATTCTATAATTTTTTATCATTTCACAATAAGCAAGACAATAAAGTTAGTGAGCGGCAAGAGGGTTACTGAATGTGTAGGTACGAATGATAGTGGTACACACTAGAACTAAAGAATGAAACTCATCTCAAGATTTGCCATGGAAACAATGATAGAGTAAAGAGATGGCGAGCTTTAAAGGTATAAATTGGTGAAACTAAAGAATAGAACTCATCTGAACATTTGCCATGAAAATAGCGATAAAGAGAGGGTTAGCTGTAAAGATCTAAATTAGTGGAACTAAAGAAGGGAACACATCTGAAAATTTGCCATGAAAATAGCGATAAAAAGAGGGTTAGCTGTAAAGATCTAAATTAGTGGAACTACAGAATGGAACTCATCTGAAAATTTGCCATGAAAATAGCGATAAAGAGAGGGTTAGCTGTAAAGATCTAAATTAGTGGAACTAAAGAAGGGAACACATCTGAACATTTGCCATGGAATTAGTGATAGAATCAATCTAGGCTTAGCTGTATTGGTCTAACTTGGTGAAACGGAAGAATGGAATATTGATATACCAGCAAGTATTCTGTGACGCAATTATTGGAAAGGGGACGGTTGTGTTGAAAATAGTTAATCACACTATTTATTCTGTAAAAATTACAGAATTGTGACACAAGGCCGAAAAGGGGAGGGGGAGAGGTTGGTACTCTGTATTTATTTTGTATTATATACAAAATTATGGCACAAGGCCTAAAAGGGGAGGGGGAGAGGTTGGTTCTCGCTTAACTATCCTATACCTAGCTAAACACTATCACGACCCATTCACTCGTTACAATTTGCACAGTCACCAAAAGAACCCATCCATCTACTCCCAATCCTTCGTACACCACAATGCCAGAAACTTACAAGGGACACCTAAAAAGTGGGGAAATTAACCCTTAACAATAAAAATGTATTTATATACAATATAAAATAAATGAACAAGATGATATATGTACAATATCATAAAATATTTAATGTAAAATGAAATGATGGGAGGGGAATGAACCCAAAAATAAACTAAAAATACAACAAATTTTTGAACTAAAATAATAATCAATGTTAGTAAGACCCGTCCATCCCAGAAAAAAAGAGTAGCCGCTGTATTCCGCCCAACGGCGAAATCAAGAAGCACACTCACTACGGGAGTGGGGGGGGGGGTAAAAAATTAATGGAATGGGACAATAAAAGGCTGAACCAGCCGAGATAAAAGGAGACCAAAACAAACTGGGGCGGGGGGGTTGGGAATCCGGGTACAGGCTATGAAAATAGTTAATCACTTGCATGTTAGCGTAAAATCTTGAATTTTATCAAGGCAAAAAAGTGAAGATAAGCTTCGGGAACCATGTACACGCTCATCCTGAAATGAACTCTCCCCAAATATGGACAGAGCGAATATGGCTTCTTAAGTTGTGCCAGATTTTTTTTTTTTTTTTGCATTCACTTGCGCATATATGGAAATGTTAGGCGGTTATGTTAAACTAGCAGTATAGCCCGGCATTGCTCGGGTGTAATTAAAGCTTTAAAACTAATCCATGATCCTGGAGCTCAGACTCTTTGGACGTTGACATGAAAGACAAAAAACAATAGTTGCTTCCAGTTAAAGCGAAACTGTAGACTGAAAGAAAAATGTAAGTCAAATTTTGATTTCCTGGTATCGATATCAAATAAGTTAAATTCATCGTAAACTGAATTTTGAAGGCTAAATAAGTCCTCTGTGTAAAGGGTATCACGGCTGAGACTAAGAACTACAATTATACCTACTTAAAGCCAAACCCGAAGCAAAAACTAAAATAAAAGGGCTGAAAAAATACAGACATACAGGAAGATAAACAGACACACACAAACATCTTGCCGTTTATATATATATATTATCGATTTTCTCCAGTATTGTAAGAACTGCAACCTTGAAACTTCTGAATATCGTTTCTTATGTCTTTGTCTATGAGTGTATCAAATTTGATTAAAATCGGACCACTCCTTCTATAACCCGATTTTTTCGATTATCGAGTTTCGTTATTTATCGGGGTACCTAGACACAAAACCTAGCTAAGAACACTTGCAGATACTTATAGTACAACTGTGTAAGTGTTCAAGAAATCGGTTCAGCCGTTTCGGAGTCTATAGGTAACGGACACACACACAAACACACACACAGACACACACACACAGACAAAGTTCCATTTATAAATAAGTTTAGATACACACCAATTAAATACTCATAAATTAAATACACATATTTGTTTTAAATATATCCTTGAGCAAATTAAAGCAACTGATTTAGTTTTATTTCTTCCAACATACGGTGAGTTTTAGACCCACTGGAATGACAGGGTGTAATCAATTTGTTTTTATCTCAGATTAGTTCATTTGCAGTGATGTGCAGTAATATGAATCTAATTTCGGGATGCATGATGAAATTTCTTTGGCCTTGATAAATACAGCGCCATCTGTGTTTGCATCAGATTTTTATCACGCCCAGACACTATTGTCACAACTGTCGATTAGTTGTCCTATGGCAATTGTCTGCGACGGACGTTACTCCAAGGAAGCGTAAGAAAACTATAACGCTGCACGAACACACTGGCAGGCTTTACAGAGATGTCGCGGTTGTTGTTGGTGTTAGCCTTTCAACTGTCAATCGTGTCATTATGACGAAAAACAAACTACATCCTTCGGACCCCAACGTTAAAGAAAATGCAGTCGGAAGATGAAAACAATGCTAAGAGACGACGTTTACGTGATCAGAGAAAGTGTGAAAGATCCTAAGAAGACAGTATTCATTTTGTTTCAATTAATTTGTACAAAGATTTATGTTACAGAATGTCAAAACCAGGGCCAGAATTGCCAGCGATTAGCCGGAGTGATTCGTGGGCACGGTATGATGACAGTGATGGATTGCCTTTGTCTAGGTTTTGGATATCAGTACAACTCGATTCTGCAAAAAGTATTTCCTGCAACTACTTAATGTTTTCAGACTAGTTAAACGACCCGTAGTTCGGTTTTCCCAGTCATCGGCTGTCACCTGCGTAAAAACAGCGTTTTTTTTTAAGATCAGAGAAGTCCAAAATGCCAATAACAGGTGTGGGGTACTATAATCAAACAGGTACAAAAAGTTAAATACCTAAGAAGTTTTCTAACAAAAAACGGAAATTGCGACACTGAGATCCGAAGGCGAATTGGCATGGCGAATGAGCGTTCCAGAAGCTGAGTAAAGTATTAGGAGACAGGAAACATTCACTAGAAACAAAGAATAGAATACTGGATTGCTATGTGATGTCAGTCCTTCAGTATCGCAGTGAATGCTGGACAATATCATCAAAGATGAAGGAAAAACTTGAAGCAACTGAAATATGGTTATACAGAAGGATGCTGCGGATATCATGGATCGAGCATGTGAGCAATGATGAAGTTTTGGAAAGGATATAAACGAAACGGAAATTAATATTGAGCATCAGGAAGAGACAGCTAAAGTTCCTGGGACATGCAATGAGGAAAGAGGGCTTGGAGAGCCTGATACTAACAGGCTAGACTGAGGGAAAATGAGACAGGTGAAAGCAGCAGATAACATATTTGAAGGGCCTGAGCAGATGGATGACAGAACGGGAGTTACGTGGCATTACAGGAGAAAGCGTGCTGAGAGCCACTAGTTATAGGGAGACGTGGAGAGCCATGATTACCTACGTCCTGAAAAGACATGGCACAGAGAAGAAGAAGTAAACAACTTAGTTTTTCATAGCGTTAAACATGTCGGATTTCATACCAAAGAAACTGAAAAGGTTTACAAATAAACTGCAGAAAACCGAATGCATGGTCATCAGCTAAAAGAGCAGCCCAAAATGCTAGATACAGGTGGAGGGGGGGACTAAAATCAAGCAGGTACAAAATTTTAAATACCTGGGGAGTGTTCTAACAGAAAATGAAAAGTGTGACACTGAAATCCAAAGGCGAATTGGCATGGCGAAAGAAGCTAAGTAGGATATTGAGAGACAAGAAAATTTCGCTTGAAACAAAGAAGAGAGTACTGGATTGCTATGTGATGTCTGTTCTTCAGTATGGCAGTGAATACCAAACAATCGCATCAAAGATGAAGGAAAAACTTGACGCAACTGAAATGTTGTTCTACAGAAGGATGCTGCGGATATCATGGATCAAGCATGCGAGCAATGATGAGGTTTTGGAAAGGATTGAAACGGAAAAAATTAATACGGAACACCAAGAAAAGACAGCTAAAATTCCTTGGATATGTAATGAAGAAGGAGGGCTTGGAGAATCTGATACTTACAAGTCAGACAGAGGGAAAGAGAGACAGGAGAAAACATCAAGTAACATACTTGACGGCACTGAGCAAGTGGATGGCAGAGCAGGGTTTGGGTGGGGTAACAGGAAAAGCGTTCTAAGAGACACCAGAGATAGACGTAGAACGCTATGATCGCCTACGTCCTGAAGGAACAGGCACATAAAAGAAGAAGAAGAAGAAGAAGAAGAAGAAGTTTAAAATGGCTTTGAGTGGGTGAATGCCATCTTTCTTCGAAAGTTATTGACTGGCGTAACAGAATCCCCAAAAAATAAATGGACCAGATAACAGAAACAACATCACTTGAAAAGTTCCACAAGCCGGAGCAATTAAAATCTAAACTTATTTATAAATGGAACTTTGTCTCTGTGTGTGTATGTGTTTGTGTGTGTCCGTTACCTATGGACTCCGAAACGACTGAACCAATTTTATTGAAAATTTACACAGTTGTACTATAAGCGTCTGCGAGTGTTCTTAGCTAGGTTTTGTGTTGAGGTACCCCTGATAAATATCGAAAATCGATAATCGAAAAAATCGGGTTATAGTAGAAGTGGTCTGATTTTAATCAAATTTGATACACTTATAGTCAAATACATAAGAAACGATATTCAGAAGTTTCAAGGTTGCAGTTCTTACAATAGTGCAGAAAATTGATAATATATATATATATATATATATATATATATATATGTTGATTTTTCCCCAATAGCTTGAACAAATGATTAAGAAGGAACCTACCCTAAATACTTGTATGCACAGCAAAGCAAGCGCATCGGACAAAATACTTCTTATCCTAAATGTGGTCCAAATCCCAGTCTCATGAATAAAAGTCTCATTAATAAAAAACAGTAACATTGGTAGCTACACTGTATCCATCAAAAAAGTACGGGGTGTGGAATACTTCTTTTTTATTTATGTGCCTTGTTTCTTCAGGACGTAGGCGAATTCACTTGCCGTTATCCCTTGTCGATCTTAACACTTTTCCTTTTGGTATCTCTTACAAACACCGCTCTTCCCATCAAAATAAGTCTTGAACAGTTTTTCCCTCTGTCTTTTTTCCTTTATCCGTCCTGTGATTATTAGATTCTCCAAATTTTGTTTCTTCATTATGTGTCCCAGAAATCTCAGCTGTCTCTTCCTGATGCTAAGTATAAGTTTCTATTTAGTTTGCATACTCTCCAAAACCTTGTCTTTGCTCACATGTTCAGTCTAGGGTTAACACCACAAATACCACGGTTTATAGATCAGTTACAACCCATTGAGTATAGGGGATAAGGAAACTGAACACTGATTGCTATTATATATCAGATCAGAAATCTTTGTTTCTAAGGTAACTTGCTGGCGCTATATAATCTGTTTAGTTTTTTAAAGGCATATACAGAAAGAACTGAAACAAATAGGGAGAAACCTCATCATTTGAGGACTTCCAACAGCAGCAACAACTAAAATGGATATCACATCCAATATGGGAGTAATTTTCTTCAACCCGGAAAGTTACTACACAGTCAAATTATTATCATACATATTCGATTCGTGTATTTTTTTAATGATTAGGAGAATGATGAGAATGAGAATGCTTAAGATAATGTAGATGATTGATGATGAGGCTGATGATGATAATGGCCAGGATGCCGATAATGTTGATGATGACAATGATAATGATAAGGAGAAGGAGAATGATAATGAGGATGATGATGATGACGACCATAATGATGATGAGGTAGAGGACGATGATGATGATAATGATGATGACGATCATAATGATGATGGTGTGGAGGATATGGATGAGGATGATAATGACGATGTTTAGGTGCTAGATGATGATAATGACGATGATGTTGATGAGCAGGAGGAGGATGGTAAGAGCGACGATGATGATGAGAAGGCAGATGAATTTAAACGACCTGTATTGTTTGAAGAACTTACTCTTTTATTTATAGCGATTTTCACAGAAGGAGCATATTATTTCAGATTTTGGTATATATATATATATATATATATATATATATATATATATATTCTGTATACACCTGCTTGTTCATCATTTTGGTTTCGATTATTTTTCGATCTGATAATGTCCATAATGTAGGATGTGCGTTGTGGTGCAATGGATATCGGCTTGGAACGAGAAATCGGAGAGCTGAGTTCGAATTCCAGTTGAATTTCTTGCATTCACTTACGCGCAAATACCCTTGGGAAAGGTATTAATCCGTCTCTTCCCTCCAGTTATGGGTTAAATAATAGGACAGACTGGTTTCTGTAGCCTTGGTCGGCAACCAGTCTAACGAGAAAGCAATAGCAACCTACTGTGGGATAATCATCTGCCCAGTCAGTCGTGTCTCTTTCGAGACATGATCGCCGAAGGATTTATCACGTATTGCACTTAACCGACTGAATGTCCATAATAGTTTTCGAGGTAGTTGTTACTATGTGTGTGTTTTTTATATGAGAGAGATTATTTTGGATATTAGATGTAATGGAGTTGGTTGGTCGTATGATGTATTTGTTATTGTTTAGATTATTACTGTTAACAGCGTTTCTTTTGTTGTGGCATATATATATATATATATATATATATATATATATATATATATATATATCAACTCACAACTGATAATTCAAAGGAATTTTAAGACGTAAGTCTAAAGTGTTTGGATGCAAACTTCATAAATGTCATTGAAAATATCATCCCAAGGCAGCAACAAAGTGTTTAAAAGTTGCAAACTTACGTTTTAAAACGCTTTTAAGCATTTCTGCTAAAATTAGATTCGTATGTATGGTCTTTGCTCGTATTTAAATGCATTCTGCAATACTGAAACAAGAGAATGAAAAAAACAAAGAATACTATCTCTAAAAATACGAACCAACTGTTAAGTGTTTGTACAAGCAGAAAAAGATATCATGATTTTTTTTTATACAACGTGGTCTAAAACTAGTTTTGTGTATCTGTTATATTATTACAATGATGTTCATTGTTTCCAAACAAGATAAGGCCCTTACACGTTATTCAAGAGCTATCTGTGAGTATCTTTCACAAATACTTTCACAATTCCTTCTCCGACGAGCTTAACTCACTGATACCCACTCTGCATGAATTTACTCGACTAAGCAACTAGATCTCACCCTTTTACAGTGAAAATGTAACAGCAATTTCTACTCTTACAGCTTCTTTGCTCGCACTTCCTGCCTATGTAATTCTCTTCCGTATACTTGCTTTCTCGACAGCTACAATCTCTAAGAATTTAACTGTAAGGTCAGTTGCAATCTCCTATCTCTCTGACTCGCATCCTTTCCCTCATATTCTCTTCTCAGTCCACTCTATTCTCATCACACCAGTATTCTCATCCTTCTCTTACCCACTTCCTAACACCCCTATATCTTGTCCTTCTTTCTCATCACTTTCTTGCTATCTAACCCACTGCCCACCAGTTGCAGTAAAACTGTTTTGATTGCGGTGAAATGATTTAAATACTAGGTGGATCGTAGATAGAATAGGTTTGTACATCTGTTATAAAATTGCAATGGTGTTCATTGTTTCCAACAAGATGGAGACCTCCAAATTATTCAACTCTCCAACCGATTTAGGGCTACCCTGTATATATAGAATTAATGTTGAGATATTTTTCACTTAACTGAGGAGTGTTGCTTCAGTCATGCCGACTTCGATGTTTCTTGATGGCATCATTGCCATATCTTCACTCTTCATGGTTTTTGTTTTCTCATATATATATATATATATATATATATATATATATATATATATATGGTGTATTTCTGTAGCAAGGATTCTCTCAAACATGTTTTGTTAGATATTATAGACAAGTTCGTTTTTTGCAGTCCGTGAGTATCTTGATAAAACATTTCCTGATAAATGGATTGGCCAAAGAGATTCAATTGTTTAGCCAGCACGTTCAACTGATTTGACCTCAATTGATTTCTTTTTTTGGAGTAGTACACAAGGAAAAGGTTTATAGACGAAAACCAAGAATTGTTTGCGATTTGAAAATTTGTATAAGAGATGCATTTTAAGAATCGTATACGCAACGAGATTTGTGCAAAAATGTTTGTCGATGCGTGGGGTGTAGACTTCAAAGCTTCAAAGTAAATTGTGATGAACAACAAACTGAGAATCTGCGTTGATAAAATTTAAGTGTTTTTTTTTATTATTTTATGGATGTGTTTTGTGGTGCAGTGGATATCGACTCGGAACGACAGATAGGAGAGCCGAGTTCGAATTCCAGTTAAATTACTTGCATTCACTTACGCACTACCCTTTGGAAAAGGTATAAAATCGTCTCTCCTCTTGTTATGGGTTAAATAAAAGGACAGACTGAGTTCTATAGCGTTGGCTGGCAACCAGTCTACCGCAGAAAGAAATGGCAACCTACTGCGGG
>JBBBDQ010000460.1:1952500-2045000 GCA_037127315.1 Ascarosepion bandense | reverse complement strand
AATGAAAAGAAGGAAGGAATGTAAAAAGGAATGTAAATGATGGAGAAAAACGAAAGGAAGGGAAGCAAATTAAAGAATAGAAAAATGAAGAAAATGAAGGAAAGAAAATGAAGGAATGAAAGTAAATGAAGAAAAAAATAAAATAAGGAAAGTAAAAATGAAGGAAAATGTAAGAAATAAAATGAATGAAGGGAAAAAAATGAAAAAATGACGGAATGAAGGAAAATGAACTAAAAAAGAAAAGAATGAAAGTGACAAAAGAAATGAAGGAAGAAAAACGAATGAAAGAGGATGACGTGACGTAAGAAGGAACGAAAGAAAGACAAAAGGAATGAAAGACGGAATTCAAAAGAATGAAGGACGGAAGAATGAAAGTAGGAAGGGGTGCATTTAATGATATCAAATAAAATTCTCTCAACGATGTGGCCTATTCAATGAATATTTCAGCGGAGGACTCGACAAACAAAGTCTGTCTGCTTTTGGAGAAGCCTTTAATCAAGTGCCTGTTTGCGGGTTTGGTTTTGTTTTTTATTGTTTTGTTTTCCTATTTTCAAGTGGTTGGTCAATTCGAGAAGAGGGGAAGGAGGATAAACGACTGAATATTTAAGTGCTGTTGCAATAGCAATACAAGACGATGGGCCAAGTGGATGTCCGTTACAGAATTAAGAAAGAAAGAAAGAAAAAATAATTGTCAAGCATGGGGAAAAATGAAAATATTTAACAGTTGTAAAATAATAAATATACTTGAGGAAGAACAAGCGAGAAAAAGAAAGAAATTACGATTAGGAATTAAAATGAAAGAAATAAAAGAATATAAATGAAAGAAAGTATGAAGTATGAAAAAATGAAAAAGTATTTAAGAGGTGATATAGAGAAAGAATTATATTAGTTTAGCAATACGAAAGAGGAATGGAAAAATTAAGAATGAGAATGAAAGAAAGAATTGAATAAAAATGAAAATGAAATTTCAAGATAATGGGAAAGAATAAAAGCGTAAGAAAATGAAGGAAAAACTTAGAAAAACTTAAACAATTTAGAAAGAAAGTAGGTAAAGGAAAATGAAAAATGAAAGAAAAAATATATAAACAGTAAAGAAAGAATTGTGAAAAAGATGAAATGGAAACATGAAGAAAAATCGAAATGAAAGAAAACAATTATGAAGAACACGAAAAAAAGAAAGAAAAAAAGAAAGAAAGAAAGAAAGAAAGAAAGAATGACACTGAAAAGAAAATGATACGAAAATGTAAATGAAGGAAAACAATACTGAAAATAAGACATAATATAATATAATATAATAAATAAAAAAAAGAAAGAATGAATAAATGATTAAATGCAGAATGAAAAAAGATAAAGAAGGAATGATAGATAGAAAAAAATGAATTAATAAAGAAATAAAAACTTCATGAAACAATGGGGAAGAAAATTAAATGCAAATGTAAAGCAATTGAAAGAAAATACCGATGAACGATAAAAAAGGAAAGAACGAAAGAAGCGAAAATTAAAAAAATAAAGACTGAAAAAGAAATAAAAAAGAAGGGAATATAGCAAACAATAAAAAAGGCGAAATGGTGAACATAATGGAAGACTATGGTTAATAAAACAGAATGAAACAAAAAAAAAGATGAGAAATGAAAAAGAAACAAACGAGACAGACACGAAAAAAAAAAACTATGAAGAAGAAAAAAAAAGATTAAAGCTTTTAAAAGTAGAAACAATCAATAAATAAATCAGATTTATAAAAAGAAACGAGACGTGGATAAAAATATAAGGCCATTGAAGACAAATTCGAGATAACAAAAAAGTTAAACGAAACGAAAGAAAACAAATGCCGAAGAAAAAAAATAGATTAGAATATAAAACTCAAATAAATGAATTCCGGAAAGCGGGGAGGCAGAGTTTTATGAAAACTCACAAGAGATAAAAAAAATAAATTAAAATGAAGATACGTGTTTTGGTGGCAGGTGGAAAGAAAAACTGAAGTCATACTTGGCCTTGTCCTGCGTTCCATGTAGAGACCCAGGTAAACATTTGTATGGGTTTTCTGATTGCAGGGAGAGCGTTGCGGTTAGCCAATAATTGCAAGTAGAAAATGCGACACCAGATTGCAACTTCATTGTCTGAACGATTAAATTATCAACGGAAGTGTTACACACGCGTCTGTCTCAAGACAAATACAGAGATTTAACGCACATGCTCAAGGAGATCCACTGCTGATCTTTTTTTTTTTACAACATGGTTCATTCAGTCCAACGCCTGGGGTCCACTCGAGGAAGCGGGTTACGTTAAGGGGTAGTTGATATGAATAAGAGGGGAAGATAATGGTTGATTCTAGATTTGAATAGGTCAAGATTGTAGTAATCGAGGAACCATCCTCTTGGGAGTCTGTTCCATAGAGTAATGGTTCGCGGGAAGAAGCTATTTTAGTGGAACTTGCTTCTCACCGATGTAATACACGGGAGTTTGGGTGGTTTACTGCTAAGAAAGTAGCATGATGTGTATTAGCCGTGAAGGTAAGACCTGATGGAACCAGACGATGCAGCTTGCCCGAGCACTTTCCACGGTAATAGCGAGAGAACAGTGAGAAACTCTCTACATTCCGCCCGTGAGAGAGACGTTGGAGCGTGAGAAATAATTCTCCTTCAACAAGGACTCGTAGATTCTTTTGAATTATATCAAGACTGGAAAGTGAGGTTTGGGGAACTCCTGCCCAAATATATAATTTCATTTTCCTGTACATTATTTTCGGCTTGATCTTTCTCTTAAAAAGAGAGAAGATCGCTTGAGGAGTCAGTTACTTACTGGAGCGGTACAGTGAGCCGACCATTTTATCTGAATCTTTATCGATGGCTTATATGTACTAATTCCATTTAAGGTCAGATGCGAGTTTGAGACACAGTAGTCTTTCAAGGCACTAGTGGCAGTTCGGGGTCAAGTCGGCGATGATTGAATGTACCTAGTTTGATTTTCGAGGCATTGAATAGATTTAAAGATCAGCCTCCAGCCTCTGATCGTCAAGTTGCGCCTCTATATCGTCGTATCATTAGCATAGACGTTTACAAATGATCGGAGTATATTATTAGGTAGATAATTTATGTAAATTAAAAAGGCAGTCAGATCAAGAAGTAAACGCTAGAGAACACTTGCGTTGATCGCCAGCATCTCGAAAGACTAGCATTTCATGGATATACCATTTAGATGGATTTTATAATAAAGAAAACTCGTCCAGTGATTCCCTAGCTTTTTTTAAAAATCATATCACCACCAAGCAAGGCGATAATGCCACTAACGCGCACGGGGCAACGTAAGAGTAAAAAGATTGGAAAAGAGAAAGCCGGTCACAACATCCTAACCAGGGAAAAAGGGATGAGCCTATTCACCTGTTCAATAGACGTGGGTGGAGTGTGAACCGGGCGATAGTTTGGTCTATCTACTCCAATTGAAATAAAAAAAGTAAAAAGATTGGAAAAGAGAAAGCCGGGAACCACATCCTAACCAGGGAACAAGGGATGAGCCTCTTCACCTGTTCAATAGACGTGGGTGGAATGTGAACAGGGCGATAATTTAGTCTATCTACTCCAATTTAAAAAAAAGTAAAAAGATTGGAAAAGAGAAAGCCGGGAACCACATCCTAACCAGGGAAAAAGGGATGAGCCTCTTCACCTGTTCAATAGACGTGGGTGGAGTGTGAACCGGGCGATAGTTTGGTCTATCTACTCCAATTGAAATAAAAAAAGTAAAAAGATTGGAAAAGAGAAAGCCGGGAACCACATCCTAACCAGGGAACAAGGGATGAGCCTCTTCACCTGTTGAATAGACGTGGGTGGAATGTGAACAGGGCGATAATTTAATCTATCTACTCCAATTTAAAAAAAGTAAAAAGATTGGAAAAGAGAAAGCCGGGAATCACATTCTAACCAGGGAAGGAGAGCTTGTGTAAAATATGATATTCAATATTCACTTAAGTTACGGTGCTTCCTCTATGGGACACCTGTTGATCGTGACAGACGTTAGTTCGGGGTCTGATTTGCGGTGATTGAATGAAACCAGTCTGCTCTTCAAGGTATTGAGTGTAAATATCAAGTTTTTTTCACTGCGAAGTTCGGGTTAGATCAAAAGAACAAGAGAGTTTTCCTTCTTTCATTCCTTTTCTCACTGAAACCAAATAGTGTTTTTAGACGTGTAGGATATTTTAGTAAGAAATATTGACTGTTGATCGAACCAGTTGGTGATGTGTCTGCAAAGAGGCTGTTCAAACCACACTAACAAGTTTGGTTCAGTAGATAAAGAATTGGCCCGTCGAAGACATCACACACAGAATCATTCCTCTGCTACCAGCAAAAGACTTTTTGGATGTGCTACTCGAGGAAAAAGTATCCTTGATCTAAACAACCACACAAGAAACCACGCACCCTGAAAAGAACAGACGGTGATGATCCGTGAATCTTGTTGATGGATTTTATAATAGAGAAAACACTTCCAGTGATTCCTTGGCTGGAGAGCTTCTGTAAAACATGGTATGTGCGTCATCAAAGACGATTTGAATTCTGTTAAGACGGGAGAGTGAGGTTTGGGGAACTCCTGTTCAAATATATATGTTCATTTTCCTATACACTATTTTCGGCCTGATCGTACTTATATAAAGGTAAAGGATAGCATGAGGAGTCGGGTACTTACTGGAGCGATATAGGGAGCCGATCATTTTACCTGCATCTTTAGCAATTGGTCGTATAGACAAATTCTACTTGAGGCCGGGTGTTAGTCTGTGCCTAATATACTTCCTCGAGGGGACATCCATTTAATGGGGTTAATTCGAGGTCTGATCGACGGGGATGGAATTTAACCAGTTTGGTTTTGGATACAGTGAATATAACCAGCTAGCCCACCCCACCGCCACTGAGAAGTCAGTTTTAGATCAGAAGTGAGATCAGCTGCCAATCGTCAAAACTTTTTAGAGATGCGTCCATATATATTTCTTTTAATAATCGTGTCGCCCCAAGCAGGCATTTTACTGCCACTGGTGTGTAGGGGGTTACATAGGTGGAATGTTATGAGAAAGAGTGACAGGTTATAGGGTGTGTCGGGAAGTGAATAAAAGAAGGATGAGAATACTGATGAGAGTGGAGTGAACGAAGAAGGGAGCATGAGAGAGAGAGAGAGGATGCAGGTTAGTGAGATAGGAGATGACTATTGACTTTACATTTAAATTCTTGGAGATTGTAGCTGTTGGAGAAGCAAGTAAATGGAGAGGATTTCTACGGGCTGGAAGCTCGAGAAAAGAAGATATATGCTCAATTTGAAAATAAAGTCAAAGGGTGGAGGTGAGTTAGTTATTTAAACATGTCACTATAAACCAACACTTAGGCCTGTAATATTTGACGATTGGGGAGAATAATGCAACAAAAAATGTATTATGTATATAGTGTTCTATTTGTTGAAGTGTTTATATATATATATATATATATATATATATATATATATACACACACACACACACACACACACACATATATATATATATATATATAGGTATAGTTGTCAGTCCGTAAACGCTGAGGATAATCCAACAAGATTTTCTTAATATAAATTATTAATAGGTAAATCCATATCGAGAGCTCGATGGGTGTTTACCAGAGCGATACAGCTATATCGTGTTGAATACACAGGTTCTCGTCCGATAACCGAAGTTAAGCAGCATCAAGCCTGGTCAGTAGTTAGATGTGTGACCATTTGGGAATATCACTTGCTGTAAACGTAAGGACCAAGAATGGTCCACCGGCCCTCCAGGTTTGGAGGTTTCAGGGTCTCGGGGTTGGGCATAGAGCTAACAACCCTTCTCCATAAAAAAGGTTTGTTACGGAAACAGTAACAAAAATTTTCTGCCCGGCACACCATTGAGTGTAAAAGGGTGAGATAATGATGATGATGATGATGATGATATATATATATATATATATTCAAAAAGTTTCTTAAAGGGGCATGTTAATAAAATAAAATCTGCGAAATATCTGTATAGGTTGTAATAATATTGATAAGAGAGGAAAACAGCAATTAAGAGGTGATTTTAGGTTCCTCGAAAACTCTAATCTCCAGATCAGAACCCTTGTTGCCAGTTGCAGTTTATCGTCATACTCAGGGCAAATGTTTTCCAATAAACTACAATACTTTGTTATACATCCTCTTGGATTTGTATTGTTCTTTCTAATAAATATCTCCCTCCCTGTTCCAATGTCGGTTCTTCTATTTTTTCGGGTCTGATTCTGCTGCACGATCTATTTATCAAGATTCAGATGGTTACTTTTATGTGGCTCATTATGTTAATTGTCCGATGCAGTTTACATATGTTTGCATATGGTCTCTTAGGAAGTGCAACGAATATTTAACTTTAAGAGATTGTGATGATTTTCAGAATAGGAACAACGAAAGATAACAAAAAGATTAATTCTTTTTTATTTTTTTATCTTTTCAATTTTTTTTTAATCGTTTCACTCCAAGTAAGGCGGTAACACCACTGATACGCAGGGGGCTACATATGAGTAAAAGTTTAGTCAGGAGTGTAAGAATCTTATAGAAAAACCAGCCTAGAATAGAAGTTGTGTCTAACTGACAAAAAACCACCAGGGCAAATTGGTAGGTGGTTTAAATAATAACCTGGGAGATTCCATTCTGTTACAGGCAAGTCTATTCTGTAAGCAGTGATTGGCTGATAATTTCAATGTGTACATTGAGCTCCATATATATTGAGCACAATATCCACCATTTGTCTTTGTCCACATAGGGACATGTATTCAGTTACAACCCTGTTTATTTTTGTCTGCCACTGGACGCTAGTTGGAAACATCAGAGATGTGTCTCACACTCTTGAATGTTCACTTTCCTACAGGGAGACAAAAGAAGACCACATGTTGAAAGACAAGTTATTTGACTTCTACAAGGAGGAGATTAAAGAGAAAGACGAACCAGTTACAGAGGATGTCAGAGAAAGGGCAAGCAAAGGATGGAAATACAGATGTGATGACAGTTGCGAAGGTAGAGAGAAAGAAAAAGATATACAGGGTGATGTATTATAGAAAGAACTGGAGTCAAGTGGATAAGAGATGGGTATTGCCATTGCATTTAAATTTCTGGAGGTTGTAGCCGTCAAAAAACAAGTATATGGAAGGGAGTTCCACAGGCGGGAAGGGCAAGAAAAGAAGCAGATAGAGTAAAATTGTCGGATGCATTTGGTTGATCAAACTTTTAATGGGTAGGAACTTGTTTCCAGTCTGGTTGCACGAGTAAATTCTTAAGCAGGAAGCACCAGTGACCTAAGTTCGTCGAAGCAGAAGCCATGAAAATATTTGTAGAATAGACAGAGAAAAGCCACATCTTATAACGAAATATTGAGCATATATTGAATGAGCGCCGATTGCTATCGTCAGTAGAATCTTTATAATATCGTTCTTTTTTTTTTTTTTGCTATAAAACAGGTTTCTCAACTCCACTAACGGTTGTCGCGCTTTCCAGTATTGATGGGAAACAAGGATGGGGTGCTCACTTTTTAAATTTTACTTCAAGTAAACACTTCCGGGCCCTGCATAGAGAACCGACTTTCAAAGCAGCGGATTTAGCAATGAATTCGATATAGTCATTCAACTTGAGGTCCGCTGAAAGTGTGAGACCAAGGAGGCGTAGCATTTTACTCTCTGGGAGGCAAGCCTGGTACAGGCTAATGGGAGTAAGGTGCAATTGCCTATGATGGTTAATTGTAGCAGCTTCGTTTTAGAAGCATTAAAATTTACGAGCCATTTCTTACCCCAGTCCACTACGGATTGGAGGTCCTTTTCAAGCTCGGCTGCAAGGTTAGTTTTGTCGCCCACACCAGATTTTTGATCGAGGCGAGAGTAAACTGGTGTCATCGGCGTAAATACCTACTTGGGATCTTATGGTATCAAGGAGATCATTAATGTAGCTCAAAAAGAGCGTAGGACCTAGGATAGAGCCCTGAGGGACACCCGCGTTCGTATTGTAGTTCTGGGAGGCATGTCCATTTAATACCACCTTCAATGTGCGGTTAGAGAGGAAAGACTGGATTATATATATATATATATATATATATATATATATATATATATATTGCTTGGTTAACGGCATATCAAATCCTTATGAATGTGCATTGTGGGGCAATTAATATCGGCTCGGAACTAAAAATCAGACAGCCGAGTTTGAATTCACTTACGCGCAAATACCCTTAAAAATGCATTAATCTGTCTCTTCTCGCTTCAGCTATGGGCTAAATAGCACAACAGATTGGGCTCTATAACCTTGGTTGGCAACTAGTCAACAGCAGAAAGTAATAATAACCTACCATAAAAAAATATTCTCAGTCAGTAATGTCTCTTTCGAGACATGATCGCCCAAGTGAATATCGGGTATGGCACTTATCTGTCTGATGGCTCACTTAATGCTGAAATTTTATTTTCTTGTAAGCTTTAGTAATTTTTTTCTCAAAAATTTATTTCTAGTAAAATTTTAACTTTTATTTTACTATGAAAAAGTAGGGCTGATAATTTCTTGTCATATATTTTAATATTTTCATGTTTTTATCCCGGGTTTTGTCGTTCACTATTGGCCCATGGCTGGGAGCGCAATTAAGAGAGGGCCCCACGCGCAGCACACCCTCTTTATCAGAGATCTTGCTGCCCTATGTAATTTATCGTCATACTCAGGGAGAACAGTTTCTGTAAAAACGCGTTTCATTTTTAAATCTGTTAATATTATGTGGTTAAAAATCGCGTCAGATAATTGTGAATATATAATTCAGTAGGAATGTGTGTCTTCTGTTCCCTTCTGGTTTCTTCTGTAGACTCGCTTTCTTATAGTATTCCTTTATATATATAGTCATCCGCAGACAGATCTGTTTCGCTTTATCACAGCTCATCAGTACGGTTAGCCATCCAATTGCTTTTTACCCAGGATCAAAACCCGACCGAATTAGCGTCAGTCGGTGATTCTAACTCTGAGCTATGGGCGCTCGTTAGAAGGAGGCAGACTTTTGAGCGTGTATATTTTCATTATACACGCCCAATAGCCAGAGTGCTCTAATTCATTACTGAATGAGCGATATATATATATATATATATATATATATATATATATATATATAATCATTTCACCTTAAACAAGGCGATTATAATGGGAAAAAGGGCACACAAAGGCGCAAGAGGTTATAATGTGAAAAAAGTACTCGTTATTATGGAAAGGATAAAAGATGAACAAAGTTTAAAAAGATAAAATATAACAATTGACGTTGCATTTAATATTTGGATTTAATATTTGGTGGGGTTGTAGCTATCAGGGAAGCAAGTAAATTGGAGTTCCACAGGCGAAAGAAGTGACTGTCGAAGTAGAAGTGGCGGTTACATTTAACTATTTTGGCAGTAAAAGTGTGAGACCTAGATGCTAATCTAGTAACACCCTTAAATTTGTGTGGTCGAGGCACCATGAAAGAAAGCTCATGAGAGCAGTTGCCATAAAAAAAAATGGTAGCAAAGACATAGGGAAGTTACATCATGTCGGAGAGAAAATGACTGCTTTAAAGATGCAAAGTAAGAACCGATTGCATTGCAGATCCCTGTTTGGATTTGGTCGAGAATCTCAAGGTAAATAGCAAGAACACCCTACCAGATATGGCAACAGAGTTCAATGCACGGACGAATAGTATATTTATAAATGGGCAAGATGGATTGTGACGAGAAAAAACATTCTGGTCCGGCACAGTGATTCAACCTTCCTAGCAGTAGACGCAGTTATATTGTATATTCGTTGGAAGTTTGCCAAGAAGTGTATTTTACACTAAGCGACGCAAGGAGATGTCACTGAGTCCTAAACAGTGGTGTCAGGCTGGATTTTGTTTTGACTAACGGGGGTCAAAAAGAATCAGCGCCCTAGGTGAGATAGAGTTCACTGGAAGCTTTAGGTGTCAGTGAGGTAACTATTTAAGCTGTCATAGAGTTGAGATATGATCTAGCAACTGCATAGAGCAGCCAGGTAAGGCCAGGCGTATAGCCAGTGGCCGCTAATTCGTATGCGTGTGATCTCCAACCAGACCAAAACCACTCCACGCAAAGGCACCGAAGAAGAGTGAAAAAATATAATTGCATATTTTATATATACGTGTTGATGTCCGTAACTTTTAAAGTGAAAAGAAATCGTCGATTTTACCAGTTGGGAAAAAGTAAATGATTCTGATTGCAGTTTATTTCGTTGATTTATTTTGTGAAAAGATAATCAATATTCGGTTCGAGTAGATTCTTGCCGAATTGATTCAAGTTTTTGAATCTTGCCGAATGGATAGCAGCTTATGGTCCGTCATTTACGAGAGAAAAACACAGTTATTTTGGTTGGGGTTTTGATCTTCTCCGTCGAAGTGGGTTTGTAACAGTAATAGATTCGATGTAGTCGTTCAACTTTAGGCCGGTTGAAAATGTGAGGCCCTCCAGAAGACAAGCATTCAGGCATTACAATAGCGGGCCGGAAAGCAATTTTCATTTGGATACAACTCCATTTTTTATTTACCCGCTTCGTTTCGCTACGTTTTTTTTTTTAATGTTTTCTGGAACTTTTCTTTCGTGTTAAATTCTTTCATTTTTTCAACACCTATTCATTTCTCGATTTTGTCTCGTTTGAGTTCTTCCATTTTTAATTCTTTCAATTTTCTACATTTTTTCGATTTCTTCTGTTGACATTCTTTCAGTGTTAATGTCATGGGACTCACCCACTGCTATATTAATAGGTGTTTGATAGCAGTAGTGGGGAAACAGATAGTAGCACTGTGCGCATGACCGCAGTCGACTACCAAGGACTATACTGGATTCGTAAGCTCTGCTTACAGTACCTTCTTCTTTCTAACCTTTCCTGTGAATACGTCTTTCTTTAACCTACACCTCGTGTTCCGTGTTATATTTCCGGGGACCCATTTTTGGCTCCACATCAGTTAATTAGTTCCTGTTCTTTTTTTTTCTTTTTTCTCGCTAGGCATTTCATGTTATTTTCAATCAAAATCACCCCAAGTAAGACAAAAAAATCATTAAGACACAAGGGGTCACTAGATGCGAAAAATTAGAAAATAAAAACAGTACTAAGGAGCGAGAACACTAAAAGGGTAATCAGAAAGACAGTAGATAGTGATTGATATTACTTTTTTGAAGATCAAAGTTAGCCGTAAAGCCGGAAGGGATTTCCACGAGCAAGATGTGCGAGAAAAGAAAGTGTCAGCACAGAACATAAGGTTACATCTAACCAACTCAACTATACATTGATGAGATCTGCCTAGTACGGCGCTTAAATCGATACCATAGCAACACTTACCATGAAAGTATTTAGAGAAAAGACACAGGGAGACAACTTTATGGCGTGGAAAACTGACTGATACCGAGACGCAAGATCAGGACCAATAATATTGATGATTCTTCTTTGGATTTTATCAAGGCTCTCTAGATATATGGCAGGAGCATTCGGCCAAATGTGTCAGCAATGTGCTAAATATGAACAAATGCTAGACTTATAGATATCTAAGATAGATGCTGGAAAGAAAATTTGTCAAGACAATGAATAATGCTAAGTGCACTGAGAAAAAGATTGCTTATCTCTCTCTCTCTCTCTCTCTCTCTGTATATATATATATATATATATAAAGGAAATTAACGAATTTTAATGAAACTTGGTTATAAGCAACCGACAATTTGAAATGAATTGTTTGAACATTATCTTTTATCGATACTCATATTTAAGTAGATATTCTGGTTTTAATGAAACATTTTTCATATATATATATATATATATATATATATATATATATGGATGTATCGCAATTGATTAAGAGTTTAATTAAAAATAAATAACACCTAGAATAAATAATGTTTGAAATCTTAATCAATTGCGATATATATATATATATATATATATATATATATATATATATATATATATATCGCAATTGATTAAGATTATTATTAAAAATAAATAACACTTAAAATAAATAATAATCAAAATCTTAATCAATTGCGACATATATATATATATATATATATATATATATATATATATATATATATATATATATATATAGTATACCTAGTGAGCCAACAAACCTACCAAGGTTTCACCTAAGCGAATCGTCAGGGTAAGCTGGCTCTACCTATTCTGCTCTACATAAGTATTGAGCGCTTTATTGTTAGTTGATTACTCGTCTCGGGTTTTTTTCTTTGGGCTACGTGCTGACTCGGTCCGAACCGTTTGGACTGGTGTTCATGTGCTTAGCTCTTTCTTTTTTTATAACCATTTTTCCTTCCACGTAAATCCGCGGAGGGTTTTTCGATACGAGTATAGTTATGAGTTTGTCATTATATATATATATATATATATATATATATATATATATATATATATATATATATATATATCAATATGAAATGAATTGTTTGAAAATAATCTTTTATCGATACCCGTATTTAAGTAGATATTCTGTTTTTAATTAAACAGTATTATATATTTATATCCATTGGCCTGATTATCCTGCCGAATGACACATTTTTGTAATAAAAAAAATTATCGTAAATAATCAGGCCAGTAGATATAAATATATAATACTGTTTAATTAAAAACAGAATATTTACTTAAATACGGGTATCGATAAAGAATAATGTTCAAACAATTCATTCCAAATTGTCGGTTGTTTATAACCAAGTTTCGTTAATATAGATATATAGTCATCCGCAGACAGATCTGTTTCGCTATATCACAGCTCATCAGTACGGTGAGACTCCCATTGCTTTTAACCCAGGATTGAAACCCGACCGAAGTGGTGTCAATCGGCGATTCTACCTCTGGGCTATGGGCATTCGGTAGAAAAAGGGGACTTTTTAGCATGTATATTGTCGTTATACACGCCCAATAGGCAGAGTGCTCTAATTCATTAGTGAATGAGCGATGCGTGCATGCGAGAGTAGCTACTGTTTTTCAAAGTCTACCATTCTTCCAGAGTACTCAATCAGGGTGTGAGAGCGTAGATAGTCATATCGCAGTTGATTAAGATTTTAATTAAAAATAATTAACACAGATAATTTTTTTTAACAAAATATGATTTAAAAATTGTTACGAAATTACATTATTTGCCGCTTATGTGGTACACGCAATTTCTTTGTAATTTTTATAAAAGTTTAATAGTAAATTCTTCATTTATAAGTGTTATTGAATTGGTTGTTTTCTTCTACTGATGTAAAATGGAAACACAAGCAAAAGTTAACGAATTTATGAAAGAAGATTTTCCTTTAATTGTTACTATGTTAGCATTTTTCTCTCGATCTCTGATTCGTACGACAAACATGGAATTCTTTCGACATTTTTCTAGGCGTTTTTTTTTGTTCTTTTTCTCCTTATCTCTTTTCTCATTCGACATACAGCTCCCGTTTTCTTTTCGTTTTTCATTTTTCGTTTCTCATAATATTCGTTTGCTGATTTATATCGCTAAGCCATATTTTTCCGTCCATTCTTCTTTTTTATTTCTTCTACACATTTCGATTTTCCCACCAGCTGTACTGTTTCATTTTGTCATTATTGCCAGTTCGTTTTTCTTTCTGTTTTTCTATGTTGCTCTTTTCCTTCCACAAAGTTTATGATTCCTGGACAGCGTTTGGTCAGCCGGAGCCTGATCGCGAGATAAGGAACGCTGGAGTAGAAAGGCACATCAATGACAAACATATTCATAACACTAGAAATGACAGTTGACAACACTTTAACGAAACATGCTTGTTTAAAATGCTATCGTTTCCTGACCTGCGTTTGTTCATCTCGGTGTCATTGTCAACATAAAACAGCAGTCCTCAATCCAGGATTAATATTGACTTCGACTTGAAATGTCTGGCCTTGAACTCGGACATTTCCATCTGTAAACTCATCTATATGAATAAACTTCAAAAAATAACCCTAGAGAGAAATAATTTACTACTTTTTTGGTTGTTGTTGTTGTTATTGTTGTTGTTGTTGGTGGTGGTGGTAGTAATGGTGGTGGTTGGGGTGGTTTTCTCCTTTAAGAAGAAAAAAGATCTTGATTTTACAGGGAAAACACACATCGAAGCAAAAAATAAATCAAACACACACACGTAGATATATGCATACATATAAACAAGCACATGCCAACACACGTCCACATACGTCCGTTCACGTACACATATTCACACACACACAAGAACTGGCATGCACTCTTATGCATTCTGTAAAACTCAGTTTGCTGTTCATCAAAACGAACAAATAACCAAAATAATTGCTGTTTGGTCGGTCGGAGAAAGTTTCAACACGTTCTTAAATACATAAACACACACACATTTATATATATATATAGTGTATCGAGGCAGCAGATAATTATTTAAACATACTGTTAAATATAACAGACAATGAATGTCTATTATGTTTAATTATGAGCCGTTCTAAACATCGGATTTTAGTTTTAATTTCAGGTGAAAATAAAGACAAAGATTTTCTAATATTTGGATATTTTTTATTCTGTTGGTTCTAAGCTTTCGGCTCACATGAGCCATCTTCAGAGAGGTTACAGGGACGTTAACATAAAATCATCCACCATCAAAGATGATATTTTTTATTTTGTGTTGATATAAAACTTTGCTAAGCAACGATAACGCTTACCAAATAGCAGACGCAGTTCGTAAATGAGTAATGAGGTTCTATGACGTCACACAACGTGATAGCTCGCAATGTTAAGAAAACAATATATTTAAATGCAATGTAATGTGTTATGACCAGATTTAAATGTGATTTTATTAAGTGTGTGTTGTTTGGATTTAATGTAGATGGCCTCCAATATCTGAAGGTTCTTTTTACTGTGTGCATGAGTAAGTGTTATTGTGTTGTTGACTAAAATCTGTCTAATATTACATACATGGCGATGTTTTTCTAAGAAATGTTGTTTAATTGAAGTCTGATAAGAAAGGTAGCAGGTAAGTCTACGGGAGAGCGTGATTGTAGTAAAACTAATATATGTAGTGGGTTTATTATTAGTACCAGAGATACAATCTCTAAACTGTTATGCAAATTGATACACTACATTGGTTTTCTGTAGAGGATTTAATTGTGTGGATTTAGGGTTATTAGAGACTATTAGAGCAATTGTCTTAATTTTTTTTAATATATGATCAGCTTAATTTGATTATTATTATTTTTTGGTTTAACATTTCTACGTATTATGTTTTGAGTCTTGTTTGAAATATAATATATATATATAATTAAATTTATTTTTTAATTAAAATTGATATATGTTACATTGCGACACGTGAATTTCTATGTCTCGAATTTTTACCTCGTCATCAGGCAATGTTAGATCTAACATTGCCTGATGACGAGGTAAAAATTTCGAAACAGAAATTTTCGTGTCACAATGTAAAATGTATTAATTTTATAAAAAAACAAACAAATTTAATTAATCATATTCTACTTTAGAATATTTGTTGTATTGTGCACTTTTATAAAAAAAAAGTAAATGTCGGAGAATTCGAAATAGCAAAACTGTTGGTTCTCTTCACCTGAATATATATATATATACATTGTTTATTCAGTAATGAATTTGTACACAGTTTTTTTGTTTACTTTTTTTTACTGGCGTGTGTATACATTCTACCGAGCGCCTATAGCTTAGAGGTAGAATGCCGACTGATGTCAATTCGGTCGGTTTCTATCCTGCCTAGAAGCAATTGGATGTCCAACCGTACTGATGAGCTGTGATGTAGCGAAAGAGATCTTCGGATGCCTATATATATATATATATATATATATATATATATATATATATATATATATATTCATTATGACTATTAATAATTTTAAATATTGTAAGAGGTTGAAGACTTTATGATAACAACCAAGAATTTTCCAACTATATGCCGTAAGTTTACAGAAATAAAATTAAACAAAAATTATTCAAAACTGCAATATATTACTCATTTAGAATCTAATACCAACGGGACGGATAAAATCAAAGAGGAAGTAGAAACACGAGCCATACTTGATGCTCTTGAGCAAGTCGATGGCGGAGCAGGGTTTGGGAGGGATACCAAGAGAAAATGTTTTAACAGCGACAAGGGTAAGTGACTGTCTATAAATACCTACGCCTGAAGGGACACGGTACATACAAGAAAGAACTGTACATGCTTATGAAGGGGAGGAGAGTCTGAAATGTTTAACTTTTGAATTTAAATAAATACGCTTTTGGGTATATAGTCTAGTTAGTTTCATTTAGTTGATTTTTATTTTTGTTCTTGACTTTTTTTATTACTTTTCTTGAGTACCCCATTATGTGATTATAGAAAGTCTGCCAAAAAGTAAACTTTTGGAAGAACCTGGAGGTAAATTTACAGAATGATCTAGGGATTAAAGCACTTTCATTAGGATGTGCTTTGTGGTACAGTGGATATCGGCTCGGAACGAGAAACCGGGGAACCGAGTTCGAATTCCAGTTGAATCCATTGTATTCACTTTCGCGCAAAAACCCTTGGGGAAGGTCTTAATCCGTCTCTTTCTTCCAGTTATGGGTTAAATAGCAGGACAGACTATGTTCTATAGCCTAGGTCGGCAACCAGTCTACCACAGAAAGCAATATCAACCTACTGCGGGATAATCTTCTGCCCAGTCAGTCATGTCTCTTTCGAGACATGATCGCCCAAGCGTGTATCACGTATGGCACTTAACTGACTGACTATGCATTTTAATCACCGGTAATAATTGCCACAAAGTATACACTGGAGAAGACCCGAGGAATTTAAATAAAAGATTATATGAGCATAAAATGGATCTTTTCCAAAAGAACTCACGAATTTCATTAGTTGCACACATAATGAGTAACCATAATTTTTATTTCAAAAATCGCTTAATTACTTAAAAAAGAAATGAATTTAGCAAGAAGAAAGTCCATATAAACTGGTTTAATCACTAGATCGTTATGCAAATTCACGTTCAGGGTCTTCTAAAACTTGACTTTGTTTAGCAAAAGATCTTACCAGATCCGTGTACTATTGAACATGAACTTGTCTTTTCTAACGACGTAGAACTTGTATTTATAATCTTCGTGCAAAAGCGTCTGTTTATTGTTTCCAACGCATCGAGCTGACGGGAAATAGCTTTCATTGATTTACCGGGATGTTCGTCGATGGTACAGTGCTGAACTCAAGGTTGCTGATAATGTCTGATTGTAGAAATTTTTTCCCTTCTTATGCTACTAAAGATAATTCATTCTTAGAGAATTAGGGATATTGTGATAAGCACCACTGTCAACGATCAGCGAGTACAGTTTCAGGCTCCTCACTTTTGTTCTCACAAGGCGTTAGGGTCAATACCTCTGCTTACACAGAGACGCTGGATAACGTTGTAAGTAAGAAGGTCCGTTGTGGCCGTACATATACCAGCAATGTCGGCATTTAAAAGACTGCAATCTGTATAGTTAGCAGCTATACCGCAGAGAATGACATGCCTTTGCATCTTCTGCGTTCGTTTCGAATTTTCCTAGGCGGTGGAGGCTAGATTTGGGGAGCGATTTAGGACTGGAGAGGGTGGCTTACGGTCATATCACGTTAAAACACCGAAGATTTAATATTTAACTTTTAAGTACTCAGTAATCATAAAAATTTAGGAAAATATTTTGCATAATCTAATGTTTTATTGACTTTTTTTAAAAATTGACTTTAACTTTACTATAGCTATCGTTCATATTTCATGAAAATGTAGTTTATAGGCCAATGTATCTATAAAAATCAGCACGTTTATAGACATAGAAACAAATTTAAATTTTAAAAAATATTATTGTTTGATGATTTGTACTAAGCTTTTCCATTTATGATTAGTAAATTTTGTTATTACTTAATTATATAAAAGGGTGAATTTAATAGAGAATTTTAAAATATTTCAAAATTAAATTATTAACTTAAATTATTCTAATAACATATAAAAATGAAAACAATTCTTATAAAAAATTAAAAATTCATCGAATTTTTTTAAGACAATAGTGTCTTTAGTATATTTTATGTATAAAAGTAATTAAAAGCTTTTCTAATTAAATAATATTTTAGTTTTATTGCATTCGTATATTTTACGATTCGGAGCAGATTTACGGTAAATGGTGTTTCTGTTTTGCAAGAAAAAAATGATGATTTAAATTCTCCACGGTGTTCTGCTTTTAACTAATATAAATATGAAGAAGGCGGGATTTAATTCCTCGAAATCTGATAATAATTACATTCATTTGTGAATAAGTTCTGAAAATTTCATTAAAATCCGCCAATTATTTGAATTAGCAAATATTTCCAAATCAATGTTTTTTGTTTGTTTTGTTTTGTTTTTTTTACCGCAAAAGATGCGAAAATTTCTTATACTAGTAATAAACTAATCTTTCTCCCCCCACCTAAAAAATTAGCCAACATTTAGAACTTGCTGAAAAGGTTTAAAAAAATGATAGCATAAATATTTAGACAATAATATGTTGTTTTTTATGGTAGCTCTTTTTTCAGCGAATTAGTGGAGGTACCTATAATAAAAAAAAAAATAAGAAAAAAAACTTTTTACAATATGAAATTATATTTTAGCTTTAAATAAACTGAAAAATTTGATCGGACGTATAAAAAACAACAAATCAATCAACTCATGGCGTTGCTGGAAACAAAAAAGAAATAAGACATTTTTTAAAGTTAGTCATTTTATGGCTTTCAAAAATGTGTCCTGATTTATGTTACGCACACTATAGGTTTACAGTAGTTGATAATCTAACTGAAGTGTTCAACAATGACTTAAGTATCAGTTACTTAGAATTATATTAGTGCTTTCGTAGTGTCATTTTTACGACAAGTGTAGTATCAAATTGATATCAATAAATGTCCTTTCTTTCCATTTTTAACATTTCCAGAATTTCCTTTTTTATTCTCCCCAAACAAAATTAACCAAGTTTGCGTCATCGATGGCCATAGATGTCTATGTCAATATTCAGTTTCACATCTGACCTCTCTTCACTCCTCACCACATAACCAAATTTGTTGACTCCACTCAATTCACAATATTTTCTAGTTGAATATATTTATTTGATAATCCCAAGCATTCGTATATTTATTTTTCCTTCTTTACCAATGGTTTATTTTTTTCTCATAGTCTATGCAGCCTGGCGCCACACCTACAATTGCATTGACAAAATAACATGTCTATAGTTAAATTCACTGTTGACCTAATTGCTAACCTCTTGGCGAAGTGTGAAGAGAGAGACTTCCCATAACAACCCACGTCTTGTCTGTCTGTAGAATGTTTCCATAAAGAGATGACCAAGAAAAATAGAAACACTAAAAACGAATTGAAAGTATGAATAATTTTATTTATCTGACAAATATTGATGTCTATAAAAATTCACTCTCACTCTCTCTTTTTTATATCTCGCATTTTCATTATTCTCTCTCTCTCTCTCTCTCTCCCTCTCTCTCTCTTTGTCTCTCTCATAAATACAAAATACTATCTCTCTCTCTCTTTGTCTCTCTCATAAATACAAAATACTAACTCTCTCTCTCTGTATCGCGCATTTTTTTTCGTTTTCTTTATATTTCTCTCATTATAAACAGAAATATTTCTTTCTCTCTCTTTTTATCTCTCATTTTCTGGATTCGAAATTCAGCGATCTGATTTCAAATCAAATAATTCTTAATCATTTATTCATTCATTCATTATTATGTTGTCATTTTTCATCATATTTATATTTCTGCTATGGTCGCACTACCTACCAAGTCTGCAGGAAAACCTAAGGCAGGTCGTGGTGTGCTGTTGTGGCTCCATTTCATGTTTTTGCTATCTCCCCTATCATCCATAGCATAACATGGACAAAGTTCTCCTTCGTGTGTGGGCATTATTTAACATGACAATTTTTTGTATATCTCTTAAGCTGGGGTTTCCAGGGTTTCTTTTAATGTGTTTTTTGTTCCATTTTTATCATTCCAAGTGCACCTACTATCACTGGCACATCTCTTGTTTTCAATTTCCACATTTTTTCTATTTCAATTTCCAGGTCTTTATATTTTGACAGTTTTTCGAATTCCTTGGTTGCTGTATTACAATACGCTGGACAAGCCATATCAATTAATAGGAAAGTTTTTAATGCCCGACCTATTTGCTTCAAATTTTCTGTCTGTGTAGATGGTCTAATCCCATAGAATGGTGACATCTTCTATTTCTGTAACCGGTGCTGGATGATGTTCATACCAGTGGTTGTTTACATATTTTCCATAGTGTTTGCACATTTTCTAATGTAAATATTGCCCCACTCTATCGTGACGATTTTTATATTCATTTGGGGCAAGTACAGAACATCGTATGATTAGATGGTCTATTGTTGCTTGGTATTTACTACTGAACCTGTATTTTGGATCCACATTATTATGTATAATATTTGCCTGAATGTTCTTAGTGAAAAGACTTTGGTCTTGCGCTGCAAGAATAAAACCTTCAGTTTCAGATTTTAATCCAGATGCACATAACCATCGATGAGTATTAACTTTATCAACTTTGGATTTATTAGCACGTTATGGATATTCGCCATGCAGAGGTTTGTCTTGCCAGTGTTGTTCAAGATCTTTAGCCTTGACTTTCTTTTTCATATTATTATTATTAATATTATTTCTCTTTTCGTCTTCCACACTAGAAATTCCAAATTATCACACACTCTCTCTCTCTCTCTCTTTGTATCTCTCACATACATTTTCATTCTTTTATCACCAATCGAATTTTATTACTCCTTCTTTTTCTACCATGTTCCTTCGGGTGGTAAGCGACCGCAGCTCTCCACAATTTCCTGTTCTACGTCACTCTTAATACATTTCATCTTTTTGTTATTTCTCATAAAACATCTTCTGCCACCCATTTTTACTTAAGCTCTCTAACTGATTTGCGGTTTTTTTCTGTTGTCTTAAAACTGTCTTCTGAGTATCAGATTTGCCCAGCCTTCTTTCCTCGTTATACTCCTTATGATTTCAAGCGCCTTGTATAAGTTTCCTTTTAGTTTACATTTTCATGTTCGGTTCATGGTATCCTTATTAATATACTATAGCAACACATTTCTGTTGCTTCAATTCACTTCTTCATCTGGGAGGGAATTGTCCATAATACACTGCCATATAGGTTGATATTACATAATAATTCAGCAAGCTTTCCTTTGTCTATACTTCCGAGATTAATTAGTATTTACACTATTTACATTGTTCGTCCTGTTGTCCACATCTTTGTTGCCATGTTTACAACGTTTCGGTCGTTGTGCGCCCCGGCCTACTTCAGGTGCTAGAAATTTTCAACCGAACCCTTTATTACGATCACTGGGGTGTAACATTCTCATTCCATGTGTAATGTCATTTCTGGTAGCCATGTAGTTATCTCTTTTTAACTTAAATCTTTAAGTTATTTGTTCACCACTGCTTTAGTTTGGTATTGAACTCACAAGTCGTTGAGTCAAGTCATTAAAACAAACCAATGTCTATATCCGTTGGCCCAGTAGATATATGGATAAGGAATGAGATTAGTATATCCAGTGATCGTAATAAGGGGTTTCGTTCGAAATTCGTAGTCCCTGTACAACAGACGAAACGTTGTAAACATGGCAATTAAGAAGAGTACAATTTGTGGTACAGTGGATATCGGCTCGGAACGAGAAACCGGGGAGCAGAGTTCGAATTCCAGTTGAATCCATTGTATTCACTTATGCGCAAATACCCTTGGGAAAGGTATTAATCCGTCTCTTCCTTCCAGTTATGGGTTAAAAAGCAGGACAGATTGGGTTCTATAGCCTTTGTCGGCAACCAGTCTACCGCAGAAAGCAATGGCAAACTACTGCGGGATAATCTTCTGCCCAGTCAGTCATGTCTCTTTCGAGACATGATCGCCCAAGCGTGTATCACGTATGGCACTTAACTAACTGACTGACAATCGTACGAACAATGTAAAAAGTGTAAACTTTTCTTTGTTTCTAAGAAAATTTGTGTATCTTAATACTCTGCTTAGGTTCTGGAATGCAGTATTGGCGTGTTCGTTGTACCTTCCGGGTGTGGCTTTTAGTATCGCACTTCTTGTTCTCCGTTAAAACACTTCCCAGGTATCTCATTTGTTGCACCTGATTGACTTTTAGTAATTTTCTTTTTAGGCCTATCCTTTTGCTAATTACCGTGCATTCCGTCTTCTTTCAATTTATGTTTACAGTTTGCTTTTTATTTTCCTTCACTACCTAGGAGTTTTGTAGTATACTTTCTGTGTCTACTATCAACACTTTGTCATCCACAATACAAAAATATCTTTATTGGCTTTTGTTGTGGTACAGTGATTATCTGCTTGGAATTATAAATTGGAGTGTCGAGTTCGAATTCCAGTTGATTTTTTTAAATTCAAATACACTTGGGAATAATGTGTATTGTAGTGCGTTGTAGAGCAATGGATATCAGCTTAGAACTGGGAGCCGAGTTCGAATTCTAATTGAATTCCTTGCATTCACTTACGCACAAATACTCTTGGAAAATGTATTATTCCGTCTCTTCCCTCCAGTTATGGGTTAAATAACAGAACAAATCGGGTTTCTATAGCTTTAGTTGGTAACCAGTCTACCGCAGAATATAATGGCAACCTACTGAGGGATAATCTTCTGCCCAGTCAGTCATGTCTCTTTCGAGACATGATCGCCCAAGCGTGTATCACGTATGGCACTTAACTCACTGGCAAAGGTAATAATCCAGCTGTTCTCTTTCCAGGTATGGCTTAAATAGCAAGAGAGATTGGGTTCTATGTCCTTGTTCGGCAACCAGTCTACTTCGCCCAGGGGATAAAAGGCTTTGCATAGGATTAACACCCCTACCTGTAAAAAAGAGAAGCATCGACGCACCCCTCGTTGATGACGAGGTGTCGTCAATGGCCTATGCTCCATTGCGAACGGTGTGGTTTAGGTTAAATCTATCAACTTGAAGTACCAATGTGGTAAACTATTCAGAATTTTGCCACTAAAAAAATATATATCTCATTAGTTTAATTTTGAAATTGCTATGTGGAACAATTACATTTATTCTAATCAATCATTTGTAATACGTGATTAGGTAGAAAATTTTCGTGAAGTAGGTTGCTATTTCTTTCTGCGGTAGACTGGTTGCACACCAAGGCTTTAGAAACGAATCGGTCATTCTATTCAACTCATAGCTGGAGGGAGATTGATTAATACCTTTTCCAAGGGCATTTGTGCGTAAGTGAATTAAACAAATTCAGCTGGAATTTGAACCCGGCTCACTGATTTCTCATTCCGAGGCGATGACCATTGCACCACAATGCTTTGTCAATCACCATTTTTCAATCCTGTTCATTTGTCATTCGCTCACTTTAAAAAGATTTTATCAGGTTCTTTTACTCACAATGATGCCTTGTGTTTTAGGGGCTTTATCGCCTTTCTCGAGCTGATAGGATTAAAAAAAGTGTAAATGTGTATGCTTTTGTGGGTGTGTATGAAGTAAAGTACAAAGTCTAACGAGGGAAAAAGCAACATGTATATGAAAACAAATAATTGTCAATATGTTCCCGTAAATAGTTGATATTCTATGCGCCGCTAAGATATAACACAAGGTCGAAAGTATGGGGTACCCAGTAAGGATCAAACTCACTACTCAGTTGTAATACGTTCACATGAGACGAGCTTGCTAACCATTGCACCACGTTGAGGTGCCCGTCCCCTCGATAGACAGGTACCAATAATTTCAAGAAGTGGGACTCGGTATAAGTTGTTGACTGATTTTATTTAACGGTATAATAACATCTCTAGTAGTTATTTAATGCCCAAATTTAAATATTTTGAACGCAGTTGTACGCTTCCAACGACAGATAAAATGTATTGTTAGAAATTTTGCTATAAAATATATTGTTGGTAATTAAACTATAATATGTCTTGCTGGTTATTTTGCTTTCATAAGTTATCCTTGGTCATTTTACAATAAATAGATATTGTTGGTAATTTTACTATATATAGGTATTGTTGCTAATTCTACTATGAAAAAAGTATTGTTGCTAATTTTAGTATATAAAATGTATTCATGGTGTGTATTTTTTATACTTTGATAGTGCTTTGTTTTTCTGTAGCAGTTCACTATTTTCCTATAGCAGGCACCTTAACAGATATCACCAGACCGGGCCAGGTTGGATCTTGGAATAACAATTAAGAAATAGTTCCACAATTACTAAAATATCTAATCTCCCGAACAGAGGCTTTGCTGCTGGATGTAGTTTATCGTCATACTCAGGACAGTTCAATATCAATATTCCCAGTTTTTTTAATAGGAGTAAAAATTTATCCCTTGTTTCCTGTTTAGGATTGAGTTTTCGGTTTCTTCAAATGTTTTTAACTACCAGAAACCTCCTGCGTCTTAGTGGCATTATCACCTTGCTTGGAGTGAACTGATTTTACAAACATTATAAGCACTTGAAATTATTTTATATTAATTTTCTATTTCCCTTCTGTACATGATTTCAGTTTTCATTCCTTCATCTTGTTTTCAACTTTCTTTTTTTATTTTCCTTCCATTTTCATTACCGCTTTCTTTTTTATTTGCCATTATTACAATAATTTTTGTTTCTTTCTTGGTTTCTTGGTTTCTTTCTTTCTAAGTTCACTTTCTTCACTTTCTTTTCTCCTTTCCATTATTTTAAAAATAATCTACACTTTTGTTTCTTTGTTTCCTTTTTCGTTCTTTCTTCTTTATCCATCTTCACTTTCTTTTTTCCTTCATATTGCATATAATCATTTATAATTTTCTCTATACCTTTCTTTCTTTCTTTCTTTCTTTCTTTCTACGTTCATTTTCTGCACTTTTTCTCCTCCCTATTACTGCTCAAAGCCATTTGTTCTTTGTTTGTTTGTTTGTTTGTTTCTTTCTTCATTTCAAATATTACAACTATTTATATTGTTCTTTTTTCTTTCTTTCTACGTTCATTTTCTTCACTTACTTTTCTCCTCCTTATTACTGTTCAAATTCATTTGAACTTTCTTTCTTTCTTCCTTTCTTCCTTCCTTCAGAATCTTCACTTTCTTTCTTCATTCCCAATATTACAACTATTTCTTTCTTTCTTTCTTTCTTTCTTTCTTTCTTTCTTTCTTTCTTTCTACGTTCATTTTCTTCACTTCCATTTCTCCTCCTTATTACTGTTCAAATTCATTTGAACTTTCTTTCCTTCCTTCCTTCCTTTCTTCCTTCCTCCCTTCTTTCTCTTTTTCTTTCTTTCTTTCTTTCTTTCTTTCTCCACAATCTTCACATTTTTTTTATTCTCAATATTGCAATTATTTATATTGTTCTTTCTTTTTTTCTTGTTTTCTACATTCATATTTTTCCATTTCTTTTTTCATTCCTATTTTTACTTAAAATCATTTACACATTTCTTTCTTTCTTTTTCATTTCTATGCTACTTTCTTAACTTTCTTTCATTTATTCTTCCCTTCTTTCTTTCTTCTTTTTTGCGTTTTCCTTTTTCACTTTCTTATCCTTTTCCCATTATATCTTCAAATCATTTGTTCTTTCTTTCTTTCTTTCTTTTCTTTCTTTCTTTCTTTCTTTCTTTCTTTCTTTCTTTTCTTTCTACCTTCACTTTCTTCCCTTTTGTTTCTTTTTCCCTTTATTTACTTACAATCATTTACTATTTTGTTTTCTTTCTTTCTTTCTTTCTTTCTACGCTCACATCTCCTTCACATTCCTTTCTATTTTATTTCATTACTCATTTATCCTTTCCTTTATTTTCAATACCCGCTTTTCTTTCAAATTTCCTTTCCTTGATTCAGCATTCCTCCTTTGCCATCTTCTCTCACAGATGACGATATCTAGTTCTGTGTAAAAAGAGCTTAAAATGCCTTCATTCAATCCATTTCAACGCTAGTTGCCATTGCAAATGTTTGCCACTACTAATCCCAACCGTCACCCCCGACCATCTTAATTTCGCCTCTTTCTATCAAATTGCACATTTGAGTCCTGTTCTCAACACCTATTGATTTCAAGAGCCTATAATTGCACACACAAGAATCTCTTTCGATTTCACCCTGGAAGACCCGAGTACTGACAACCCATAAATCATCGAAACGACATGACCAAACGATGTAAATCGAACTCTTATATCCCACAACTAGACCAGTTTCACCCCGTTAGCATGACCGGTCAAATTTGATTCAATACCGAACATTGATTGATTGATTGCCTATCAATTAAAAAAAAATGTTCTTTACTTGCTGTATATTAAAATATAATGTGCTTTCGTTCGTTTGTTTATTCGCTGTTTCAAAAGCTTTGAATACCGTTTTTGTCATGTCACGATCGGACGGAATTTGCTTTACTAGACTGGCGCTATTTTTTGGTGATCCGAAGATCACTTTATATTTTTTTATTTGCTGCCGAGTTTCAAATATAACTTTATTTCTATATATACCACTATCCTCTCTATTTCCCTCTGTCTATAAATTAGTGCTGAAAAGTTATCAGCCTAACAGTGGATAACTTTAACAATAGGCGTTAGCTTTTGTCAAGTGGGTTTCATTGACTATTTTTCAGCAGCTCCGATTATATAAAAAATGGAAAATAAAATACTAAAAAAACCCTCTACTACAAGTAGTAGGAAGTCAGACTCCTGTAAGTTGTTGGCTGATTTTATTTAGCAGCATATCAACATCTCTATGGGTTATGTAATGCCGAAAATCTAAATATTTTTGAACACATTAGTATGTCTTCAGATGAAATGGATTTTTGGTCTTTTTTCTGTCAAATGTGTTGTTGGTAATTATAATAGAAAATGTATTGCTGGCCATTTTGATATAGAAATATATTGTTGGTAATTCTACTAGAAAATGTATTGCTAGTCATTTCGCTACAGAAATACATTGTTGGTAATTCTATTATAAAATATATTCCTGCTCATTTTGCTATAGTATTATATATTGTTAATTCTACTATAAATTGTATTGCAGGTCATTTTGTTATAGAAATATATTGTTAGCAATTCTACTATAAAATGTATTGCTGATCATTTTGATATAAAATACATTTTTAAAATTCTACTATAAAATGTATCGTTGGTCATTTTGCTATAGGAATATATTGTTGGTAAATCTACTATAAAATGTATTGCTGGTAATTTTGCTATAGAAATATATTGTTGGCAATTCTACTATAAAATGTATTGCTGGTCATTTCGCTACAGAAATACATTGTTCGTAATTCTCGTATAAAATTTGTTCGTAATTCTCGTATAAAATGCTGATTATTTTCTTATAGAAATATATTGTTGGTAATTCTAGTATAAAATGTATTGATGGTCATTTTGCTATAGAAATGTATTGTTGGTAATTCTATTAAAAATGGTATTGCTGATTATTTTACTATAGAAAAATATTGTTAGTAATTCTACTATGAAATATATTCCTGGTCATTTTGCCTTAAAATTATATTATTGGTCATTTTACTACTAATAGTTGTTGCTTTTAATTTTACTATAAATAAGTATTTGCTGCTAATTTGCTATATTATTATAGTATTTTTCTTATAAAAGATTATAATAAAAATATTTTACATCGCTACACAAAAGCTTTCATGTTTCAGTACTATGAGCTATACTTCATCAGGCGATTGTTTGTAACTGGTGATAAAAATGATTCTGACTTGAAAGCTTATGTTTATCGATGTAAAATGTTTTATTATAATCACTTATAATAAAAATATTATAAAAAATATATTTTTCTACTCCGTATATAGCATATTCAAAAAGTAAATGCTACGAACTGTGGATTTTACACCATTTATTCTTACACTTAGTAATTTTGCTATATGAAATAGCATTATTGATATTTTTTTTACTATGAAATGTGTTGTTAGTCATTTTACTACAAACAGGTATTGCTGTTAATTTTACTATAAATAGTTATTGTTACTAATTTTACTATATCAATATGTACTGCCGGTATTTTTAACCCATTTTAACCCAGTGTCCTCATTTAAGGACAGCATAAAAAACTGTAAAAAATAATTTTGTATAAATCAGTATATAAAGCCATTATTATATATAGGTAGTGAGAACATATTGATTCATCAATAAAATTACCTTCCAAATATTGCCCGGGTGGAAAAAAAAATCTTGTGATTTTATAAATGAATTTAATATTCTAAAACCTGAGGACATTGGGTTAAAATGGGTTAAACTTTCAGACAGTCTTGTTTTTGTTTGGGGGTTCACTATTTTTCCATAGCTACCACCCCTAATCAGGTCAGATCTGGAAACAACGACAATTAAAAGGTGTTTCCACTACTATCAAAACCTTTAATCTTCCCGTCTTGTTACCGGATGTAATTTATCATCATAGCACTGATCAATAAATATTTCCCCACCACACACACAAAAAAAGCTATGATCTGAAATTAGAATGAAAGTAGTGATTCTTTTGCATACATTTCTTTATGTACAAGGCCCAAAAGACACTCTAGGTGGAGGATTACAGAATAAAAAGTACTGTTTAACGTGGGGAAAAATAACGGTTAACCTTAGATTTGATCAGGTTAATATTGTAGTGATCAGGGAAATTTTTTTCTTGGTTATTGATTCAATAGAACATTGGTTCATGGAAAGAATCTGCTCGGGTGGGACTTACATCTCACCAATGGAATACGAAAGAAATGAGGATGGTTTAATAGTTGGCACTCTTAGAACTATTTCCAGGATTTTTCTGCTTTGTTGGACACATTTGGGATACTTGAAATCATTAGGGTTGAGCAGGTAACATCGCTGATTGAAACAGTTCATGTGCCGAGGAAAGTGTTGCCTCTCTTCCACAGAGCAGCGGTTCTTAGGTAGAAGTTGCACCAGTGGGACTTACATCCCACCAATGGAATACAAAAAATGGGGATGGTTTAGTACAGTTGGCATTCTTAGAACTATTTCCAGGACTCTTTCTGCTTTGCTAGACACCTTGGGCATACCTGATATCATTAGGGTTTCACAGGTAACATGGCTGCTTGAAACAGTTCAGATACCGAGAAAAGAGTTTCCTCTCTTTGAAGTTGGTTCCATAAAGCAGCAGTTTGTGGAATGAAATTGCTCGAGGTTATAGCCGCCAGGAAAGCAAGTATATGGAAGGGAGTTCCACAGGAAAGAAGGGCGAGAAAAGAAGCTGAGGAATAGAATTGTCACCTGTATTTGGTTGATCACACTGTAAAAGGGTTAGAGCTTGTTGCCAGTCTAGTTGCCCGAGTAAATTCTTGTGACGAGGAAACCAGTGACCCATGTTCGTCAGAGCAGAAACCATAAATTTTTTTAGAGAATACTAGCAGTATAGCCCGGCGTTGCTCGGGTGTAATGAAAGCTTTAAAACTAATCCATGGTCCTGAAACTCAGACTCTTTTGACGGATGAATGGATGTAAGTCAAATTTTGATTTCCTGGTATCGATATCAAATAAGTTTTTTCGTCGTAAACTGAATTTTGAAGGCTAAGTCCTCTGAGTAAATGGTATCATGGCTGAGACTAAGAACTACAATTATATCTACTTAGAGCCAAACCCGAAGCAAAAACTAAAGTAAAAGGGCTGAAAAAGTACAGACATACAGGCAGATAAACACACACACACACACACACACGCACACACACAAACATCTCGCCTTTTATATATATATTTATATATATTATCGATTTTCTGCACTATTGTAAGAAGTGCAACCTTGAAACTTCCGAATATCGTTTCTTATGTCTTTGTCTATGAGTGTATCAAATTTGACTAAAATCGGACCACTCCTTCTATAACCCGATTTTTTCGATTATGGACTTTCGATATTTATTGGGGGTACCTCGACACAAAACCTAGCTAAGAGCACTCGCAGACGCTTATCGTACAATTGTGTAAATTTTCAAGAAAATCGGTTCAGCCGTTTCGGAGTCTAAATGTAACGGACACACAGAGACACAGACACAGGCACATACACACAGACAAATTCTGTTTATAAATAAGTTTAGATATATGAATATTTATTCATGAATTTGATTTAAGCTATATATATATATATATATATATATATATATATATATATATATATATACTCATACACCATGCAATGAAATCAACTATCATCGTAAGAACTGTCCAAGCTAGAGTAATATCTCAAAGTTATCGTCTTTAAAATAAAAACAAACACGAAGAAGAATTTCTTAAAAGTTCTTTCATGATATTTTGAAGATTTTTAAAAATTATTTCACCCCAAACAAGGTGTAAATACTACTAATACGCAGGAATTTACAGAGAGTGAAAGAGTGAGAAAAGTGAGTATAGTGGGGATTGAGAACAGTACAAATAAGATGAAAAAGGATTCAATAAAGATAGAAGATGGCGATTGACGCTGCATTTAATTTTTTAAAAATTGTATTCTTCAAGGAAGAAAATAAATGGATTGACGTTCCACAGGCGGGAAGTGTGAGAAAAGAAACTTTTGGGGTAAAAGTGGCGGTTACATTTAATTATTTCAACGGTAAAATGGTGGGACCTAAATGCCAATTTAGTAGCACGCTTAAATTCACGTGGTCGGTCACCAGGGAAAAAGCTCTCAGAGCAATTGCCATTGACATATTTGGAGAAAATACAGAGGCAAGCCACGTCAGATCCGTGAGAAAGAGACTGATTTCGAGATGCCCAGTCAGGTTATATTAATTTGCAGATCATTCTTTAAATTTTGTCGAGAACCTCGATATGAATAGCAGGAGCACCAGACCAAATATGGCAAAACTATTTAATGCACGGAAGAATGATAAAGATTTAAATGTGCATGGTTGTGCATGATGGATTGTGTCAAGAAAGACTTTCTGGCACTGTACAGTGAAACAATTTATGTAGCCGTTCCACTTCAGGTCGGTTGAAAAAGTGAGGCCAGAGAGGTGCAATGCGTTGATCTACAGGAGCAAAACACTGCACTAGCCATGCTCGTAGCGGGTAGGAAAGTTACTCTACGGTGGTTAATTGGGAACAATTTTGTTTTGGAAGCATTAAAATTTACAAGCCATTTTTGTCCCAGTTAATCACTGATTGGAAGTCCTTTTTAAGTGCAGCTGCTATGTTTACTTTGACTGCTCTGACGAATTTTCGACGGGAAACGGAAAGAAATGGTGGCGTTATCTGCACATATGTCTGCTTGGGAACTGGTGACATCCGTCGACTTATAGTGGGTCATCTGTTATAGTGAATTTTTTGTGTGTTCATATATATATATATATATATATATATATATATATTTATATACTAGCAGTATAGCCCGGCGTTGCTCGGGTGTAATGAAAGCTTTAAAACTAATCCATGGTCCTGAAGCTCAGACTCAGCCTAAAGAATATTTGTCTGAAGTTTGGTGAGAATCGGATAAAAATTTGTATAAAGGCCATACAGACAGATAAACAGGCACACACACAAACATCTTGCCTTATATATATATATATATATATATATATATATATATATATATTATCGATTTTCTGCACTATTGTAAAAACTGCAACCTTGAAACATCTGAATATCGTTTCTTATCTCTTTGTCTATGAGAGTATCAAATTTGATTCAAATCGGACCACTCCTTCTATAACCCGATTTTTTCGATTATCGATTTTCGATATTTATCGGGGGTACCTCGACACAAAACCTAGCTAAGAACGCTCGCAGACGCTTATCGTACAACTGTGTAAGTTTTCAAGAAAATCGGTTAACCCGTTTTGAAGTCTATAGGTAACGGATACACACACAGACAGTTTCATTTATAAATAAGTTTATATATATATATATATATTTTGTAACTAAGTTGTTGAACTCGTAGGTTTATTTACCTTTTTGTTCATGCATTTACTTTTATAAAGAGTGCTCGATACAAATGTAGAGCGTTATACTGTAATGGTTGTTACAATGTTTTTAAATTCATAGTATCACTACACAAAAAATTTCTCATGTTTCGAAGCCAGCCCATTATGTTTTGGCTTCATCCTCAGGTGATTTTTTTTTAGAAATGAGAATTATCCAGTTGAAAAGGTCGTTTATTTGTGTTGGATTTGTTATTTTTGGGTGTTACAGGGGTTGGTCTGTATTTTGAGTTCCGTTGACCTTTTTACTGGTCTTAGGGTTAAGTGTTTGTTTTTGGCAGAGTTCATGATAGGTTAATCTATTAATCTTGAAAGAGCTGGTGCTACTGGCGCCTTTGGTTTAGGGGTTGGTAGGTGTTGTTTTGTTTTGGGGTTGGTTTCTCCTTAATTTAATGTATGTTATTTTGTATTAGGGTGTGTGCTTTTTTTGTTTTTTTATTTTTTTGTTTTTTATGAAATATATTTTTTATAAAATATATCTTTCATAAAAATATTTTACAATATTCCATAATATTAAGCTATTTTATAATATTATAAAATATTATATTTTATAATATTTAAGAAATATATTTCTTTTATAAAATCTATCCTTTATACAGCATATTTTATAAACATAAAGTATATATATATATATATATATATATATATATATATATATATAAATCAGTTAAGGTTTTTCCAAAAAAGGATTGTTTTTTTGTGGGTACAAGGTCGTTAAAATGTTCATCGTAGTCTTTGAAAAAGTTTATGTGTACGTAGGCCAAAATGTATAGGTGTATGTATGTATGAATGGATGAGCGTTTGTTGTTGGTAGGAATGTCTTTGAAGTATTCACTCAGCCTTAAAGGTTTCCGTCCGGTTATTATGTATAAGAAAAGGTAGACGGATAAACTGTGATAATAAAGAACTAAGGAAAAAGATAGAGATAATAAAAATAACGAGCGCTTGATGTTTGTCAAGTGACGTGTTAATTACGCTCGTATTTTTTTTCTCGGAGACCGTCATTTTGTTCCGTCTTTTTATTTCGTTTTCTGGGACTCCAAACAGGTCATTTAGGGATTCACTCCCGGATGTGATTCTGGCTTTTCCATTGGCACACAAATTTCGCGTCGGCTCGCGAAAAGAGTCCGGAAAAGAGAATTTGTTTTTGATAATTAAAGATTATTTGATTTTTTTTAATGTTTCGTAGTTTTCTATTGTCCGAAGAAACACTTCGCTTCGAGGTGTGAAATTTTGCGAGTTTTTTGCGTACTAAGCACAGTTTGTAAATTCGAGAATATTCTTTTTTTTCCTAACAAAATCAATGAGTCAATGCTTAGCATTTGAATTTTTTTAAAAAAAATCTAAAACTTGTTTTGTTCAATACAGACTACTGTCATCTTCTACGTGTCGTATCCTGTCAGAATGTGAACAATCATTGCTCTCAACTCACTACTATCTTTTGTAGCCCTTATCAACATTTGTTCTGTTGCTAAACTACCCACACGAATTGAATGCAACGAACTGAACTGGAATTCGAAAACGGCTCCTCTGATTTTTCGTCCGGAGCCGAGATTCACTGCATTACAACGCATATCTTCAGTTAAAGATCCATTCAATTTTTCAAATACTAATGCTGTACCGTTACTACTTGCACACACACACACACACACACACGCACACACACACGCACACACGCACACACACACACACACACACACACATATATATATATATATATATATATATATATATATATAAAGATGTTTTTAAAGGTACAAAATCTAATTAATGAAATGAAAGTGTGTAGCTTAATATTACATGACATTTTTAAAAGCGAAGCAATCGGTTTCGCTCCCGCTCTACGGGAGATTCAAACTTAGATTAAAATAACAATGAATTTGTGGTGAAGAGAAAGAAATGGGAAAGTATGGCAAAAACAGTATATGATAGAAAAACAAAGAGTTAGAGTCAAATGATAGAGGGCCCCAACAAACATTTACGCTGTTTACACATGGAAGGTTTGTGGAACACGAGCCTCAAACACTTTGAGTGACATGTAGACTGCGACCAGGACACAAGAATGAACCAGTCAACATTAAAATTAGAATCCCACTTTGTTTTATTTAATAGCTGCTCACATATGACAGAACAATAAGTATTCGGGACAAGCCTATTCAAAGGCAAGTTGCGATACCTGATCTTAGTGCGAACATGTTGTTTGAGTATATATATATATATATATATATATACTACCGTCCAACCGAGTTTTTAAAAGATATGATGTATTTCATACTATTTTTAGTATCTATTGTTTAATGAAAATAGTATGGTTCTTTTGTTATTATTACTTTACAAACTTTTACAAGGCATTGATGCAAAGATGAACTCGTCAGAATCACCCGAAATTTTCTTCATTCTTTCATTGATGAAACTGCAATATAGGTAATTATTAAATATTTATAGATTCATGTTATTGTGCAGTATTAACAAAAGAACCAATTTCTTACAATTTTTCACTTATTTATAATTATTCACTTGGCAATAAATAATAAAAATAGTATGAAATAGAATTTTTAAAAAACTAGGGTGACCTAATAATTATGGTCGGTAGTGACAGTATTTTGCAGTACACTAGAGTGCAGTAGTACGGTGGGTGGAAGATAGAAGAAAAGAAACGGTGTTATAACAAAGAAGATGGAAGGAAAGAAACGGTGTTACTAAACAAAAGATAGAAGAAAAGAAACGGTGTTATAAGAAAAAGATAGAAAAAAAGAAACGGTGTTAGAACAAAAAAGATAGAAGAAAAGAAACGGTTTTCGCCCACGTCTACTGAACAGGTGAAGAGGCGAATCCCTTGTTCCCTGTTTAGAAACCACATCCTAAACAGGGAACAAGGGATGCGCCTCTTCACCTGTTCAGTAGACGTGGGCGCCCGGTTCACACTCCACCCACGTCTACTGAACAGGTGAAGAGGCGCATCCCTTGTTCCCTGTTTAGGATGTGGTTTCCGGCTTTCTCTTTTCCATTCTTTTTACCCTTACGTAGCCCCCTGCGCATCAGTGGCGTTATCGCCTTGCTTGGGGCGATATGATTAAAAAAAAAAAAATAGAAGAAAAGAAACGGTGTTATAAAAAAAGATAGAAGAAAAGAAACGGTGTTATAACAAAGAAGATGGAAGAAAAGAAACGGTGTTACGAAACAAAAAGATAGAAGAAAAGAAACGGTGTTATAAGAAAAAGATAGAAAAAAGAAACGGTGTTATAACAAAAAAAGATAAAAGAAAGAAACGGTGTTATAACAAAGAAGATGGAAGAAAAGAAACGGTGTTACGAAACAAAAGATAGAAGAAAAGAAACGGTGTTATAAGAAAAAGATAGAAAAAAAGAAACAGTGTTATAACAAAAAAGATAAAAGAAAAGAAACGGTGTTATAACAAAAAAGATAGAAGAAAAGAAACGGTGTTATAACAAAAAAATAGAAGAAAATAAACGGTGTAATAAGAAAAAGATAGAAAAAAGAAACGGTGTTATACCAAAAAAGATAGAAGAAAAGAAACAGTGTTACGAAACAAAAGATAGAAGAAAAGAAACGACTATAACGCTTGGTGAGTTAGCTTAACTGCGATCAGAGATAGGGAAGATAACTTCGAATGTATTTGTTAAAAGTTCAAAATTTGAGCTGAAAATGCAAAAAAAGTAAACAGGCTTAAACGCTTAGAAATTTCTAATACAAACTCAAATTCAAAAATTCAGGCGACATTTTGAAATTAATGATGGCGACTCTGCAAAATTAAGAAAACAGAAAATGAAGGGAAAATATTTTTTTGTCATGATGTTTTTGTTTTGTTTCCGGGAATTGTATCAGTAAATCTATAGAAATTGTTTTCGAAAAGAAAAATTAACAGGTTTATATTTCAGTGTTTTGTTTTGTTTGTTTTATCAAATCTTTGTAAAACACATTTTTTCACTTTCGTTTCAATTTTGGTTATTTTCATAAAAAATTAACATTACAAATTTAAAATTGGATTAGATGCTATCAGGCAAATTTTACTGACGTCATTCAAAATTTTAAGAAAGAATTAAATCCAAATTAAATCCAGGAATTAGAACAAGAATAACATTACTATTATTACTACTACTACTACTATTACAACAACTGTTAACACTATTACTTATGCGCTCTTTATAATGAATATCGTTATATATATATATATATATATATATATATATATATATATATATATATATATATATATATATATTCCTCCTGTCACACACATGGGGAAAGTGTGTGTGTGAGAAAGAGAGTGAGAGAAAGAGAGAGAGAGAGAGAGAGAGAATAACGAGACCGCGTTGGCTCAGTTCATTCTCTTTACTACCAGTTATTAAATTTTGCTACAACTTATGAAAGCGCCTGACGTAGGTTTGCTCTTTAATACAAACTTTAAGTATTATATTATAGTATAAATACTGCAATAATTATGTTGTCGAGCAGTGAAATAAATAAATATATATATGTATATATATATATATATATATATATATATATATATATATATATACACTACTTGCCATAATTATTAGGCCACACCAGTGTTTTACAAAAATGATGTATTTCATACTATTTTTAAGTATTTATTGCCAAGTAAATAAACGTAAATGAAAATAGAAGGGTTCTTTTGTTAATACTGCATAATAACATGTGCATCAAATGAATTTATAAATATTTAATAATTACCTATATTACAGTTTCATCAGTGAAAGAGTGAAAAAAATTTAGGGTGATTCTGATGAGTTCATTTTTGTTTCCTTGATGTATATATATATAGATAGATATATATATCATGCACAAAGGGGGTTATATTTGCCGTCATTTCTAACGACAAGGTACACTTGCAATAATGATGGCTGGCCGCTCATATACGAGTATGTCTGTCTGCTAGCGTGACTAGCCAATCCCTATTGTAGACGCCTGCTCAGGTACATTTATCTTTGTTCAACACCCATAGAGCCTAATTCCTCTCCGGTTTTTAGAAAAGTAGAGTTTTTTCCCTTATTTCATTTCCGGTTCCTTCTAAACTAGTTTCAAGTTTAAGAGATAAAAGGAGAAAATATGGAGTATTTCAATATATATATAGGCACGAGTGGTTAGAACATTCGCTTTCTGGCCATGAAGCCTAGGTTCGAATCTCACTATGGTCGATTTATCACGAAAGTGACTTCTAGATATTATCGGTCTGGAGGCGTTCCCAGAAAGTGCCTGAAAAACATACTACAGTTGGACCTAAGCCTTGTGATGATTGCTAGCTCGAGGTTACAAGTCATGGTGACCGAGGGTTTGAGCATCCTGACCTTGTTTGGACTGTTGTTCACGCTAGATAACGCGCACTCTCCCGGAGATTGTAACTAATTGTAAACGCTCAGCAGTTGCAGTATAAACCACAGGTGAGCTCTGAGGGTGTTAAGCAAAAACAAATGTACCCCAGTAAGCGTCGGCATTTGGGATTATTTAGCCGCCCCAGTGTATAACGGTAAAATAGCTGCTAGCGATATATACATGGTAAAGAATGTATCAGAGGCATGAGATAATATATGATACTTTCACAAAAAAAGAGCATGTTACATGTGTATTCAAGAGTGGAGGGGTAAGAAACTTAAGACAATATTGATGCATATGTGAAAGATAAAAGGAGAGAATATGGAGTAGTTAGATAGATAGATAGATAGATAGATAGATAGATAGATAGATAGATAGATAGTGTGAAGAGATGTATTTATTTACCATGTCATTATTTTTGAAAGAGACAAAGAAAGAAAGAAAGAAAGAAAGAAAGAAAGAAAGAAAGTACATTAGCCTGCAAAAAGTACAAGGAAAGAAAGAAAGAAAGAAAGAAAGAAAGAAAGAAAGAATTAACGAATAAAAAATGGAGGGAAGGAAGAAAAGAAAATATATTATCCTGGAATGAATACAATGGGTGTTGACTCTAATGTCCAACTTTATACACACACACACACACACACACACACACACACACACACACACACACACACACACACACACACAGGGCTTTTTTCCATCTGTATTAATCCTATTAACGCTCTATCTCTATCACTATCTTTATGTCCAGCTCTTTACGACAAATTCCTGCTCGCCAAAATATCTTTATCAGTAAACCACTGAAAAAGCGCTCTCAACTTTATCTCAACTAAAATATGTAGGAAAAGTATTTACACCGAATAGAACGAATATAGTGTAGTCTGATGAAATGAGCCAATTTAACTCATAGAATTGAATTATAATTTATAACCAATCTAAATGTGTTGAGTTTTCCTTTATAAATATCATATTGCTCTGGATAACATCCATTGAGCACTCTATACAGATATAACACTTAATATTTTATATTAAGGAGATCTTGTTGGATTATCCTCACCATTCACGGATTTGACGTCTTTAGAGAGAGAGAAGGAGAGAGTTTATATATATATATATATATAGAGAGAGAGAGAGAGAGTTTATATATATATATATAGAGAGAGAGTTTATATATATATATATATAGAGAGAGAGAGTTTATATATATATATAGAGAGAGAGTTTATTTACATATATATATAAATCTATATATATATATATAAATATATATATATATATTATATATATATAAAGAGAGAGAGTTTATATATATATATATATAGAGAGAGAGAGTTTATATATATATATATAGAGAGAGAGGGTTTATATATATATATAGAGAGAGAGTTTTTATATATATATATATATATATATATATATATATTTTATATATATATATATATAGAGAGAGAGAGTTTATATTATATATATATATATATATATATATATATATATATATATATATATATATATATATAGTTTCTGAAAGGATTTTTCTGTTGCTGAGGTGATGTGTTATCCCCCGTGGGGATCTTCATATCGAAATGGCCATTCAACACCATTGAATTAATCCTTTTTTAATTTATATTTGCTCTGTAATATTTTATTACATGGAGCTCTCTTCCTGTATCATTTTTTAATATTAAAATAAAATTTTTAATTTTAATTAGGATCGGGTTTTTGGTATTTACCTTCCTGATTTTTTCCCTTGGATTGAAGTATCTGAATTAAAATATATATATATATATATATATATATATGTATAATTGCACATGAAAATTAAATGCTTAAGCCAATTTTTCGTTTTTTTTAAATTATTGTTAATAGAATTCTAAATCGCCAAGATTCCATGGCCTTTGTTCTGTTTCTTGACCATTTTTTATCCAACATTATCTGGAATATGTCAAATATTCTTGCTGGCCATTAAGATTCCTTAATCAATACAAGTTGTTGTTGTCCGGGTTTGTTTCTCAGCCATTAATACTTACGAGAATTTAAATCCAAAAAGAATGAGAGATAAATACGAGGAAAAAGTGGTTGTACCGCGATGGAATGACGTCATTATTTCGTCAGTCATTAGTTATCTAGTCGCCATTAAAAAAAGTTTCTATTTATTTGTTTATCTGCACCGTGTTCGTCTGTCTCGAATGGGGTATTTAATTTTAGAAGTTTTTTTCCCATTTCACTGAAGCAAGCTTTAAACACACAAGAGAGTCATCGCGTATTTCTTTTTCCCTTTCTCTCTTTCAATTTTCTTCTTTGAAACCAAACAGATCCTCTAGTATGTGTTTTCATCTTTACTTGTGTTTAAAACAGTAAAGTCAATTAGTTATGTGGGCGTAATGTGCATGCGAATTAACTAATATACAAGATAACGCGCTCTCTCCCGGAGATTTTAACTAATTGTAAACGCTCAGCAGTTGCAGTATAAACCACAGGTAAGCTCTGAGGGTATTAAACAAAAACAAATGTACCCCAGTAAGCGTCGGCATTTGGGATTATTTAGCCGCCCCAGTGTATAACGTTAAAATAGCTGCTAGCGATATATACATGGTAAAGAATGTATCAGAGGCATGAGATAATATATGATACTTTCACAAAAAAAGAGCACGTAGGTACATGTGTATTCAAGAGTGAAGGGGTAAGAAACTTAAGACAATAAAAGGAGAGAATATGGAGTAGTTAGTTAGATAGATAGATAGATAGATAGATAGATAGATAGATAGATAGATAGAATCACATGAACAGACTGAGAAGATAGATAGATAGATAGATAGATAGATAGATAGATAGATAGATAGATAGATAGATAGATATGAAGTGACTGAGATAGATAGATAGATAGATAGATAGATAGTTAGATAGATAGATAGATAGATAGATAGATAGATAGATATGAAGTGACTGAGATAGATAGATAGATAGATAGATAGATAGATAGATAGATAGATAGATAATGATTAGACATAGATAGATAGATAGATAGATAGATAGATAGATAGATAGATATGAAGTGACTGAGATAGATAGATAGATAGATAGATAGATAGATAGATAGTGTGAAGACATGTATTTATTTACCATGTCATTACTTTTGAAAGAAAGAAAGAACGAAAGAAAGAAAGAAATTACATTAGCCTGTAAAAAGTACAAGGAAATAAATAAATAAATAAATAAATAAATAAAGAATTAACGAAAAAAATTAGATGTGGCACAAGGACGAAAATATGGGACACCGAGTGAGGACCGAAGTCATTACTCAGTTGTAACTAGTTCTAGCGAGACAAGCTTGCTAACCATTACGCCGAGATGCCCATCAACAAGAAACAAGATAGATATTACTATTACTAATAATAATATTCAATAACGGGGTATTTTATGACCCTTTGTATGATGATAAGTTACATTCGGCATCACGGCCTCTGTTCGGGAGATTGGAGATTCTGAGGTGTGTGGAACTACCTCTAAATTGATGTTGTCCCCAGGTAGGGGTCGTAGCACTTGTTGCCGTTTTAGCCATGATCAATTAGTGAGCCAATCAAAAATAGCAAAACGCTATACAAGTATAAAAATACATTTTTATACTAAAATAATAGCAATGCATTTTTATATAAATTACTAACAATACTAAAACATCGTAGCGACTTCTCTCTTCATGTTTAAAATACCGCAAAATATCCAACAAAAAGAGCTCTCATGACATAAACCATAGAGTACCTACAATTTCTTAAAGCAAACTGTATTCCAAAACCACAACATCAAAACCACATCACCAGCGTTAGTAATTATGTCTACACAAAACATGTATATTCACAATAGCTGAGTGTCAGATGTATTCAATTTTGAAAGCAAAATAACACATCACATTAAGTCCAGGGCCTGACATATAGATGGCACCACTAATAAAAAAATCTGTATTTATTCACAATAGCTGAGCATCATCTACTATGTATTCTTTTTTTTGTTTGTTTTTTTAATCGTATCACTCCGAGCAAGGCGGTAACGCCACTGATGTGCAGGGGGCTACGTAATAGTAAAAACACTGGAAAAGAGAAAGCCGGAAACCACATCCTAAACAGGGAACAAGGGATGAGCCTCTTCATCTGTTCAATAGACGTGGGTGGAGTGTGAACCGGGCGATAGATAGATCTATCTACTCCAATTGGGAGGGAAAAAAGACAAAGTGAGAAGATTGGAGAAGAGAAAGCCGGAAACCACATCATAAACAGGGAACAAGGGATGAGCTTCTTAACCTGTTCACTAGACGTGGGTGGAGTGTGAACCGGGCGATAGATAGATCTATCTACTCCAATTGAAAAAAAAACAAAGTGAGAAGATTGGATAAGAGAAATCCGGAAACCACACCCTAAACAGGGAACAAGGGATGAACCTCTTAACCAGTTCAATAGACATGGGTGGAGTTTGAACCGGGCGATAGATAGATCTATCTACTCCAATTGAAAAACAAAACAAAGTGAGATCCAATTGTGAAAGCTGAATAACACATCACATTATGTCCAGAGCCTGACATATAGATGGCGCCACTAATAAAATATCTGTATAATATTTATGAAGTACTAACCTTCAAATAGCACTTGACAATATTTGGGCCCAGTCTGATTAATAGTTTACAAATTACAGCTATTTAAGTGAAATTACGGTTGCAAATTTTTAATACATTTGAAAAAGACGAATTTCGTGTGTTGATAAAGCATTGCTTTCTGATGAGAAAAATATGGCTCAAGCAAAGCAATTGCTTGATAAGTATTCTTCGGACTCTGTTCTGTCGGAAACAACGGTTAAGGGGTGGTATACTGACTTTACATGCGGTTATACAGACACAAATGATGCTGAACGCTCAGGTCGCCTCAAATCGGCAGTTGTCCCCGAAAACACCAAAACAATCCACGAACTCGTTTTGGCCTATCGTAAATTCAAGTTGCGTGAGATAGCAGAGGAGTTGAACATATCAGAAGGCAGTGTATTTACCATTTTGCATGAACATTTGTCAATGAGAAAGCTGTGTTCAATGTGTGTACCGCGTTTGCTAACAGTCCATCAAAAACAATAACGCGTCGAGGATTCAGATCGTAGTTTACAACTGTTTCAAGGCAACAAGAAGAATTTTTTGCGAAAATATGCGACAATCGATAAAACATGGATTCACTACATCACTCCAGAGTCAAATCGGCAGTAAGCTGAGTGGACGGCAAAGTGACCAAACAAGGTTTTGGCCTCCGTATTTTGAAATGCGCAAGGTATTTTGTTCATCGATTACCTGTAGAAAGAAAAAAGTGACCAAAGACGCAAACATCATCAGACAAGGTTTTGGCCTCCGTATTTTGAAATGCTCAAAGTATTTTGTTCATCGATTACCTGTAAAAAAAAAAACAGTCAATAGCGAATATTATATAGCATTATTGGTGCTTTTGAAGAGAGAAATCGCCATAAAACTGTCACAAATGAAGAAAAAGTTATGTTTTACCAAGACAACGCACCGTGTCACAAGTCAATTGCAACGATGGTAAATATATATGTTGTACTTCGAATTGCTTTCGCATCCACCCTATTCTTGGCCCCTAGCGATTACTGGCTGTTTACGAACCTTAAAAGAATGCTCCAAGGAAAGAGATTTGGCTCCAATGAAGAAGTGATATCGTAAACTGAGGCGTATTTTGAAGCCAAAGACAAATCGTTCTACAAAAAAGGCATCGAATTGTTAGTGGAATCAGTGTATCATCCTAGAACGAGGCTATGTTGATGAATAAAGCCGAATTTTGCTTAAAAAGTTGTTTTATTAGTTAGGCCCGGGATTTATTGAGTGATGTGTTAATATACACACTTGTGAAAATTAATTGAAGCAACTGCTTTAGTTTCCTTTTTTTAACCATATGGTCTGGAGTGAGAGGGTGTAATTGATTTCTTATTTTATGTGTCTAACAAGAGCACTTAACCAATCTTCTTATAATAATCTTCATGTACACCCTTGGGAAAATTAATTGAAACAGCAGCTTTAGTTTCCTTTCTTTCATCATACAGTCAGTTTTAGACCCACTGGAGTGACAGGGTGTAATTGATTTCTTATTTTATGTGTCTAACAAGAGTACTTAACCAATCTTCTTATAATAATCTTCATGTACACCCTTGTGAAAATTAATTGAAACAACAGCTTTAGTTTCCTTTCTTTCATCATACAGTCAGTTTTAGACCCACTGGAGTGACAGGGTGTAATTGATTTCTTATTTTATGTGTCTAACAAAACAGTACTTAACCACTCTTTTTATAATTATCTTCATGTACACCCTTGGGAAAATTAATTGAAACAACTGCTTTAGTTTCCTTTCTTTCACCATATGGTCAGTTTTAGACCCACTTGAGTGACAGGGTGTAATCAATTTCTATTTGTTTTTCTCTGATTAGGCCATTTGCAATGGTGAGCAATAATATGAATTTATTTTCGGAGTGTATGGTGAAATTTGTTTGGCCTTTAATAATATTTCACCATCTGTGATTGCATCAGGTTTATATTACGCTCAGATACTGTTATCTCGACTGTCGACTAGTTGTCCTACGGCCATTTTCTGCAGTTGTCGTTACTCCAAGGAAGCGTACGAAAATTGTAATGTTGCACAAACACACTGGCAAGCTGTACAGAGGGATTACGGATATTGTTGGTGTCAGCCTTTTAATTGTCAGTCATGTCATGAAGACGTAGAAACAACCTTGATCCACCAGTCCAAAACGTAAAGGAAGAGGAAAACAACGCCAAGAGACGATGTTTACGGGATCAGAGAAAGTGTGAAAAATCCTAGGTAGACATTATTCGTGTTGTGTTAATTAACACAACACGAATAATGTCTACCTAGGATTTTTCACACTTTTATTTATACAAAGATTTATATTACAGAATATTAAAGTCAGGGCCAGAAAATGCGGTTGGAAGAGAAAAATAAAGCCAAATGACAACGTATACGTGACCAGAAAAAGTATGAAAGATTCTATAAAACTTTTAATTAATTTGCACAAGGTTTTACATCATACATTGATTATTTTGAAGCTTCCTTTAAAATTAAATGTGGGCATTAAACAACCCATAAAGAGCTGATATGCAGTTGAACAAATCAATCAGGGCATTTTAGAATCTATTAGCAACTGCTTAAGAGATTTTCTAGGTTTGTATAAAAAAAAAACTCTCAAAACAATATCACAAACAAATATAGATCCCCCAAGCATTGAAAAAACAAAACGAAAACGTCTTCCTTCATTCACAGCCAATGTATTACTTTCAGATTTTGATGATAAATTCTATTCTGAATCTTAACCATTATTTTTATATATTTTCCTTTTGAAATATTGTAATTATTGCTTATCATTACGCTGTCAAGACCTTTCTCTGAGTCATTCGTGAAAAGAAAATTTATGTTTGGATGATGTTAGTATCTGTCAGTTCATTTGAAACCAATTTTCCGAGCAGACGAAGTTTTTGGCGGGACTTGTAAAGGAGGCAAAGTGGTCTGACAGCGCAAGAAACACACCCCGTAACGACTTTTCGAATTTGTTAAATTTTATTTTTTACGAATAATAGCGGAGTGAGCTTCATGGTCAACTTAGTATTTCTTAAGTTTTAATCTCATCACGCGTCAGTATTTCTGTATAACGATCATACGATCATCGAATTTGAGTAAGGTTGAACCTGGTCATTACCAAGGTGGGTGACCGCTTAGGAATTCTAGGTACTGAAAGCTTTGGTTGCAAGTGGTATGAAGGGCTTACGGCCGCATCACTTTGAAACATCGGTTCCTGTACTATCATCGAAAATAAGCAACATTGGTCCTGCTCGGCTCCTAGACGGATAACCGCTTGGGAAACCAGAAAAGGCGTATGGTATAATGGCTCGGAATTTTTAATTTGGAGAGACGAGTTCGAATTTCAATAGAGTTCGTTTTATTCACTTACGCACAAATATACGAATCCACCGAGCAAAGGGTTAATTAGTAAATTTTGTATCACTAAACCACTATAATCTAAATGAATAAATATTGCGTAAAAAAAAAATAATCATTTCACCCCAAGCACTGCTACTGTTGCGCAGGGGGTTACATAGAGGAAAGTGATTAGAAAGAGTGGTTAGTTATAGGAAATTTTGGGAAGAGGGTGATAGACGGATGAGGATACCGAGGATGGTGGTGGAGTAGATGGGAAGAGAGTTTGAGAGAATGGATGCGAGTTAGTGTAATAAAAGATGTCTATTGACCTTACATTTAAATTCCTGGAGATTGTAGCTGTCGGGGAATCAAGTATATGGAAGGGAATTCCATAGGCTGGAAGTGCGAGAAAAGAAGCTGTTAGAGTAGAAATCGCGGTTACATTTTATCGGTTTTATTGTAAAAGGGTGGGACTTAGTTGCTAATCTAGTATCTCGTGCAAATTCCTACCTAGAGGGCATCAGTGATCTAAGTTCATCGGAGCAGAAGCCGTGAAAGTATTTATAGAAAAGGCACAGGGAAGCCACATCACGCCGCTGAGAGAGTGACTGCAACCGGGCTGCCAAGTCGGTATCAATCACATTACAGATTCTCCGTTGGATTTTGTCAAGAAACCCGAGGTAATAGCAGGGGCAACCGACCAGATGTAGCAGCACTATTCATGGTAGATTTATTGAAATTTCTTAAATAATTCATAAAGGTTGAATGTCGCTATACAAAAACAACTAGCCAGCCTGTATAAAAAAAAGTATAAAAAACATCTTATGGTAGAATTATCCGCAACAAATTTTTATAAAAATTATTGAAAATTTTTTATAGTGAAATTAGCAGCGATACATTTTTTTTTAGATACAAACAATAAATTTTACCATCTACAAATTATACATATAAAAAACAAACATTTCTTTTTTTTAAATACAAACAATAAATTTTATCATCTACAAATTATACATATAAAAAACAAACATTTCTTCTTTTTTTAAATACAAACAATAAATTTTTATCATCTACAAATTATACATATAAAAAACAAACATTTCTTTTTTTTTTAATACAAACAATAAATTTTATCATCTACAAATTATGCATATAAAAAACAAACATTTCTTCTTTTTTTAAATACAAACAATAAATTTTATCATCTCCAAATTATACATATAAAAAACAAACATTTCTTTTTTTTTTTTAAATACAAACAATAAATTTTATCATCAACAAATTATACATATATATTTCTTATATAACAAATATTTCTTTTCTTTTTTTTTTTACATACAAACAATAAATTTTATCATCTACAAATTATACTTATAAAAAACAAACATTTCTTAGAAACGTCAGTCAGTTAAGTAACATACTGATGCACGCTTGGGCGATGATGTCTCTTTCGAGGCATCACTGACTGGGAGAGAAGATTATCTTGCAGTAAGTTGTCATTGCTTTCTGCGGTAGACTGGTTGTCAGCCAAGGCTATAGAATTCAATCTGTCCTATTATTTAACCCATAACCGGAGGGAAGAGACGGATAAATATCTTTCCCAAGAGTATTTGAGTGTAAGTGAATGCGAGGAAATGGAATTCGAACTCGGCTCCCCGATTTGTCGTGCGAGTCGATATCTACTGCGCCACAACGCACATTAAAAATAATAAAATGTAAAAGAATATCTATATTTGAAGTCACAAAATTACGTAGAAATTAATTAGATTTCGGTATTAAATAACGGATAGATGTGATGTACTGATTTTCTAAGCGCCTCTTGGATGTGGCACAAGGCCGATTGTATATGGCACCCAGTGAGGATTGAACTCTCTACTCATTCGTAATAAGTTCTAGTGAGACAAGCTTGCCAACCATTACACAACGACAAGGTGGCCACCTATAGATGTTGTGTGTTACACAGATCTTGCAGAAAAGGAATTTGTAAAGAGCCATGATCCCCAGTAGCATTAACGGATATGGTATTAATAATCGTACAAAAAGTCAAGAGAAACCACTCCAATATCTTTCCAAAGAAGCCATATAATTTAACAGATCATATAGAAAAGGAACTTGGAGAGAGTCATGATCACCTGTAGCATTAACTAATATGGTATTAAAAACCAAGGAGAAGGCAAATAGAAACCACTCTATTATCTTTCCAAAGAAGCCGTGTCATCTCACCGATAATACAGAAAAAGAATCTGTGGAGAGCCATGATCACTTTCATCCTGATGAAAATTTCAGTTTTTTTTTATTTCAAAATAGTTTAGTTTTTTTATTACCTTCTTTTTACTTGTTCTCCAAAATCAGTTAAAACGTTCTTTAATCGGAGACAAAATAGCGAAAAAAAGAAAAAAAAAAGCAGTCATTTTTCATTCAATGTCTTAAGATTAAATCCCCTGGAAATTTGTACCCAGAAAAGCCACGACCAGAATGCCAGCCTGCTGTCGCCGTCCCGCTTTCTTGTGAGTCCAAAGAACCCCGAAGCCACGCTCAGCATCAACCTTCTCCCTGGTTAATGGCAAAACTCTAATTTAGATAAGGAAATGACGGACGTAATCTCTGGTTTTCCATTGCAATACTTTTGCAAACAAATCCTCCGCAACTCCATTACGCATAGCTCTTCTTTAGAAATTCCACGCTTGCTTTCACCCAATTCTTGTTATTTTATTTCTTTCTCTGTCCGTTTATTCCCCGTCAAAATATCTTAACGCAAACGTACGGTAAGAATACAAAAGTCAGTTTACCCAATCTGTGAAAAAATGTCAGTTGTATTATAGCGGGTATCTTCCTATCTTATTTATTCTTTTCTAGTAGTAGTAGGATTCCGTTCTAGTGAAGGGTAATTGTATACCCTACAGGTTAACGGAATTTGGCCTTGTGGGAAGATAACCCACTATAATTCATAAAATGATTATAAAATCAAGAAAGGCAATTTGAGTATAAATAACATTTATATATACATATTTCAATTAATGTTTTTACAATTAAAATAATACTTGAAATAAAAGTCCAACGGAGGTTAAAGTGTTCATGGAAAATAATATAATGCTGAAAAAGATAGAAGGCTTAAGAGTGTGGAAACATCTTGTAGGTAAGGGATGTTCATTTTGAAGTTACCGCTTCTAAGATCAGTAAGTCAGTAAGTACTTTGAGGAATGTCTTTGAAGAGGTCAATAAGTACTTTTGAGACAGGGAGAAAGAAAGAGGTCAGCATAGTAGCCGCTCAACTTAAGTCAAGGGAGAAACTAATCAGCTCGTCCGTCTCCTCTGGTCTGTCTAACGATGTTTTGTCTCCGCTTTTTATATCTGCTTTTTGGATCAGACGCTCGTTTCGAATTTCATACTTGAATTTGATCTTGGGCTTCCCATTGGCTGGTAAATAAAATTCGTGTAGGTTCGCGAAATGGTAATTTGATATTTGATTAATTTTTATTTTTCAACCGGAACATATGCGCGAATCTACCTGCGCGGAGATGATTTTTATTCATTCGCTTTTTGGTTGCTATAGATCAAACAACCGGTCAGCTCGCTTTTGCTCGGTCGGTATCACCACAGTATCATATGATAATTCTGCTTCTGGCAACAAGGTCCCACCCTTTTACAGTTAGATCAACCAAATGCAGGCGACAATTCTACTCTATCAGTTTCTTTTCTAGCGCTCTCCATCTGTGGAACTCCCTACCATATATTTGCTTTTCTGACGGGTACTATCTCCAAGAATTTAAACGCAATGTCAATTCCCACCTCTTATCCATTTAACTCCAGTCCTTTCTATATCACCCCGTGTATCTTGTTCTTTTCCTTTCCCTCTACCTTCACAACTGTCTTCACTCCTGTGTTCACATCCGTTTCTTGCCTTTTCTCTTTCACCCACTGTAGCTGGTTCGTCTTTCTCTTCACTCTCCTCCTGCCTAAAACTTTAACTCTTTTATGTAGCCTTGCTTGGGGTGAAATGATTAAAAAAATGTAATTGTACGTTCTATTTTAATAATTTACTTTCTCACACTTATTAGTTGTCACGCTTCTATTTTTGGCTTCCTTGTCATCTAGAATCTTCAAATACTTGAATGTAACATCTTTAATCCAGAGGGACCTATACCTATATTTTCCTTTCTACTAACTAGTTTTTTCATTTATTTCCACTAAACCCCATTTACTCCCAGTAAACCCTTTGCTTGGGGTTAAAAAAATTAAAAGAAAAAAGCAATAAATAAATTTAAGCAATGAATAATTCATTAATTGTACAGTTGCATTAGATTAAATACGCACTTCGATGTCTAATAATGATTAAAACTTTTAATTACGATTAAGCTAGATCCTTGCTGGGAGTTCATATTTGCAATTTTGGACCATGTCTAAGCTACGTTTGATAAATCGTTATAACCTGAAAACGTAATACCTTTTCTGTACGTTCTTGCACATGTTCAATACTCATTTAATTAGGTTTTGGACATTTTTATCATTTGTCCCAAAGCAAGACAATAAAGACACTAAGATGCAAGTAATTACTAAGCTTTAAACAATATGAGAAAAATATACCATTGAGGAGAGAGAAGAATAAAAGAATTAAGTAGACAAAAGGTAACAACTGATATTGCATTTTAAAATTTGAAGATCAGTGTTGACTGGAAAGCAAGGAACCAGAAGAAAGTTTAAAACATTTGGGAGAAGAAACTGTTAGGACATAACCTACCGCTATATCTAGCCATCTCTTTTTTTTTTTGTTCTCAATTGGAGAAGATAGACATAACTATCGCCCGGTTCACACTCCACCCACGTCTTTTGAACAGGTGAAGAGGCTCATCCCTTGTTTCCTGTTTAGGATGTGGTTCCCGGCTTTCTTCTTTTTTCCCCAATCTTCTTTCACTTTTGTTTTTCTTTTCTCTTCTTTTTTTTTTTGTTCTCAATTAGAGTAGATAGACATAACTATCGCCCGGTTCACACTCCACCCACGTCTTTTGAACAGGTGAAGAGGCTCATCCCTTGTTTCCTGTTTAGGATGTGGTTCCCGGCTTTCTTCTTTTTTCCCCAATCTTCTTTCACTTTTGTTTTTCTTTTCTCTTCTTTTTTTTTGTTCTCAATTAGAGTAGATAGACATAACTATCGCCCGGTTCACACTCCACCCACGTCTTTTGAACAGGTGAAGAGGCTCATCCCTTGTTTCCTGTTTAGGATGTGGTTCCAGGCTTTTTATTTTCCAATCATTCTACTCTTAAGTAGCCCCATGCGCATCAGTGGCGTCACCGCCTTGCTTGGGGTGATATGATTTAAAAAAAATTTCAACTGTAAATAAGAAAACATTTGCCGCCAATCATTTACTGTGCTTAAATTCATAAATTTTAGGCAAAATTTCATAAAGTTTAATTCTACAGTGGAAGGTTCATCAGAACAATTAACAAGAAAGTATAGAAGAAGGCACAGAAAAGCTATGTTAGGATGGTAAAAAAAAGGGCTGAGGTCGGGATGCCAGGTCCAGGACCAATAATATTAGAGATTATTTTCAGCATTTGGTTATATTTATGAGATGAGGCAGTAGTTACACTATTTACATTATGCAATACAACATACCGTTTCCAAATTTACAGCAAAATGAATTGCCTTATAATACTCTTTTTCTCATAGATGGCACCCAACAGACTCTACTACACTCTGCAGTCGACACAATGATGACCAAACAACCAGCATGCTCGAAAGTAATGATATCAAATGACGACAATTTACCCATAGCAACCGGTGTGTTTAAGTATATATATATATATATATATATATATGTTGTCTAAGTGGAAATGGAATCATTACTGTCTGTTCATATGTAGATGTGATTGATGTGCGACTGTCACCATGCAGTGCGAATCCCTCTGTTTACACTGTTTATATATATGAATATACTCTATTCACATGCCTGTTCTTGGGTATGACGGTAAACTGCATCCGGCAGCAAGGCCTTTGTTTGGGAGGTTGTGAGGAGCATAGAACTACTTCTTAATTGCTGTTGTTCCAAGGTTCACCCTGACCCGGAGTTGTAGCACCTGTTAGGGTCCCAACTATGGGCAAATAGTTAACCTCCAAACTGGGGTCAAAACACTATGAAAGTAAAAAAAATACATTTTTTATAGAAATATATACATAAAAATTGATTTTTATAGAAAAATATACATTTTTGAAGAAACAAATTTTTACCATAAAACATTTTTGAAAAAAAAAATTATTGGCATAATATATTTTTGAATGAAAATACTATTACCAGCAATACATTTTTGAATACAAAACTAGAAGACACCTTCAGCTTTCTAGTATAAACAATTTTTTTTTAAATTCACCTAAATCTGACTAAATCCTCTTTCTCACTATAACTAAACATAAAGTCAGTCAGTTAAGTGCCATACGTGATGCACGCTTGGGCGATCATGTCTCGAAAGAGACATGACTGACTGGGCAGAAGATTATCCCGCAGTAGGTTGCCATTGCTTTCTGCGGTAGACTGGTTGCCGACCAAGGCTATAGAACCCAATCTGTCCTGTTATTTAACCCATAACTGGAAGGAAGAGACGGATTAATACCTTTCCCAAGGGTATTTGCGCGTAAGTGAATACAATGGATTCAACTGGAATTTGAACTCGGCTCTCCGATTTCTCGTTCCGAGTCGATATAAAGAAACACCTTAAAACCTTACCATTTTGGCATTAAATAACCCACAGTGGTTGATATGCCATTAAGCAAAACTCAAACTATTCACATACCAATTTTTAAACAATATATGCAGATCACTTCTCTTGCTTTCTCTCTCTCTCTCTCTCTCTCTCTCTCGAGAGAGAGAGAGAGAGAGAGAGAGTTGAGGTGACGCCATACATTCCCGGCACTCGTTTTTGGAATCTAAAACGAATACTCAGTTGTTAAACCTTTTTCTCACTTGAAACTTTATGCACACAGCAAGCATATTGCCTACACAAGCATTTCCTTGCTCAAACACATGTACCCACAGGCACGCAAACAAACGGATCCACTCGCGCGCCTTGTAATTACGTCCCCCGACATGAGGGCACAGGGGGTACATGCGAATAAGTAAATGAATGAAGACAAAATGATTTTAATAAATACGTAAATGAAAGGAACAGGAATATAGCCAAATGTAGGCCATAAAATAAAGACAAAGGATTTCTAACGACTGTTATTGTTTTCACTTGTATCTTCATTGTATTCGTCTTTTGGCCAGACAAGTGAATTATGGGCTCTGAGATTGCTTCGAACGGTTTACTTGGGCCCTACCAGTCTAGTACCAGCCAGACCATTGTTTTCTCTGCAGTAACCCCCTTTGTTTGCCCCCTAAACGGCTCTAAGTAGAGAAAAAAAAGATTAATCGGGTCTTGACCCATCTAATGATGCCTTGATTAATGATCTAGGTTCAATGAAGTGGGCGGCGGCAGAGAGTGACATTCAGAAGATCCCGAATTCTTTTGAAAGAATGAGGAACTGAGTGAAAGACGGGGAAAAGCTTTTGATAGTCGGGCACGTTGGTCAGTTATTTTACAGCGCTATCAATGTAGAGACAGAAGTTGAATGTATGATAGTGTTCGTTGATTGTGGTTGGAGACGGGTGGCACATCGGGAAGTAGTGTAGAGTAATGTGAAAATGTCAACGTTTAATTTAAGAGAGAGAGAGAGAGAGAGCGAGTGGGAGAGAAAAGTTGACTTCGATAATGGAAGAGGTGTGTGGGGTGGCGAGCGTGAGAGATAATGACGGAAAACAGAAAAGGAGAGAAGGAGTTTTTATGAAAAAAGAAAGAAAAAAAGAAGTTGCAGCGGCGAAAAGAAAACAAGGATATACATAAGAAAGAAAGAAAGAAAGAAAGAAAGAAAGAAAGAAAGAAAGAGGGAAAGACATGTGAGATAGAATATTAGCAAGGAAGCAGAAAAAGAAAGAAAGAACCGTTGCCTGGAATGTGATAAAATAAATAAAGAAAGAAAGAATGAAAGATAGAATGAAAGAAAGAAAGAGAGAAAAAGAATATCAACCAGGAAATGAAGGGTAGAAAACAAAGTGAAAATTGATATATAATAAAAATAGAAGAGAATTCTAAAAAAAAGACAAAAGGAAAAATGTAATAGCAGGAAATAGAAAAAATCAAAGAAAGAAAGAAAGAAAGAAAAAAGAAAGAAAGAAAATGAAAGGGTAAAAAGTAAGCAAGAACACGCATAAGAAAAAAGAAAGAAAGAAAGAAAGAAAGAAAGAAAGAAATGAAGGGGTAAAAGTAAGGAAGAACACGCATAAGAAAGAAAGAAAGAAAGAAAGAAAGAAAGAAAGAAAGAAAGAAAGAAATGAAGGGGTAAAAGTAAGGAAGAACACGCATAAGAAAGAAAGAAAGAAAGAAAGAAAGAAAGAAAAACATGAAGGGTTGAAAAGTAAAGAAGAACGCGCATAAGAAAGAAAGAAAGAAAGAAAGAAAGAAGGAAAGACATGTGAGATAGAATATTAGCAAGGAAACAGAAAAAGAAAGAATGAACCGTTGCGTGGAATGTGATAAAACAAATAAAGAAAGAAAGAAAGAGAGAGAGAAAAAGAATAGCAACAAATGAAGGTTAAAAAACAAAGCGAAAATTGATATATAATAAAAATAGAAGGGAATTCTAAAAAAAAAATGACAAAAGGAAAAATGTAATAGCAGGAAATAAAAAAGAAAAAAAGAAAGAAAGAAAAAGAAAGAAAGAAAAAAGAAAGAAAGAAAGAAAATGAAGGGGTAACAAGTAAGGAAGAACACACATAAGAAAGAAAGAAAGAAAGAAAGAAAGAAAGAAAGAAAGAAAGAAAATGAAGGAGTAAAAAGTAAGCAAGAACACGCATAAGAAAGAAAGAAAGAAAGAAAGAAAGAAAAAAATGAATGGGTAAGCAAGAATATGCATAAGAAAGAAAGAAAGAAAGAAAGAAAGAAAGAAAGAAAGAAAGAAAATGAAGGGTTGAAAAGTAAAGAAGAACGCACATAAGAAAGAAAGAAAGAAAGAAAGAAAGAAAGAAGTGGTGACAAGTAAGCAAGAATCCGTATAAGAAAGAAAGAAAAAGAAAGAAGGGAAGGGAGAAAGGAATATAAGGTAGAAGAGCAGATAGTAGCAAGAACAGAATCAAAAGGAAAGAAAGAAAGAAAGAAAGAAAGAAAGAAAGAAAGATGTTGAAGGGGCGAAAATAAGCAAGAATTTATATAAGAACGGAAAGAAGAAAGGAAGGAAGGAATATAAAATTGTGCAAGAAAGAAAGCTAGTAAGAAGAGAATAAAAAGAAAGAAAAAAAGAAAAAGTAAGAAAAATGAAAACAGATTTCAGTGCAATTAATAGAAAGAAAGAAAAAGAGAACATCAATGTGAATCGAGTAGAAAGAAGGAAAAAAAAAAGAAAGAAAAAAGACAAAATAAGGCACAGAAAAGAAAGATAGAAATATTAATAAAAATAGAAAAGCCAAAAATATTAGGAAAAGGAAAGAAAAAATGAAAGAGGGAGAAGAATTTGAGGCGGGGGGCATGATCACCCGTGTCCCGAAGTGTCAATCTGTATATCTTAATTTGTTACTTTTTAGTCATAATTAAATTTGACCAGTACACAATTTTATTAAAAAGTGTTCAATATATTCCTATTGTAGAACTTTTGAATAGCTTTCCTTTGGAAATGTGTTATTTCTGCAACCTGGGACCTGTCAATATCTTTTTTTTTTTTAAACGTTTCACGCCAAGCAAGGCGGTAACGCAACTGATGCACAGAGGGCTACATGAGAGAAAAAGATTAGATAGGCGGAGAGTAAAGAAAAAAACAAACCACTTACAAGGGGTATCAGAGAAGGGAGCAAGAGAAGGATGGAAATACAGGTGTGATAACAGCTGCAAAATTAGAAAAAAAAGAAAAAGATATACAGAATGATGTACAAAGAACTGAAATCAAGTGGTTAAGAGATGGGTATTGATATTGCATTTAAATTCCTGGAGGTTGTAGCCGTCAGGAAAGCAATAATATGGAAGAGAGTTCCGTAGGAGGGAAGTGCAAGCTTCTGGAGTAGAATTGTCGGCTGCATTTGGTTGATCTAACTGTGAATGGGTGGGACGCAGTTGCCAGTCTGGTTGCACGGATAAACTCATGTGGCAGGGAACCAGTAACTTAAGTTCGTCGGAGCAGAAGCCGTGAAAATATTTATAGAACAGACAACGGGAAGCCACATCACGTCGGTAAGAGTGACTGAAGTCGAGCCTCCAAGTCGGTACCTATCACGTTACTGATTCTCCTTTGGAGCCTGTCGAGATGAACAGCTGGGGAGCCTGACCATACATGACAGCAGTATTCCATGCATGGACGGATGGTTGATTTGTATATGTGCAAGATGAATTCAGGCGGAAAAAACATCCTGTCCCTGTTTAAAGATATACCTAGGAACAAATGACATTTAGAAGGTAATTGATGATAAGAAACAGAATAGGCCGAAGAATTAAGTTCTGGAGACACTCGCATTTATGTTAAATAATTTAAGAGCTACACCGTTCAATGTGACCTTCATTACTCAATTTGTTAAGAACTGTTGGATTAAGTCAAATACCTGTGTAGAAATATTATTGCCCTCGAGCTTGTGCAGAAGGCCAATAAATAAACAATCAAACGTTTTCGAGATATCTAAAGCCATAGCACGAAACTTATCTTTTTTTTAATCATATCACCCCGAGCAAGGCGGTAACGCCACTGATGTGCATGGGGCTACATAAGAGTAAATGCACTAGATAGAAGAGAATGAAGAGAAGGACAAACCATTTATAAAGTAACATGAGAAGGGATGGAACACAGGTGTGATGACAGTTGCAGAGGTGGAGAGAAAGGAAGGGATATACAGGGTGGTGAGGAAAGAACTAAGGTCCAGTGGTTAAGGGATGAGTATTGACCTTGCATTTGAATTCCTGGAGGTTGTAGCCGTCAGGAAAGCAAGAATAAGGAAGCGAGTTCCACAGGCAGGAAGTGCGGGGAAAGAAGCTGTAGGAGTAGAATTGTCGTTTGCATTTGGTTGATCTCACTGTGAATGGGTGAGACCCAGTTGCCAGTCTGGTTGCATGAGTAAACACCTGTTGCAGAGGCACCAGTGACTTAAGTTCCTTGGAGCAGAAGCTATGAAAGTATTTATAGAACAGACAAAAAGACTGATTTCAGTATTAACAGCTGGAAATCGTCGTTTGACCTAGAGAAACGAAGACCAGGCTGATGGGACGATAGTTCGAGTGATCAGAAGCTTTACCAGAGTTCTTAAAGGCAGGAACTACAGACGAGTATTTCTAGCAAGCTGGAAAGCAAGAAGCAGCAAGGTATCTATTTTAGAGTTTGGGGAGAGAAGCAGCCAGTTCAATAGCACATTTCTTTGGGATATTTACAGGGATTCCGTCAAACGTTTGGTTATCTAGTTTGGCGATGATAGCTGTAAACATTCACAGAGCTTTATCCATATCAGTAAGCCGGGATTATGTTCTAGAAGAAAAATCAGGCAAATATATTCCCGAAGAGTTGAGAATGGAGTTGAAAGAGAATATCTGAGCAAAGCATTCTACTCTAACAGTAGATAATAATACTTCAAACTGATTAAAGAGAGGAGAGATTGAAGATTTATTCTTGATCAATACACTCTTACAGAGACACCATTAATATCTGAATTTTATAATCATAGAAATTATACATGAGAGATAAAGGAATTACACGCTTGATCTACTTAACCCGAGAACACTAACCATAGGTATATAGTATCCAGCGCAAATGACGCCATTCTAATTAAAATTTAATTAAATTTTCAGTTCCTGATTCTCTTACCTAAATAATATGATTTTCAATTCCTATTAATGTTAACTCAAAGCACAAATTTTGAATTTTTTACATATAAAATATTTCAAATAAAGATTTATATTTAATATTTTTTTAATATTTTCAAAATCGGGTATTATATATCATGGTTAGTAGTGGTGTAACTTTAATTTATGGTTAGTTTTCCTGGGTTAACAAGTTTTTGTAAATGGATAATATTACGGTAATGAGGATTGATATAGAAAAAGTCACACCTTACTGAGGGCTCCAAAGTACAATTGATATTTCCAGGGAAGGTAATTCAGAAAGAATATTTGGTGGATTTTATACTCATAGAACTTAAAGCAAACATATGATAGAATAGAATTCCGCGCTTGACCTACTTAACAAGCTGGATGATAATAGTGATTAGGAGTGATATTATTTACATTGTTCTGACAGTTGTTCTCATTTTAATTGCCATATCCACGACTTTTGTGCGCTGTAGTCTTCTTCAGGTGCTAATAATTTTGAATTGGACCCTTTATTTCGCTCACAGGAATTATATGGCCTAGTGGATAAAAGCATTGGTTAGATCAAGTAACTTGACCCAAAGAGTTGTCAGTTCAATACCCGGCTACAACAGAAGTGATCAAATAACTTAAAGAGTTGAGTTAAAGGGAGATAACTACGTGGTAACCGGAAGTGGCATCGCACATGAAACGAGAATGATATAACTCAGTGATCGAAATAAAGGGCTCTGTTCGAAATTTCTAGCAGCTGAAGAAGGCAAGAACGAACAAAGGCCGAAACGTAGTGAACATGATAATAACGATGAAGACAACAGTCCGCACAATTTCAATAATGTAAATACTACCTCATCTCAGAAGTACAGACAAACAAAAATCACACCTTACTAAGGGCTACAAAGGACAATTGAAATATCATGGCAAGGTGATGAGAAAAGAATATTTGATAAATTTTACACTGATAGAAATTATAGTGAGAGAAAGGACATCAGCGCTTGAACTACTTAACAAACATTTGTAAAGGGATGGCAGTACAGTGAATAGGACTGATATCAGTAATAGGACAGCTGTCTGAACAATGTAAATAGTATAATGAGTTAATTGTTAAATGTAGATGATGACACAAGCCTAACGGTTAAATGTAGATGATGACACAAGCCTAATGGTTAAATGTAGATGATAACACAAGCCTAATGGTTAAATGTAGATGATGACACAAGCCTAATGTTTAAATGTAGATGATGACACAAGCCTAATGGTTAAATGTAGATGATGACACAAGCCTAATGGTTAAATGTTGATGATAACACAAGCCTAATGGTTAAATGTAGATGATAACACAAGCCTAATGGTTAAATGTAGATGATAACACAAGCCTAATGGTTAAATGTAGATGATAACACAAGCCTAATGGTTAAATGTAGATGATAACACAAGCCTAATGGTTAAATGTAGATGATAACACAAGCCTAATTGTTAAATGTAGATGATGACACAAGCCTAATGGTTAAATGTAGATGATAACACAAGCCTAATGGTTAAATGTAGATGATGACACAAGCCTAATTGTTAAATGTAAATGATAACACAAGCCTAATGGTTAAATGTAGATGATAACACAAGCCTAATAGTTAAATTTAGATGATAACACAAGCCTAATGGTTAAGTGTAGATGATAACATAACCCAAATAAACTTAGTGACACCAAGTAATCTTGACATAACAATATTTATCTTGCTGACTGAAAATCAAATCTAAGACTGCTCCTTTTTTTTTTATTATGGATGTATTTCAGATTTTATACCTCATTATCATACTAGTTTAGCCATGCGGTCAATTTGATATTTGTTAAATCATTACTATTCTTACAATTGGAGTAGATAGACTAAACTATCGCCCGGTTCACACTCCACCCACGTCTATTGAACAGGTGAAGAGGCTCATCCCTTGTTCCTTGTTTAGGATGTGGTTTTCGGTTTTCTCTTTTCCAATCTTTTCACTGATTTTTTTTTCAATTGGAGTAGGTAGACTAAACTATCGCCCGGTTCACACTCCACCCATGTCTATTGAACAGGTGTAGAGGCTCATCCCTTGTTCTCTGTTTAGGATGTAGTTTCCGGCTTTCTTTTTTCCAATCTTCTCACTGCTTTCTTTTTATTTTTTTTTTCAATTGGAGTAGATAGACTAAACTATCGCCCGGTTCACACTCCACCTAGGTCTATTGGACAGGTGTAGAAGCTCATCCCTTGTTCCCTGTTTAGGATGTGGTTTCCGGCTTTCTTTTTTTCAATCTTTTCACTTTTATGTAGCCCCCTGCACATCAGTGGCGTTACCGCCTTGCTCGGTGTGATATGATTAAAAAAAATATCAGTGTCTCAATCTATCAACGAATAACGACTTTGCTTCGTTGAGGACACACATTTATTACGAGTGGATGTTAAGATAAAAATATTAAACATTTTTATATATAAATTTTATAATAACACAGTATGAATTATTGTTAATATTACTTCTATTGTTGTTGCAATTGTTGGGTTTATTTTGCAATTATTTCTTTCGTAAAATGTTGTGACAAATTATGATTGAAAGCTGAAAAATATGGCTAATAGCATCTTATCAAATCTTAAATTAGTAAAGTAAAGTTTCTTCTGAAAATAACCAAAATCGAAATCAAATTGAAAAAAAAAAAGAATTGACAAAAAGCAAATGAAAGAAACAAAACAAAACACTGAAAATATAAATCTTTTTTTTTTGTTTTTGTTTTTTTCGAAAACAATTTCAATAGATTTACTGATATAATTCTCGGGGGGAAAACACATCATAATAAAAAAATTAAAAAAAATGATTTCCGTTCCTTTAAGCATTTTCTGTTTTCTTAGTTTTACACAATCGCCATCATTAATTTCAAAATGTCGCCTGAATTTTTGAATTTGAGTTTCATAAAAAAAAAAAAAATCTAAGCGTTTAAAATTGTGTACATTCATTTTTCTTTTTTTATTCCGAGTTCAAAGTCTGAAAATTTAACAAATGCATTTGCAGTTATTTCCCTTATCACCGATCACAATTAAGCTATTTCACCAAACGTTATTCGAAGCTTTTTTTTTTAACACCGTTTCTGCCGGTTACTACTGCGAGAATTTTGATGTATGCATTCCATTGGAAAAAAAAAAGATCTTTATTTTCCTTTTTTACTCAGGTAAACAATTATAAATTGCAATATGAGCTCTGATTAGAAATATTTAATACTTGTGTGCTTGTAAAATCCAAAAAATAGAAAAACTAGCTGAAAATTGAAGAGAGAAAAAATGAAAAACATATTCTTGCATTGTTTATTCAAAAGTCGATCAGAAACTTTGGTTTTTTTTACGCCTGGTAGAAGTGGAAAATAGAGATAGTCAAAACAAAACTGTCAGGACTTTTGATGAGGTTAGAGTAAAGCCAGATCCTTAGCTCCCAAATTGCTGGGACAGGATTTGAAAATTTGAAAACCTAAAATGGTGTAATCAAGAAGAAGAGGAAGAGAAATTACGTCAGAAGAGGTGTTGTTGCCTCATTGGTTGAACCAAACTCCTAATCTCGAAATGTGAAAGTGGAAGTAATCTCATTGGTCAAAGATTTGCATAAGATACCTCTGGTCCAGCCCTCACCTACCAAGAGAATATGGGAGAAACATAAAAGAATCGAGACCCGGCGAGAAAAAGCAGTAGGAACTGCCAAACGAAAGAGGCAAGACGAATTTGCTACCGCTGTCGCCAAAACACCCCATTTCGGCCGTTTCCGTAAAGCTTCGTTAAAAAGCCATGAAAACCTTTTTTTATTGGGAAAATTGAATGCTCTGATTATTCTTAAACAAAAACTCTCGCTCCGTTGTGAAAATTGAATTCGACGATTGTATATTCCACTCCTCTAATTATTTTATTTATTTATTTATTTTAAATATACATAAAGACTTTCTCCGCAACTTATTCAGGTATTATCGAAATGATTATTATTTTTTTTTTTTTTTTGGCGCCGTATTTTTTTTTTTTTTTTGTCAACCAAATGTACGCACGCGCCCAGCCTGGTTCGACGTGGTAAAGACACAGCTAGCAAGATTTCGGCGTGACTTCCTTGGATCTGAATTCACAGCGTGGACAAGGGGGGGCGCCGTTATAATAGACGTCTTGAAGACCAGCTACTGTGTCGAGGCCATCATCACGACTAGAGATCCCAGGGCGACTTCACAATATGGTCGGTTTGCTTTATCGCTCAAGAAGTACACGATCCTTTCTGATAACAGTTTTGCCCAAGTGTCAGATTAGAGCAAGCATTGGTGCCATGTCTGGACTGAATATTTTTAATTCTTGCTTATTAGTTCTTCATAGAACTCAAGATTCTCAATTTGAATTTTGAGGGCACATACACATATCCCACTCTGCATCCTCTTTCCCAGAGACGCAATGTATCTCTGTGTCCATATTATTGCTACTTCAGTGGCAAACGTTCATTCATCACGGATGTCTTTCAGGATTTGCTCTATTTGAACTCGGCTATTTGCCTTTGTTGCACACATTACTTCCCGCTTCATTTGTCGCCATTTTGTGCAATATCAGACCGCTTCTGCCGGTGGAGGAAGAAATTGACTAGTCTGCAACAAACGCTGCAGACGTTAATCTGAATTTTATTTCGCCTTCGATACCTACGTTGCAAATCGACAAGAAAAAGATTGTCAGTGATCAGGAAGTTAGCCAAAATTACTGATGTTGATTAATCATAAACCGCTAGTTTTTCAGTACAATTTCATCTAACATTTGAATGGATTTTTCCAAGCAGTGTCCGTATGTCATCATTTTACTAAAAAGGTGAGGGAAAGAGAGAGAGAGAGAGAGAGAGAGAGAGAGAGAGAGAGAGTTTTAGAACTTCAGCCTTACTGAACGGTGTGAATGAGAGAGAAAGAGAGAATCTTAAAACTTCGACCTTTCTAAAAGGTGAGAGAGAAAAAGAGAAAGAAAGTGTGTCTTAAAACTTCGGCCTTCTGAAAATGAATATCCGGTTGAATAATTGCTTTAACATTAGGTTTTAATTTATCCCGTTGAGCATCCCATTTTTAATTCTAGGAGATCTTACCTATATAACTAAGAAACGCCAAGCTAATTTCACATAGTCAAATCATCCATATTTCTCCCATCGTTATACACTTTATTCAGATTCATAAATATATAAAATGGCAGCTGTATACAAACGATTCCCAAAGTCAGAAATTTTAAAAAAATGTGCGAGCGAAGCCTTGGTGTCTTGGCAAGGATTTTCCATCTTTGAACATTGTGTACTGGCGCTATATAATCACAAACAAAAAGTAGAAAACAAGAAAAACCACATCACTTGAGGATTAACAACATCAGCAACAGCTAATGACATCAACAACATATTGGCATTTTACACAACTTCAAATAAAAGGTTAGGAAAGTAACCCCCATTAATACTGAGGAGGGAGCGATAACAGGTGCTGGTTTTGGGAAACGGTGGATGTGCGTATATCAACGCATACACACGATATTAAAATGTAGAAAATTATTGACAATATATACACTGATATTACAATATGACAAATGTTTGACAGCATATAGAGATATGAATTGAATATACGTATCGGAATCCGACAAGATGAATAGAATAAGTAAAGAACAAGTAGGAAAAAGTGCCTTTAATCTAACATGTTTCACTTATAACAAGATTCTTCAGAGATTTATTAAAGACAAATAATAAATCTCTGAAGAAGCTTGTTATAAGTGAAACATGTTAGATTAAAGACACGTTTTCCTACTTGTTCTTTATTTATTCTATTCATATATATATATATATATATATATATATATATATATATAATCATCCGCAGAGAGAGCTGTTTCACTGTATACGGTTAGACAACCGATTGCTTTTACCCAGGATTGAAACCCGACCGAATTGGCATTAGTCAGTGGTTCTACATCTGAGCTACAGGCGCTCGGTAGAAGGAGGCAGACTTTTTAGCGTGTATATTATCATTATACACGCCCAATAGCTGAGAGTGTTCTAATTCATTACTGAATGAACGATGCGTATATGCTAGAGTAGCTACTGTTTTTCAAAGTCTACCATTCTTCCAGAGTGCTCAGTCAGTGTGTGAGAGCGTAAATATATATATATATATTATATATTCTCCCTTTTTTGCTATTCCTTTGTCAACTGAAAATAAATACAAATAAGATAAATGAAATAAAGTGACCCTCTTATAAAATACGTTAAATATGGCTATCAAATATTTAATGTATTTATTTATAATTAAATTTTTAACCTCCTAGGATTTTACTTTCACTTTTGGATTTTGTTATAAACCGAATTAAAATGATATATTTAACAAAAGAAAAAAAAATATGTCATGCCAGATTTATAATTTCTAACGACGTTAAACAATGCTACTACTAAAAACAAATTGAAATGTTTGCCACCCCCATATATATATATATATATATATATATATATATATATATGTATGTGTGTGTGTGTTTATGTATATCTGTATGTACACACTTTTTGTGTGTGTGTGTGTGTGTGTATTTATGTATATCTGTATGTACACACTAAATGTTAAACCAATTTTAATACGACTTTGCCAATCTTGTCAGAAACGTCAAGTTTATAATTACAAAGTGTTGACAGTGAAAAGAAACAAAGTGCGCCACATTTTGATGGACATCATTTGTACTTTCTGGAAAAAATATTAAAATGAGGAAGTAATAAATGAATTCTTTCCTTTATTGAAATCATTATCTTAAAGAATATAAAATAAACAAATAAATAAATTCAGTCCTTATCTTTAAACACAGTGGTCTGAATAACATATTTCGGAGTAGAATGTTAAAGAGAAGCCTATATGGATAAATTAGTGAAGAAACAGAGAACTGAAATTTATAGGGTACCTAATGAGGTGTTAGTGCTTGGTAAATATGACACGCAAGGGGTATATTGTAAGCAAGAGAGACTGAAGCAGACAAAGCAAAACGTACAGAACTAGCTTTTGAAACCTCTATGCAGAAGTGGTATTAGGAATGATAGCTAAAACACAAACTTTACAAAAGTCTGCAAAGATTTGAACGTTGTGGAGAGCCGTAATTTTCCATGTCCTAAAACGACACTTAAGAAAAAATAAAATAAAATAAAAAGAATAAAATGTATTAGTTTGGAGGTGTTGAAATTTGCAATTGCAAAAATCAATTTTTTTTTTATCATATCACCCCGAGCAAGGCGGTAACACCACTGATGTGCAGGAGTGAAAAGATTGGAAAAAAGAAAGCTGGAAACCACATCCTGAACAGGGAAAAAGGGATGAGCCTCTACACCTGTATAATAGACGTGGGCGGAGTGTGAACCGGGCGATAGTTTAGTCTATCTACTCCAATTGAGAAAAAAAAATGAAAAAGAAAAAAAGAAAAGTGAAAAGATTGGAAAAGAGAAATCCGGAAACCACATCCTGAACAGGGAACAAGGGATGAGCCTCTACACCTGTACAATAGACGTGGGTGGCCAATGAGCCGGGTAAAGAATAAGAAGGGTTATTAGGAACACGAATTTGTGGATAGCGGAAGGGGCACTCAATGTGCATTGCACATTGAAGAAGAAGGGCACCAAGTTACAAAAATTTGTGTTGTGCCATGAAGGTCCACGTTATGAAGCGCTACGTCACATAGAACAAAAAGGTCTACTAGGAACAGGAAGTTGTGGATGTGGAATTGTGGCTATGATGGCTCACGTCCTGAAGGTCTCTGGAGCAAAGAAGTTGCTGAGAGCCATAATGTTCCATGTCCTGAAGGGCCACGCCACATAGATGACGGAGAATTGCTACAAGGCACAGGAAATTGGCGATAGTGTTATAGTCCACATTCTGATGGGTCACGGAACATAGTAAAGGGAACCGGAATGTGAATATTCACTGATGGCCCACGAAGAGACGCGGCACATGGAAGAAGAAGAAGAAGAAGAAGAAGAAGAAGAAGAAGAAGAAGAAGAACAGCCACAACAACAAGGGTTACAAAGAACAGATTGTCATGATGCTTTATGTTCTGAATGGACGGCAGATAGAGGAAGAATGGCTACAAGAAATATTAAGTTGTGAATACCTATGATATTCCATGTCTTGAAAAGACACGGTGCATAGGAGATGAAGAAGAAGTAAAAGTAAAAGAAAATCTATAAGAAACAGGAAATTGTGGATGCCCATAATGACCCATGTCCTGCAGGGAAAAGGCACATAGAAGAATAAGAAAAATGGCTGCAAGAAACTGAAAGGTTGGATAGCCATGATGGCTTACGTCTTGAAAGTGTCAGGAACATAGAAAAATAAATGCTACAATAAACTGTAAAGAGGGCACGAAAGAAGAAAAAGAAGAAGACGAACAACAACAACAACATCAGCAACAACAACAAGTGCTACAATGAACAAAAAGCTGTAAATTGCCATGATAGCCCATGTCCTGAAAGGACACGGCACATAAAAGATGAGGAAGAAGAATAAAAAGAAGAAGAAAAGCTATAAGAAACAGGAAGTTATAGATGCTCATAATGGCCCATGTCCTGCAGTGTCACAGCTCATAGAAGAATAAGAAGAAAAATACAAATAACTGAATAACTTGATGGCCTACATTTTGAAAGTATCCGGCACATGGAAAAAGAAGTGCTACAAAGAGAAGAAAGTTATGAACAGCCACGATAACCCATCCTCTGAAAGTGCGACACACAGAAAAGAAGAATGGCTACAAAGAACAGTACGTTGTGGTCAGCACTGGCAGAAAAAAACCCTCCTGAATGGACACTGCAGATGGAAGAAAATGAAGGTCTACAAGAAATAGGATGTTCTGTGATAGCCCTCGTCCTGATGAACACAGAACATAGAAAACTACAAGAATAAAAAACTAAAACAGCTAAAAAATTCGACCAGAAATAAAATAAACTATTTGTGTAGAAGAGTAACAAAGGAAAAAGCATGTGACTCGGAAATTTGAAATCGTATTAGAATAGTGGAAGATTCTTTAAAAAACCTAAGCTTCAATTGGAGTAGATAGACTAAACTATCGCCCGGTTCACACACCACCCATGTTTATTGAACAGGTGTAGAGGCTCTTCCCTTGTTCCCTGTTTAGGATGTGGTTTCCGGTTTTCTCTTCCAATCTTCACTTTTTTTTCAATTGGAGTAGATACACTAAACTATCGCCCGGTTCACACTCCACTCAAGTCTATTGAACAGGTGTAGAAGCTCATCCCTTGTTCCCTGTTTAGGATGTGGTTTCCGGCTTTCTCTCTTCCTATCTCCTCACTTTGTTTTTGTTTTTGTTTTTTCAATTGGAGTAGATACACTAAACTTTCGCCCGGTTCACACTCCACCTAAGTCTATTGAAAAGGTGTCGAGGCTCATCCCTTGTTCCCTGTTTAGGATGTGGTTTCCGGTTTTCTCTTACAATCTTCACTTTTTTTTTTCAATTGGAGTAGATAGACTAAACTATCGCCCGGTTCACACTCCACCCACGTCTATTGAACAGGTGTAGAGGCTCATCCCTTGTTCCCGGTTTAGGATGTGGTTTCCGGTTTTCTCTTACAATCTTCACTTTTTTTTTCAATTGGAGTAGATTGACTAAACTATCGCCCGGTTCACACTCCACCCACCTCTATTGAACAGGTGTAGAGGCTCATCCCTTGTTCCCTGTTTAGGATGTGGTTTCCGGTTTTCTCTTACAATCTTCACTTTTTTTTCAATTGGAGTAGATAGACTAAACTATCGCCCGGTTCACACTCCACCCACGTCTATTGAACAGGTGTAGAGGCTCATCCCTTGTTCCCTGTTTAGGATGTGGTTTCCGGTTTTCTCTTCCAATCTTCACTTTTTTTTCAATTGGAGTAGACAGACTTAATTATCGCCCGGTTCACACTCCACCCACGTGTATTGAACAGGTGTAGAGGCTCATCCCTTGTTCCCTGTTTAGGATGTGGTTTCCGGTTTTCTATTCCAATCTTCACTTTTTTTTCAATTGGAGTAGATTGACTAAACTATCGCCCGGTTCACACTCCACCCACCTCTATTGAACAGGTGTAGAGTCTCATCCCTTGTTCCCTGTTTAGGATGTAGTTTCCGGTTTTCTCTTCCAATCTTCACTTTTTTTTTCAATTGGAGTAGATAGACTTAATTATCGCCCGGTTCACACTCCACCCACGTCTATTGAACAGGTGTAGAGGCTCATCCCTTGTTCCCTGTTTAGGATGTGGTTTCCGGTTTTCTCTTACAATCTTCACTTTTTTTTTCAATTGGAGTAGATAGACTTAATTATCGCCCGGTTCACACTCCACCCACGTCTATTGAACAGGTGTAGAGGCTCATCCCTTGTTCCCTGTTTAGGATGTGGTTTCCGGCTTTCTCTCTTCTAATCTTTTCACTCTTACGTAGCCCCCGGCACATCAGTGGCGTTACCGCCTTGCTCGGGGTGATATGATTTAAAAAAATAGCAAAGTATTAAGAAACAGGAAAATTTCGTTAGAAACAAAAATTAAGAAACAGGAAAATTTCGTTAGAAACAAAAATTAAGAAACAGGAAAATTTCGTTAGACATAAATAAGTGCTGAACTCAGGGAACGTTGGAGAACTGTCTTACTGATGAAGAATAACTCGAAGCGCGAGAAATGTTCAACAAACAGATAGGAAGAATCCCATGGTCAGAATATATTTGTGACAAGGAAGTTTTAAGCGTAATTGAAAATATATTGATACATGACATAAGAAAAAGACAGCTGGACTTTACGGGACATAATGTGAAAAGTGGTCTTGAAAAATTAAACACTAAAAATAGAACATTAATAAATTTCTTACCGACGTGACCTGGCTTCCTTTTATCTATTTTAAATCAGAATGTCTACTATAACAAAGACTGCATTATATATATATATATACATATATATATGAACGCTTCATTAAAAATGACAGACAAGGTGTGATAATAATGCTTTTATTTTATTATTTTAATTGTTTATAATCATATCGCCCTAAGTATGTCAGTCTACTGCCACTGGTGCGCAGGGGGTTACATAGGAGGAAAGTTATGAGAAAGAGTGACAGGATACAGGGTGAGTCAGGAAGTGGGTAAGAGAATGGTTAAGATACTGAGAATGGAGTGGATGGAGAAAAAAGCATGAGAGAGAGAGAGAGAGGATACAAGTTAGCAAAATAGGTGATGACTACTGACTTTACACTTTAACTCCTGGAGATTGTAGCTGTCGGGGAAGCAAGTAAACGGAAGGGAATTCCACAGGCAGGAAGGCAAAGAAGCTGAAAGAGTAGAATTTGTGTTTACATTTAATTGGTTTCACAGTAAAAGGATGGGACGTAGTTGCTAATCTTGTGGCAAATTCATGCATAGGAGGAACAAGAGTTAAGTTCATGGACGCAGAAGGCGTGAAAGTACTTGTAGAATAGACACATAGAAGCCACACTGCGCCGGTGAGAAAGTGACTGTATCTGAGGTGCCAGGTCTGGATCGATGAGCAGAAGAAAAGATTAGAAATCCATTGCACGAAAACTGAATGCATGGTCACCAGTAAAAAGGGCAGCCCAAAATGCCAAATACAGGTCGGGGATACCAGAATCAAGCAGGTACAAACATTTAAATACCTGGGAAGCGTTATAACAGAAGACGTATAGTGCGACACAGAGATCCGAAGGCAAATTGGCATGTCGAAGGAAGCATTCCAGAAGCTGAGTAAGGTTTTAAGAAACAGGACAATTTCGCTAAAAACAAGGAAGAGAGTACTGGATTGCTACGTGATGTCCGTCCTTCAATATGGCAATGAATGCTGGACAATACCACCAAAGATGAAGGAAAAATTGTAGCAACTGAAATTTGGTTCTACAGAAGGATGTTGCGAATCTCATGGATCGAACATGTGAACAATGATGAGGTGTTGGAAATGATGGAAACAAAAAGGAAATCAATACTGAGCATCAGGAAGAGACAGCTGAAGTTCCTGGGACACGCAATGAGGAAGGAGGGTTTGGAGAACCTGATACTAACAGGCCAGATGGAGAGAAAAAGAGACAGGAGAAAGCAACGGATAACATATTTGAAGGACCTAATCAGGTGGATGACGGAACGAGGATTGCATGGTGTAACAGGAGAAGGCGTGCTCAGAGCCACCAGGGATAGGGAAACGTGGAAAGCCATGATCGCCTACGTCCTGAAGAGACAGGGCATATAGAAGAAGAATAAGTTTTTTCTTTTGAGAACATTTTTTCTGTGTTGTGTTCGGCCAAAATTTACGAAATTAGGATCTGTGTTCTTGATCCTAATTTTGTAAATAATTATATCGGCCATGCAAATAGGAAACTGACTCAAAGACTCACGCTGCAACTCTCCCAACGGCGATCAATTCAATCTTATTCAAACACACACGGACACCTACCAAACCTTATCCGGAACATACTTGTTGACAACACAAATATCATTGAATCATCCATATGCAAAAAAAAAAAAGACCAGAAAAAATAGAGGCACTATTGATAAAATTAAAAACCTAACACTCAGTATTATCAACTACGAACACGCTAACAACATGCTTACCGTGTTCGGTACATAACACTTCACACGACACTACATTATACATAACACTTAATATATTCTGTTACACGTAAAATAACATTCATCCTCAAAAATGGCTGAAAGTATAGCCGAAAGCGCTTGAATAAACAAAACATTTGGATGATTTTTATATAATTTGTCCTCAAATGAAATAATAAGATCACATGAAAAGTTTCATAAAAGACTTGAGCATAACACCTTATCTGTCATTTTTAATGAAACTTGCATAAAAGAGAGGTTGCTGCCCAAATATATATATATATATATATATATATATATATATATATATATATATATATATATATATACACAAAGATGCAGACAAGATATGTGCGTCGTGGTGCAGTGAATATCGGCTCGGAACGAGAAATCGATGAGCCGAGTTCGAATTCCAGTTTAATTCCTTGCAAATACCCTTGATAAACCTATTAATCAATCACTTATCTCCAGTTATGGGTTAAAAAATAGGACAGATTGGGTTATGTAGCCTTGGTTGGCAACCAGTCTACCGCAGAAAGTAATGGTAACCTACTGCGGGATAATCTTCTTCCCAATTATGTCATGTCTCTTTTCGAGACATGATCGCCAAAGCGTGTATTACATATTACAGTTAACTTACTGATGTATTATTATCACTGCTACGTACATTGAACGTGGCTTCTCTTAGCCTTTTCTACATATATTTTCATGGCAATTTCTTTGATGAGCTTTTTTCCCTGGTACCCCGATGACGTGGATTTACAGATGCTTCTAGAGTTGTGTATATGTCCCACCCTTTTACCGTTGAAATTGTTAAATATAACTCTTCACTTCTACTCGAACAGTTTCTTTTATCGAACTTCCCGCATGTGGAACTCCCTTGCGCTTGCTTGCTTCTATAAAAGCTACAATCTCCAAAAATGTAAATACAGTATCAATTGTCATCTTCTAACTTCTTAAATCTAGTTCATCTTTTATCCTTTCTTTCATACCCCCTGTACCTAGTCGTTTCTCTCACTATAACCCGATGAACAGTAGTAGCAGTCTTAACTTGCTTAAGGTGAAATGATTAAAATATATATATATAATCATTTCACTGATGATGAAACGCCACTGATGTGCAGGGGGTTACATAAATGTAAAAAGATTAATTAGAAAAGAGTGAGGAGTACAACCTAGTTAGAAAGGAACAATAGAAAGCTGAGAAAGCAGGTGTGATGACAGATACATAGGTGGAGAGAAAGGGAAGGTTATACGGGGGTGGGGAGAGAGCTAGAGTCCAGTGGTTAGTAGATGAGTATTGACTTTGCATTTAAATTTCTGGAAGTTGTAGCCGTCAGGAAAGCAAGAATACGGCAGCGAGTTCCACAGGCGGGAAGTGCGAGAGAAGAAGCTGCAGGAGTAGAATTGTCGTCTGCATTTGGCTAACCTGACTGAGAATGGGTGAGACCCAGTTGCCAGTCTGGTTGCACGGGTAAACACCTGTTGAGGAGGCATCAGTGACTTAAGCTCATCCGAGCAGAAGCCATGAAAGAATTTATAGACAAAGGGAGGCCGCATTGCGACGATGGGGAAGTGGCTGCAGTCGAGTCGCCAGATCAGTACCTATCACATTACAGACTCTCCTTTGGAGCTTGTCAAGAACACTGAGGAGAACGGCAGGGGCACCTGACCATAAATGGCAGCAGTACTCCATGCACGGACAAAGTGGAAGCGGCAAAGGAATTAGCAAGGCGCCTACTTAACGAGTTTGAGAAAATGAAAAGTGTAGAACAAGGACAAAGACATTGTAGAAAGAACAGCAAAGAGTAAAAATTCATCAAAGTTTATTTTATTTTTATTTTTTTGGTTTGTTTTTATGACATATCAACACCTCGTCGGGTCATTTATTCCCAACTAAATTTTATTTATTTATTGCTAGTAATACCTTTTTACTAAGAGCCACAAGGGATAGGGAGACGTGGAGAGCCATGATCGCCTACGTCCTGAAGGGACAGGGCACATAGAAGAGGAAGAATACCTTTTTCCTTTCAACGATTTATTATTGTTTTTATACAAGTTTTGTGTCTAGCAATACTTTTTTTCTTTTCGAGTACCAAGATTCATAGGGATTTGTTTTCAAGGGCAGGGGCCCCAAGTCATACTCTTGTTATTTAACCCATATCTGGAGGGAAGGGACGGATTAATACCTTTCCCAAGGGTACCAGTGCTTAAGTGAATGCAGGGTATTCATCTGGAATTCGAACTCGGCTCCCCGATTTCTCTTTCCGAGCCGATATCCTCTGCACCACAACGCACATCCGTCACTAAGCGCTTACAGCACCTGGTATTCCCAAGCGGCCACCCATCTAAGTACTGACCAGGCTCAACGTTGCATAACTTCGGTGATCGAGCGAGAACCGGTGTATTCAACGTGATAGGCCGTAAGCCCTCATTAAAGTTTAAATAGGATCGCTGGAAACAAATTAATATTACATGCGATGGACGTTTTTTAATCTTTTCAATCCAAGGAAGGCAATAAAGCCACGAAGACTCAAAGAGGGTCCCTAGTGTGAAAAAAGTATGAGAACAAAAAAAAAAACATTTCTTATAGGAAGGGACAATTACAAAAGAGGAATTCGAAGATGTTGATTTACATATCATAGATTGGTAGATATGTATCTACTTTCATTAAAATCATTCAATTTATATTATTACTACGTTCATATTAAGAACAACAAGGGACAGGAAGAGGTGGAGAGTCATGATCGCCTATGTCCTGAAGGGACATGGGACATATAAAAGATTCTATGTACACGCCATATATGAAAAATGGTTTATATCGATTTTACGTTGCGGGTGTATTGTTGAATTATTATGGATATAGTTTTTTTCTCCCGGCCTCTGCGTATGAATACAAATTAAAATTGTCAAGAGCAAAGTCAGTCAGTTAAGTGACATACGTGATATACGCTTAGGCAATCATGTCTCGAAAAGAGACATGACTGACTGGACAGAATATTCTCCCGCAGTAGGTTGCCATTACTTTCTGCGGTAGACTGTTTGCCGACCAATCTGTCCTGTTATTTAACCCATAACTGGAGAGGGAAGAGATGGGTTAATACCTTTCTTACGGGCATTTGCGCGTAAGTGAATGCAACGAATTGGACTGGAATTCGAACTCGGGTCTTCGATTTGTCAATCCGAGCCGATAACCACTTCATCACAACGTACATCCTAAAGTATGATACTAGAAGCATTCGTTGGGTTTGCTAAATCCACCAACGCTTCTATTTGACAATTACAATCGAACGAGCAGACAAACGGAAGGAGGTATCAGCATGTGGGTGCTGGCATCTGTCATCAGGAACAATCTATTTCGTCACAGTCCGTTTTTTTGTTGCCATCATCAGACGCGAAACGCGATAGGCCTGAACTCACAGTACTTTGATGTTATAATGACGTCGAACCGCTAAACTGTCTGTAAAATAAATGATTTGGTCATACATCAGCATTATGGGTTCCCAATTCTTCAACCATCTGTCGCTTCAGTGACAACAGAACCAGATCTAAGGCAACGAACATACAAAAGTTACTTTAAATATCAAAATATTTATAAATAAATTAGCGTGTATGGCAGCTAATAAATTACTCTTTGGTAAACAAAAAAATTAAAATGACTTGTATTACAGGAAGTAACTTATATATATATATATATATATATATATATATATATATATTTTAATTCAGATACTTCAATCCAAGGGAAAAAAGCAGGAAGGTAAATTCCCAAAACCCGATCCTAATTAATATTAAAAATTTTATTTTAATATTAAAAAATGATACAGGAAGAGAGCTCCATGTAATAAAATATTACAGAGCAAATATATATTAAAAAAAGATTAATTCGAAGATGTATATATATATATATATATATATATATATATATATATATATATATATATATATATACAGTACACTAAATCTAAAAATGAGCCAAAACCGACCGCATTGGTTTTTCGGACATTAGTCTATAATAATTAGTCCTGCTTTATTGTAATTAAGTATATTAACACACACACACACACACACACACACACACACACACACACACATATATATATATATATATATATATATATATAGTCATCCGCAGACAGATCTGTTTCGCTGTATCACAGTTCATCAGTACGATTAGACTCCGATCGCTTTTAACTCAGGATTGAAACTCGATCGAAATATTTAGGTACCTCCAGTAATTCTCTGAAAAACAACAAAGCATGTAGGAAAACGGTAATAAACTTTTAAAAAAACTAAGTTTTTTCATCAAAATGTTTATATTATTAATAAGAAAAAAGATCGAAGTACTTTTTAATTACTTTTTAAAAATTTTCAAAACTTTCTAACACGTCCGAAATTTTGTTAAAAATGTTGATTTTTTTCCGTTTGGGTGTAATTAAATTGTCAGAATTTACTATGGATAATATAATATTACGTAACTCATTTTTTCCGGTGAAAAACACATTAATTTGGAAATTCTTTCAAAAATCAATTCTCTGATTTTAATGAAACTTTCAAAAGTTATATACAAACGAAAGATATTACTTTGGAAAAAAAGGTCCCAAACTTAATAAAACAAACATTTTCCATCAAAATGTTTATATTATTATTAAAAGGAAAGATCAAAATAATTTGTAATTATTTTTAAAAAAATTTAATCACTTTCGAAATTTTGTCAGAAAATTTTGTTTTGATTTGAGTTAACTGTTAAACAAACGTTACGACTATTTACAATGGAAAACGTAATGATTACATCACTCACTTTTTTTCGGTGACAAACACATTAATTGGAAATTCTCACAAAAATCAAATAATTGTCGGATTTTAATGAAACTTTCAGTACTCATTCAAAAATGAATGAAATTATATTTGAAGTTATTATTTTTTTAAATTTTGGTAAAAATATTTTTTACCTGTGTTACTCCCTTTCCACGTAAATACATGAAATTTTAATAGATTTTTATTGAGGGCAAACTATTTTTATTAGATATACGCAAGACTCATTAGAGAATATAAATATAAATCATCTATTATTTTATTTTAAATTTGCAAACAGTTTCCGAAAATCTGCTTCGAAGTGTAAAATAAAAATACGATAAAACTATGATATTATTTAATTTGATAAACTTTTAATTGCTGGATAAATAATAAAAATTAATGACATTATAGTCTGAAGAAAAAAAATTCGATTACTAATAAAATTTTAAAAGAAATGTTTTCATTTTTCTTTATTATAATAATTTATAAAGTTTTAACATATTTTAAAAATCTTAAAGAACTGCTGCCCTTAGATTTTTTTAGTTAAGAATTGATAATTATATTGCCTATCGAAAATTGAAAAGTTTCATGGAAATCGTTTTGTACCAATATTTTTAAAATAGTTTAAAGTTTTTTCTACATTTGATTTGATTTTTTTTGTTTGATAATTTCTATGTGCAAATTAAACTAGTTGTACTACATATGTATATATTCAATTAGGTAGTAGTAAACATCAAGATATATAAAACTAAGTTATATTGATTTTATGAAAACTAAAATGGCAATATACTGCGGAAAAATCTTCTACCTACTAAGTCATAGGTCGAAAGGGACATGATCGACAGAGCGTATATCTCGTATGCCTTTTAACTGAGTGACTCAATGCTAAAATTAGTTATACCACATTATATATATATATATATATATATATATATATATATATTCAGTTTTCATCGGCATTTTCTCAGCACCAATCTCAGTCAATCTGTTTACCAAAGGTTTCATTGGCGCATGGGATTTTTTTTTTGTTGTTGTTTCTTTTCGCAACATTCATGTTTGGTTTGGACTTATTCCTTTTATTTTTTTTACTTTTTTTTATTGGCGTCCTCCTTCACAATTTTTCATCGCCATCTTTGCAAAGAATGATGGCCACTCTACCGATTCAGTCAAAATTATTCAAAGATTCAGTTTTTCGAGTAGAAGACTCAGTTTTTCTCTGGTAAAAATCACGAAAATGTCGAATATTTTGCTGTAAGGAAAAACAATCAATAATAAATTAAAGGCAAAACAAATGCGATTCTTAGAGTTCAGACACGGAGAGAAGATATTTTTTGTTACTTTTCTTTTTACTTTATTTTTGTACCTATTTCACTGTCTTCTCGGCGGGCTTATTAGAGCAGGTGGGCTGTCAAAAAACTTGCTACTGACCTTTTGAGAAAATGAGTTTTTTTTTTCAAAATTTGATTCCAAAAAGAGGGCTCGCAGGGTCAAGTATAGGCAGAGTAAATAATGAAGGATATCTGTAGAGTAGATTCTGGTGTGAGGAAAAGCGGTATAAGCATTTTGTTTAAAGAAAAACAAACAGGTTTGTGGATGAAGGAAGATGAAATAACAAGAACAGAAAAGAGAATTAGAAAGAAAGAAAGAAAGAAAGAAAGAAAGAAAGAAAGAATATTAGCTGAGAAGGAGATGTAAGATGATGGAAGAAAGGAACGAACGAACGAACGAAGGCGAGAAATGATATGCAAGACAAGTATGAAAAATATGTAAGATGAAAGAAGAGAAAGAAGAGTTAACTGAACAATAAAGAAATAAAAAAATATTAACTTGGAATGCCTTAGATATGAGAAAGAAAGAAAGAAAGAAAGAAAGAAAGAAAGAAAGAAAGAAAGGAGAAGATTAGCTGGGAATGAGATAAAAGAAAAAGAAGGAAGGAAAACTATGTGAAGCAAGAATGAAAAATAAGCTGAAATAAAAAAATGGGAAAAGAAAAAGAAACGAAGAACATTAGTGCGAATGAGTTAAAAAGAAATAGTAAGACAGAAAGGGTATCAAAAGTGACCGACTTTAAAGAAAGATTAAATAAATGAAAGAAATATTTTTCTTTCCTCTTTTCTTTTTTCATTACCTTCCTCTTTCTTTCTTTCATTCTTTAATATCTGTCACCTTAACCAGTTGAGCTAAAAACACGAATTCCGTGACTATCTGACCAAAGAAAAGTCGATACAATCAAAAGCAACAAAAGGTAGAATTAGCGTTTGCCCCACATATCAGGGAAGCGTTCATTGTGTGCGTAATGGAAGGTATTTTCTTAAATGTTTTTCTTTCGATGAGGAGCAAACATTTATAATTGTCTTTGACTATCAGTGAAACAAGCAGTGAATTTCGATTAATTTGCAGTTATTCTTGGGGGACACCTCTTTTTGAAATTGATACACATAGAATGTATATGGAAGAAATGGTTGTTTCACAATATTGTTAATGATTAAAACTTTTATTTTTCTGATTATGTAGCTGTGAACTCCTATGATTTTTCTTTAAAAAATGGTTTTCTACTCTACGAAATTCAGTTGTTCAGTGCTTTTTATATTAATATCCGAACATCCAAATTTGAAAAACTAACAAAATAATAAACATAAAAATGAAACTGTCTGTGAAATAAATAGTTTTGTATTTAAAAACAAATGGACATGATTTCTAAAGAGTTTTAAAAAATGAGTAGAAATACTCTTTAGTTCAGTTATTGTTTTTAGTTAGTTGATATACATAAAAAGGTAGAGTTTAGAAAGAGTTTTCAAAGATTGGTCAACAGAAAAATAACTGGGTATTGAGAAAAAAACTTTTATCGACACCGAAGATTCACTATCTTTGTTGCTGTCGAAGATGATTCGCTTGAAGTCGGTTACATATGTTTCATTCATCATGCGCTGGGAGGGGACAGTCGTATCTCTCCTCATGCGAAAGTTAAAATCTGTCGGACATTTTTCCCGAAATTAGAACCGACAAAAAAAGATTTTAATATCTATGATTGGTCAAATATTTCACATGGTGATGATAATTTCTAAATCAACAGACACTTTGATTTTTGTGCTGTATTTTTGTGTTGTATATATTGTAGTAGTATTCATAATGTTCTGCCTTCTTTAGTTTTTTCTTTCTTTTCGTCATTTCTGTCTTATTTTTCTTTCTTTCTTTTTTATCTCCTTTTATTTACTTTCTTTTCTTTCTTTCTTTTTTTTCTCCTTTTATTTACTTTCTTTCTTTTCTTCTCTCTACGTCTCTTTTTTGCATTCCTGTTTTTACATTCTTTTTATTATTTCTTTCTCTAAAAATTCGTTTTTGGTTCTTTTCTTTCTTGCTTACTTTCTTTTCATCATTCCTGTCTTATTTTTCTTTCTTTAGTTCTTTCTTTCTTTTGTTGTTTCTTTTCTTCCTTCTTTTATTTTCTATTGATGTTTATTTTTTATCGTTTACTTTTTTAATACTATAAACATAGTTATTTTATCTTGTCAGTACAGATAAGATCCAATGCGTCTCTCTCCCTTTCCATATATATATATATATATATATATATATATATATATAGAGAGAGAGAGAGAGAGAGAGAGAGATACAGAGAGACTGATTGAAACTTATCTGTACTGACAAGATAAAATAACAATATAGGGAAAGTGAGAGATGTATTATTAAAAAGCAAACAAAAAAATCAACGTCAATAGCAAATAAGAGAAGAAAAAAAGAAACAACTAGTCAACAAAAGAAAGAAAGAAAGAAAGAAAGAAGACAAAAACCAGGAATTTTCTAAGAAAGAAATAATAAAAAGAAATAAATAATAAAAAAGAGTGTCTATTGCTAATGATTTTATATATATATATATATATATATATATTTATTACGCTCTCACACCGTGATTGAGCATTCTGGAAGAATGGTAGACTGAAAAAACAGTAAAAAATATATTTGTTTTTTGTATGTAACTTGTCCTTTCAGGATGTAGGTGATCATGAATTTCCACTGTCCCTTTCCATAGGAATCCCTTGTCAATCTTAACATTTTTCCTCTTGGTATCTCTCCCAAACCCCGCTCCGCCATCCACTTGCTCAACTATATCTTTCGCTTTCCTTCTATCCGTCCTGTGAGTATTAGATTCTCCAAGCTCTCCTTCCTTAGTACTCGTCACAGAAACCTCAACTGTCTTTTCCCGATTTCAAGTATAAGTCTCCTTTTCGTTTGCATCCTCTCCAAAACCTCATCCCTGCAAATCTGCTCGGTCCATGGTATCCTCAGCATCCTTCTGTAGAACCACATTTATTTTGCTTCGAATCTCTCCTTCAATCTTTGAGGTGATTTGTTTAGTATTCGCTGCTATATAGGAGGACAGATATCACATAACAGTCTAGTACTCTTTTCTTTGTTTCTAACGCAATCATCTTGACTCTCAGTACTCAGTTTTTGATATGCATCGTTGGCCATAGCAATCCGCCTTCGGATCTCAGAGTCTCACATTCCATCCTCTGTCAGAAAGATATTTTGCATCAAAATATACTAGAAATGGTAGTGTCAAATAGTCAAGCGATATCCTTTTTTCTTCGTTGCTTCCTTTTGTTATTATTTTTTTTATTACTATCTCGTTCTTTCCTGTTTTTCTTTCGAATATATCCGTTGTTTCTTTTCTATTTTCCTACACATACCTTTCTTTCTTTCTTTCTTTCTTTCTTTCTTATGTAATTTTATGCTTATTTTTCACCGTATCAATTTTTGTTTGTTTGTTTGCTTGTTTCTTTCTTTCTCTCTTTTACAAGTTCTTACTTTTCATCCATTCAATTTCTTTCTTTCTTTCTTTCTTTCTTTCTTTCTTTCTTTCTTCCTTATTCTGTTCTTGCTAGTATTCTTTCTTCTACTCCGTATTCCTTTCCTTCTTCCCTGCTCTGTTTTTCTTATGCGAATTCTTGTCTACTTTCACCCCATCAATTTATTCTTTCTTTCTTTCTTTCTTTCTTTCTTTCTTTCTTTCTTTCTTTCTTTCTTATGCACCCTCTTGTCTACATTTCACCCCTTCAATTTCTTTCCTTTTATCTTTCCCTCTTTTAATTTCTTTCTTTCTTTCATTCTTTCTTAAGCTAGTACTTGCTTACTTTTCAACACTTCAATTTCTTCTTTCTTTTTTTCTTTCTTTCTTTCTTTCTTTCTTTCTTTCTTTCTTTCTTTCTTTCTTTCTTTGTATTATACCTTGTTTCCCTAATCTATATTTCTTTTTTTCTTTCTTTTCACCCATTTAATTTCTTTCATTTTTTTCTTTCTATTATATTCTACTTTCTTTCCACCATCTTTGATTCTTTTTTCTAATATTTTCTACTTTTCTTTCTACCATCGTTTTTCTTTCTTTCTTTCTATTTTCCTTTCTCTCTTTCTCTTACCTAGTGTTTCTTTCATTTTTCTCATTCTGTATTTTTTATTTCTTGTTTTCTTTGTTTTCTTGTTATTTTTCTTTTATTTCTTCATTTTTTCTTCTAAATTTTTTTATTCGTTTACTCGTTTCTTACCGTTTCTCATCTTCCTACCATTGTTACTTCTTAACTCTTTTCTTTCTTCTTTCTCTTTTTCGTTTTCTTATTTGCTTTCTATTTCTTTCTCTTTTCTTTTCTTTCTCAATTCACTTATTCTGTTACAGGACCATAAAAACTACCTCTAACCCTACCCCTAACTACTTCTAAAATCGCCTCATACACTTAGCCTCCCCCAACACAAATATTTTGGACATCACCCCACAAACCTTTCCCTGATTCATGTACCCTCCTCTCCCAGAGGTTCTGATAGCCTTACCATCTGTTATTAATCACCAAGTGTATTTGGTTGGGCAGGACGAAATTTGCCAAAAGACCTTTCCCCTGCAGTTGTTCTTCCCACCGGTTTAACTGAATCTCCATGTCCACAAATTCAATCTAGATTTATTTTTAAATCAAGTTGTTTGCATGCTTTGGAATTATGTGATTGTTCCTTCTTTCTCTTTTTCATTTTTTGCCCGTTTCCCTGTTAATATCTACTTACTTATGATAGATTTGAACTTATTTCGACATTATTGTGTTACTTTCCTGTGAATAAAGGGTTGATGGTGAAAAACAAAACAAAACAAAAAAAACATGAAAAAAAACAGCTTATACTTCTCTTTCTTCTTCTTTCTGGTATACTGATCTTCCTTCTTCTTCGTTCTTCTTCTTCATTCTTCTTCTTTATATACTTATATTCTTTTTTTCTGATATCCTGATCTTCCTTCCTCTTCTTCTTCTTCTTCTTCTTCTTCTTCATATACTTATCTTTCTGGTTCTTTCTGATATATTGATCTTTCGTTTTTTCAATCTTTTTCTTCATCTTCATTTTTATTCTTCTTCATATACGTATTTTTCTTCTTCTTTCTGATATACTGCTCGTTCTTCTTCGTCTTTTTTTGTTCTTGTTCTTTATAGACTTATCTTTTTTCTTTCTGATATACTGCTCTTTCTTCACTATTCTTCTTCATATACTGACCTTTCTTCTTCTTTCTGATATACTGATCTTTCTTCTTCTTCGTTCTTCTACTTCATTCTTCTTCATATACTTATTTTTTCTTCTTTCTCATATACATATATTTCTTCTTCTTCTTTCTGATATACTTCTCTTTCTTCTTCAGTTTTTTTCTTCAATCTTCTTTTTCATATACTCCCTTTTCTCTTCTTCTTTCTAATATGCTGATCTTTCTTTTTTCCTTCTTCACATACTCCTCTTTCTTCTTTGTCATATTTTTCTTCCTCCACATATTCTTTTCTTCCTGCTATTCGTCGTCGTCTTCATCAATTTCTCTTCATCAATGTAGCTTTTTCCATAAATATTTCCATCGTAATTGTTTGGATTAACTTTCATCTATGGTACATAGACATTATGAATTTAAGCGCTGTACTAGGTTGTCGGTAAGGTCTCATGTATCCTTAATTTCTATGGTACCAATTTCTCCTCTCTCAATTCACGCTTATTGCTTCCAATAATAATTGATCGTCAAAACTTTTAATACAATGCCAATTGTTATTTTTCTCACATATTCACATATTTCTCTTATACGAGAGCTTACGGTTATATCTAGCTATAAAACTGTATAATAGTGAGACCTTACCGCCAATCTGGTAATGCATTTATATTCTTAATGTTTACGTAGAAAAGAGGAAAAGTTCATCAGAAGAATTACCATGCAAATATTTCTAGCAATGTCACAGGAAAGCTATGTTACATCGATGAGAATATTATTGAAGCTGAGATGACATGTCAAGATAAATAACATTGCAGATACTTCCAAGTAATTCCTCTAGATTCTTTAAATATTTAGCAGAAGTTTCAGATCAGATTTAACAGTAATTTTCAATGCATGAATGAATCGAAATCTTAGCCACGTGTAAGACAAATGAAAAAAACAGTTCAAATATAGTTTCCAGTCATCAGTATTTGCATTATTTGGACTATTGTCCTCATCTTTATTGCCATTTGTACGACGTTTCGGTCGTTGTACGCTCCGGCATTTTTCAGGTGATAGGAATTTCGAACCGAACCCTTTATTACAATCAGCGGGGTATAGCACCCTCATTCCTTGCGTAAAGTCTCGATTGGAATTGTAATAAAGGGTTTGTTGTTCCTCAAATATCCAAATTCGTAAACAATTACATTGGCTATACCACCACAAAGTTGACAAGAAGATTGATTTTACGCCTTTCCCACAACAGTTCCATCCAATCTCATTTAAACAAACATCGAAATCTGCCAGTACTTATCCGTGATTTTCTAATTGATAATATATACATGTTAAAGAAGATTAAAAATAATAAAGGAAAAAAAGAGAAATTCTACACTTAATAACATCAATTATGAACACGGTTATAACCCTATTTCCACGACGGTATATATATATATATATATATATATATATATATATATATATATATATATGTTTAATATACCAGAGTGAGAGAAATTGATATTAGTGGTATTGTTAGTTGAGATTACGTAAAAAAAAAATATTTTTTTAATATTACTATGTACTTCTAAAATCCGGGGAATAGAGAAAGTGGCCGATAATTGGGGAACAAAAGAAAAATAGAGTTTCTTCTTTTTTCGTGTTCGAAACGAATTGTTTTGGGCCAGTGAAAGCTTGAAAAATGGCCGCAGTCATAACATAATGTCAGGGTTTCATTAATGAGGTCAGGTAGGGTTATATTCCTCAAAAATTATTCCTGGGAACAGATTCTAAAATCGAAAAACAGATAATATATTAAAAAAAAAAAAGACAGAAAGACATTACGTCATGTGAGCTGTTGATATTTCATTTGTCGAGCCATGGCTCCCCGCAAATCGTGTGTGTGGAAAATAATCTCATTAGTCAAAGCTTTGAGTCGCGTAGATCCCCCGTGGATTTTTACAAATTGAAGGCTCTGATTACTTTTAAAGAAAGTTCGGAAGGACTTATTTTTGTTTGAAGATTGAAAGCTCTGATATATTTAATGAAACTTAGAAAGGACTTATTTTTATTTGAAGATTGAAAACTTTGATATTTTTAAACGAATTATCTCTCCGTTGTAAACTTGAATTTCGACAATTGTATTTTCTGCTTTTGTAATTAATTAATTTTTTTATCATAAAGACTTTCTTTCGTAACTCATCCAGGCATCTTCGAACTTATTCATTTGTTTATATATATATGTGTGTTTTTTTTGGTGCCGTAATTATTTTATTTTAACACAAGTGTGCACAACTCTTTGATCTAGATATGGTAAAAATACGGCTACCGGGTTTTCACAATGTGACTTTCTGAGATCAAAAGAGTGATTTCGTTGTTGTAATAGACGTCTAGCGGCCAGAAAGCGTCGTCATAACTGGTGCTGTTTCGACATCATCAAAATTGTCAGACATTTGGATAATTTTTTATTTTGCTGGCTCTAAGCTTTCGGCTCATATGTGCCATCTTCAGAGAGATTACAGGGACGTTAACAAAAGTACATCCACCATTGAAGAAGATTTTATCGTGTGTTGACATTAAGCAATTTTTGCTTTGTTTTTTTTTTCTCTCCTGAAATTAAAGCCAAAATACGATGTTTAGAACGGCTCATGCTTAAACATAATAGACATTCATTATCTGTTATATATATATATATATAAATATGAGCGTATGAGAATATGTACGTGTGTGTGCAAGTATATATATATAACAATAAACAATACATATATATATATAGATATATATATATATATAAGTCAACAGTTATCTACCCTATATATCCTCATAGGATGCACCCACCTCTACGCCCGGACAAACAACGTCATTGAATTACCATCTACATTGTGTAACTCTTAGACTTTTGGATTAAATGAATTGTTTAAAAACGAAAATGTTTATGCAATGAGCAGGTAAATTGTTCGACCAGATTCTTCCTAGAGAAGTTCCTTAATTGTTTATCATTTTCTCGCATTTTGCTTGTTATTTGTCGCCCTGAACATTCATCAAGAAATTTTGACGCACCATCTAAGAGGCATGTGATACGCAAAAAATGTGCGCTTTTTTTTTCTTCTTTTTTTTTTATTCTTAGTGTGTCTGCTCAAATGTGTATCTGCGTAGGTAGTAAGATAAGTTAGCTATTGGAAATTTGTATCAATTAGTCAAACCTTTTCTGTTCACTCAACAGGTATCGTGATATGTTAAAATACCAAGGTAATTGAAAGAGCAAATAAACAGACATTAACTGTGAACATTACGGAAATTAATCCTTCGGTGAAATAAAAAAAATAACTTGGAATAAGCACGATTTGTCTATTTTATTTAACAAAACATGTTTAGACGAATATTTTCTGAAAATATATTAATGTATGGGTGTGTTGTGGTGCAGTGGATATCGTTCTGAACGAGAAATCGTAGAGCCGAATTCAAATTCCAGTTGAATTCACTGCTTTCTTTTACTCGCAAATACACTTAGAAAAGGTGTTAATCCATCTTCTTTTCGTCTAGCTATAAACGAAAAAGTGATGGATACCCTCACTATGCTATTTAAGCAGGAAAGATTGTGTTTTATAGTCTTCTACCCAGTCAGTTATGTCCCTTTCGAGACAAGATCGCCTAAGCAAGTATCACGTATGGCACTTAACTGACTGACTGAAGTTACAATATATACATGATGTCCTTAAAGTTCGTGTGCACTTTAAAAAATTTTATAACTTTATTTGTATTTCTGACACAAATAATCTGTAAAACATGTTATAAAGCTTAATGTTTCAATAGGACAGAGCTTCTTGTCACTTTGCTGTGCGTGTTAGACAGTTTCTAAAACAGGACTTTCCTAACAGATGGATCGGAAGGAGTGGACCATTTTATTGGCCTCCACGTTCGCCAGCTTTGACTCCATTAGATTTGTTTCATGTGAAAACAATTGTGTATGCAACCAAACCCAGTTCATTAGAAGATTTGAAAGCTAAAATAACTATTGTGATTTCAGGTATTACTGTAAATCAGTTGGCAAACTGAGAGAAAACCGAATGCATGGTCATCAGTAAAAAGGGCAGCCCAATATGCCAAGTACAGGTCAGGGATACTAGAATCAAGCAGGTACAAAAATTTAAATAACTGGGATAACAGGAAACGGAAATACCGACACAGAGAACCGAAGGCGAATTGGCATGGCGAAGGAAGCATTCCAGAAGTTGAGTAAGGTATTAAGAAACAGGACAGTTTCGCTAGAAACAAGGAAGAGAGTACTGGATTGCTACGTGCTGTCCGTCTTTGAATATGGCAGTGAATGCTGAACAATATTATCAAAGATGAAGGAAAAACTTGAAGCAACTGAAATGTGGTTCTACAGAAGGATCCTGCGAATATCGAGCATGGGAGCAATGATGAGGTCTTGGAAATGATGGAAACAAAAAGAAAATTAATACTCAGCATAGCTGAAATTCCTCGGACACGCAATGAGGAAAGGAGGGCTTGGAGAATCTGATACTAACAGGCCAGATAGAAGGAAAAAGAGACAGGGGAAAACAACGGATAAAATATTTGAAGGACCTAATCAGGTGGATGACGGAACGAGGATTGCATGGTGTAACAGGAGAAGGCGTGCTCAGAGCCACCAGGGATAGGGAAACGTGGAAAGCCATGATCGCCTACGTCCTGAAGAGGCAGGGCACATAGAAGAAGAAGAAGAACTGCAAAATCGTATTACCCTTTGTATTGCTAATGATGAAGGACATGTGGAAACTTAAATAAAATTTCAAGAAAACCTCAAAATATATAGATTTACTTCTTTCTAATCCTTTTTACAAATTATTTCTATCGCATATACCAATAAAGTTATAATTTTTTTTAAAGTGCACACAGACTCCATGGACACCCTGTATGTGTGCAGATACAAAAATACACACAAATATTCATATACACAGGGTGCAATGAGTAATTTGTCGCCCGTTTATATTTTGAATTTCGGCCATGCGCTTTGTTTTCGATTTTGTCGGCTGCGCAAAATAGTAGGGTCAGTTGAGCACCAAAAGAGCACCATAAATTTAAATGCAAAGTTAATACTCATCTATTAACCACTGGACTCTAGCTCTCTCCCCTCCCCTGTATAACCTTCACTTTCTCTCCGCCTATGTATCTGTCATTGCACCTGCTTTCTCAGCTTTCTATTGTTCCTTTCTAACTAGTTTGTACTCCTCACTCTTTTCTAATTAATCTTTTTACATTTATGTAACCCCCTGCACATCAGTGGCGTTTCTGCCTTGCTCGGGGTGAAATGATTAAAAAAAAAATGACGCTTTTCACTCCGTCAGAAATTTTGGAAACGACATACTCTACTGCTTGACATTCGCGCCGGAAGATCAAATAGGGACATTTCAGAACAACTGTTAGCAAAAGATGGACGAAGTTTGATGAAAATTAAATATTTAGTTAAAAACATTGTACTTGGATTGATCACTAGTAATGTAGGCGCCATGCCTTTATTCATCTGCAGAATCTCAGATTCAACACGGAGGCTTACCTCAAGTTTTTTGAGGAGGTGATTATGTCAAGTGGTTAGCGACTGGAAGATCAAAAGAGTGAGTTCGTTGTTGTAATAGACGTCTAGCGGCCAGAAAGCGTCGTCATAACTGGTGCTGTTTCGACATCATCAAAATTGTCAGACATTTGGATATTTTTTATTTTGCTGGTTCTAAGCTTTCGGCTCATATGTGCCATCTTCAGAGAGATTACAGGACGTTAACAAAAATACATCCACATATATATATATATATATATATATATATATATATATATATATATATATATATATATCTGTGTATCAAATAATTTTCACAACAATGCCTGATGACGAGGTAAAATCTCAAAACAGAAATTTCCGTGTCGCAATGTAAAATATATTAATTTTAAATAAATAAAACAAATTCAATTTTTTTTTTAATCATTTCACCCCGAGCAAGGCGGAAACGCCAATTCGCTGTCTATTAGCAAATATTTTTTTTTGCTAATTTTTTAGTAATATTTATTACTCGACCAATTCTTTCTTCCATCGGTAAAGACGCCCTTCCCCCTCATCATGTTAATTCTGTAATTTACAAATATGAATGTAGTTGTACACACAAATACATAGGGAGGACGTCTCAGAGGTTGGATTTTAGAATTAAACAACATTTTTCTACTACGGCCCCACTCTTTATGGCATTCAAACGTTCTAGAGTCTCTATACATTAAATCCCAAAAGCCTTCCCTCTGTAAACAGAGGTAATCCTCCCTTGCTTTGAATGTTATTGGACTCTATTTTCCCTTGCATTTTTTCTCGCGCCCATTATCTTTTATTTTGCATATCTCTTATTTTCAGAAATGAACTTGATAAGGTTGGAATGAAAGTGGTTGTTTTTTAGTTTTTCGGAAAAATGCCATTTAAACTACACTTATTCCTGGCTATTATAAAGTTTGTACAACTGAGAATTTGTTCACGTTTATATATATATATATATATATATATATATATATATATATATATATTGACATTTAGAACGGTTTCAACAAAGATATATGACAGAAACATGGATTAGCAACAGACATATTTTAATTGATATGTTTGGGCACTATTTTTAACACTTACTCGTATTTGAGTAGATATTTTTTTTAATTAAAAACTGTGGTTTCCGGCTTTCTCTTTTCCAATTTTTTCACTATTACATAGCCCCTTGCTCGGGGTGATACGATTAAAAAAAAATCTACCAGCCTGAATATTTTAAAGAAATTTTATGAGGAAAATATATGTCATTTGGCAAAATTCTGTATTATATCAGAGACAATAAAATGGATAAAAGTAGATTGATATATATATATATTTTTTTCTAAACATATACTGTTAAATATTAGAGACAATGAAAGTCTATTATGTTTAATCATGAGCCGTTCTAAACATCGTATTTTGGCTTCAGGTGAAAATAAAATCCAAAATTCTCCAACATTTGGATGAGTTTTTATTAAGTTGGTTCTAAGCTTTCGGCTCACATGAGCCATCTTCAGAGAGGTTACAAGAACGGTAACATAAAAACATCCACAATCAGCGACGATTTTATCTTGTGTGTGACATAAAACTTTGCTAAGCAACAATGACAGTTAATAAAAAATCATCCAAATTTTGGAGAATTTTTGTCTTTATTTTCACCTGAAATTAAAACCAAATACGATGTTTAAAACGGCTCATGATTAAACATATTAGACATTCATTGTCTCTTATATTTAACAGCATATGTTTAGAAAATTATTTGCTGCACCGATACGCTATATATATATATATATATATATATATATATATAAATTTACGTTTATCCATATTTATCTATTTTCTATATCTTCATATATATATATATATATATATATATATATATATATATATATATATATATATATATAATTTAGAAAACAGTTATATCAAAAGTTTGAAATCAAGATTGCGAAAATAACTGTTTTCCGAAGTAAATATCGCCGACTGATGTCAAATCGGTCGGGTTTCAATCCTGGCTACAGACCATTAGATGTCTAACCGTACTGATGAGCTGTGATACAGTGAAACAAATCTGTCTGCGGATATATATATATATATATATAGGGGAAGCAACCGTTCTTTAAAACATTTTTCACTAAACACGGCCGACAAGGAAAATTTAATTTTTTATTAATGTTTTGCTCTACCCTAACACTTTTTCAGTTTTGTTAAAAATAAGGAATATGAAAGTTTATATACACACACACATGTGTATATATATATATATATATATATATATGTATGTATGTATGTATGTATGTATGTATGTATGCATATGTATACTTCAAAATGCATTTGTTATCTATCTTCGTGTGTAAAAACTCCAAATAAAGATAGACAACCTTTAACTATCGGCCGCCATTTTGTCTTGTCGTATTAAGCGTATTTTTTTTATTTTACAAATCTCGTAGGATATACACTTCTCACAAAATATATGTCACTCACTCTTCGCATTTGTTTTCTCATGTCTATGTGTATTTCTGAATACATATATCTGTGTGTGTGCTTATAAAGTGAGCAGTTGATCTTGTTTTAATTTTTGGTATTTGTATTTATTTTTTTTTATATTCTTATTTCCCTATTTTGACGAGGCCCACAACTGCTTATCGCAGTCGGTCCTGTTTTGGGGCGTGAAAATGTACCGGATCTAATGGCAACTGGGAACTAGGTTAGTTGTGAAACCACAAATGGCTAATTTAATAAACTGTAAGAGTCATTCTGGGGGTTGGGCAAAGCGAGCCGAAATCCGTTGTCGTTTCTTCTGAGATTTTGCTCACAAGAGAGTCTTGTCTGATTGCCAGGCGTATTTGTTTTGTTATGTCAAATCTCAACCTTTGATTTTATTTGGATGACATTTCGATTTTACAAGAATAATGATAAAGCAGCGTCTACAATGATACTAGATTATAAATTAAATGTTATTTTTTTAGTTAAATAGGTTCAATATTTTTTTTAAGCTAAGGAGGTATTTTATCGTAAACTGCACGATATCGGGATATAGATGGAGCGTTAATAAATGCAAATATTTTGTCTCTTTAATAAAGCAGATTAAAGAGACACACACTATATATATATATATATATATATATATATATATATATGCGCTCTCACACCCTGATTGAGCACTCTGGAAGAGTGGGAGACTTTGTAAAACAGTAGCTACTCCGGCATATACGCATCGCTCATTCAATAATGAATTAGAGCACTCTAGCTATTGGGCGTGTTTATACGCGCTAAAAAGCCTGCCTTCTTCTACCGGAAGAAGGGGTAGAATCGCCGACTGATGCCGATTCGGTCGGGTTTCAATCCTGGGTTAGGAAGAGATCGGAGTCTAAGCCGTACTGATGAGCTGTGATACAGCGAAACAGATCTGTCTGCGGATGATTATAGTATATATATATAAATTATATTTTCGAACATGTATATAATTTTTCTATATATATCCACGACAAAGGTACATTTGTTTCGACATTGAAACATCACTGTCTCGTAAATGTAAAGTAATGGAAAGCCTCTTTTCTTATATTTGGTCAGTTGTCTTTGAGGTATTGGTGGGGGTTAGTGATAGGGGGAAACAAATCTCTGACCGGTGGAATTTTGGAGAGAGTGTTGTTAAAGTGGTTGATTAATGAGAGTCTTTGATTTCTAGACAAATTTAACCTTAGCAGTTAGAATGTAAGTTTTTATTATCTTGTGACTAGACTATAAACTTTGGATATTTTAGAAGAGCCGGTAGCGGGTATATGCTCTCACACTCCGATTGAGCACTATAGAGAAATAGTAGACTTTGAAAAAACAGTAGCTACTCAAGCATCTACGCATTGTTCATTCAGTTATGAATTTGAACACTCTTGGCTACTGGTGGGTGTTTACATTGTATATAACACGCCAAAAGTCCACTTTTCTCTACCAAGCGCCCATAGCTCAGAGGTAGAATCGCCGGCTGATGGTAATTCGGCCTGGTTTCAATCCTAACTAGAAACAATAGAATGTCTAACCGTACTGATGCACTGTGATGCAGCAAAGCAGGTCTGTCTGCCGATGACAATATATATATATATATATATATATATATATATATATATATATATATATATATATATATTTCCTTGATTTATGTCAAATTTATCATTTAATCTGTTTGTGTGAGGAGTCGTTATGATAATACCTGTTTATTTTTGGTTTATCAATGTTTGTGTATCTGCTATCCTATCTGGTCGAGGCAATCATGGCTCTCCACAATATCCTATCATCTCTAGTTTTCGGCAAAACTCTAACTCTTAAGCATGTTCATCGCTGTTTCCCTCGTTGAATCATATCTATAAGTATTAATTTCACCAAGAACTATTTCCTTATTTCGTTCCTTAGGAATTCATATGTATTTTTCTGATACTAAGAATTAGTGTTAATTTTGTTTCCATTTTTTTTAACAGTCAAAAGTTAAGTCCATAGTAACCAGAATATTCTTTGTAAAAGAAATAAAATCGAGACAACTATATGTAAATATATTTTTCTCATCCTCTGTCATAGAATAACGAACAGTTTATGTGAAAAGTCCAAACAAAGGCGAGTAACACACTGACATATGATCGTGTAAATTTTTTAAAAAGACAAACTACAGTATATATATATATATATATATATATATATATATATATATATATACTAGCAATATAGCCCGGCGTTGCTCTGGTGTAATGAAAGCTTTAAAACTAATCCATGGTCTTGGAGCTCAGACTCTGCCTAAAGAACATTTGTGTGGAAGTTTGGTGAGAATCGGATAAAAATTGTGAATTTGTATAAAGGACATACAGACAGATAAACATACATACACACAAACATCTTGCATTATATATATATATATATATATATTATCGATTTTTTTTGCAAGAAATAACAAGACGAAATATATTAAACTAGCTCAGACTCCGTCTAAAGAATATTTGAAATAATAAAATAATTGCGACAATTTACCAATCGCACCTAGCATAATATATGTATATATATATATATATATATATATATATATATACTAGCAATATAGCCCGGCGTTGCTCTGGTGTAATGAAAGCTTTAAAACTAATCCATAGTTCTGGAGACTCTTTGGACGTTGGCACGAAAGACTAAAAAGCAATAGTTGTTTCCAGTTAAAGCGAAACAGTAGACTGAAAGAAAAATTAATGGATGTATGTCAAATTTTGATTTCCTGGTATCGATATCACATTTTCTGCATTATTGTAAGAACTGCAACCTTTAAACTTCTGAATATCTTTTCTTATGTCTTTGTCTATGAGTGTATCAAATTTCATTAAAATCGAACCACTCATCTATAACCCGATTTTTTCGAATATCGATTTTCGATATTTATCGGGGGTACCTCGACACAAAACCTAGCTAAGAACACTCGCAGACGCTTATAGTACAACTGTGTAAATTTTTAAGGAAATTTGGTTCAGCCGTTTCGGAGTCTACAGGTAACGGACACACACACAGACACAGACACAGACACACAGACAACGTTCCATTTATAAATAAGTTTATATATATATATATATATATATAGATATATATATATATATATATATATATATAAATAATAATGTTCAAACAAATCATTTCATATATATATATATATATATGAAATGATTTGTTTGAACATTATTTTTAATCGATACTCGTATTTAAGTAGATATTCTGTTTATAATCAAACAGTATTATATATTTATTTCTACCGGCCGGAGTATTTAAGATAAATTTTTGTTACGAAAATGTGTGTCATTCAGCAGGATTCGAACCTGCGACACCTGTCCATATAGGGGAAGCCACCACTTAAACTGGCGCATTTTAGACATCTCGAACACTATATATATATTTACTGGTTAACCCATTAGGACACATGCTGACAGAGAAAAA
>JBBBDQ010000460.1:1922500-1947500 GCA_037127315.1 Ascarosepion bandense | reverse complement strand
TTCATTTTTTTCGTCTTCTTTTTCTTTGTGTCATGTCTCTTTCGGATATGAACGATCATGACACTCCACAATTCCTGTTCTTTGTATCTAGTAGTAATTTTTGTATATTGGCATCTTATAATGTGAGCATAAATTTAGGGACATTTTAAGGTGGGAGATTAGAATTAGTGATATCTTATGGTATCAGCTAAGAATTAGAGATATCATAGCGTATGAGCTTAGAATTAGAAACATCTTCAGTTGTTACTTGAGAATTAGAGTCATCTTAAGGTGTGAGCTCAGAATTAGCGATATCTTCATGTATTTTTTAAAAACTTTTTTTAATCATATCACCCCAAGCAAGGCGGTAACGCCACTGGTGCGCAGGGGGCTACGTAAAAGTAAGAAGATTGGAAAAGAGAAAACCGGAAACCACATCCTAAACAGGGAACAAGGGATGAGCCTTTTCACCTGTTCAATAGACGTGGGTGGAGTGTGAACCGGGCGATAGTTTAGTGTACCTACTCCGATGTCTCAGCTTAGAATCTAAACTTATTTATAAATGGAACTTTGTGTGTGTGTGTGTCTGTGTGTGTGTATCCATTACCTATAGACTCCGAAACGGCTGAACCGATTTTCTTGAAAATTTACACAGTTGTACTATAAGCGTCTGCGAGTGTTCTTAGCTAGGTTTTGTGTCCAGGTACCCCCGATAAATATCAAAAATCGATTATCGAAAAAATCGGGTGATAGAAGGAGTGGTTCGATTTTAATGAAATTTGATACACTCATAGACAAAGACATAAGAAGCAATATTCAGAAGTTTCAAGGTTGCAGTTCTAGAAATAGTGCAGAAAATCGATAATATATATATGTATAAATCGATACAAGGAAATCAAAATTTGACTTACATCCATTCATTTTTCTTTCAGTCTACGGTTTCGCTTTAACTGGAAACTTTTTAGTCTTTTGTGCCAACGTCCAAAGAGTCTGAGCTTCAGTACCATGGACTAGTTTTAAAGCTTTCATTAAACCCGAGCAACGCCGGGCTAGACTGCTAGTAAGAGATATTAAGGTGTGAAATTAGTTATAGAAATCTATGATTATAAGCCCGGTCATTAAGATATCTGCAATTCTATGCTCACACAATTTCAAATCTCATATCTTAAGACGTCTCTAATTTTAAGTTCTCATAATAAAATGTCGATAATTCTAAAATCACGATTTTAGATGTTTCTAATTCTAAGCTCATACTATAAAACAGTGATTCTCAAAGTATTTTAGGATTTTTTGCATGGCGTTCTCTTTATAATATTTTAGATGGCTCGCTGACGCTTTTATATTAAACACAGTTAACATATGGGCTAAGTCTACGGCTATATCCTATTGAATACACCGGTTCCCGTCCGATCACCGAAGTTAAGTAACATTGAGCCTGGTCAGTACTTAAATGTGTGACCATGTGGGAATACTAGGTGCTGTAAACGTAAGGACCAAGGTTTGGGGATTGGGTGCAGGGCTAACAACCCTGCGCCGTAAAAAACAGTTTGTTACAGCAACAAAAAGTTGCTGCTCTATGCACCATTGGGTGTGACGGATAAATGATGATGATGATGAACATATAGGCTACTGAAAGAAAAAAAATTTGGCAAACAAATATTTATTCACAAATAATTCAAAAATATTTATTCAAAAAATGGCAATTAATTTGTATTGAAACAAAGATATTTTTCGGAAATCAGTTATTCATTGCGAAAATGGCAACCTTGAATATCAAAAGTACATTCAATGGGATGGGTGCATCTCCTTTTTTGTTTCTGACCTGTTTCGGGATTTTGTTTTGAGAGCAAGTAATGTGGAAAACGCTATCTCACACTCATAGGTGATTGAAAAATGGAATCAGCTTCTTTAGAGCCAGCTTTGCAACATCGGGATAGAACTGTGCTCTTTTAATCCAAAAATCACTAAAGGACACTTCACAGAGAATAAAATAATGCATATAAAAGGAAAAAGAAGGTAAATAAGGGAGAGTTGGATGGAGATGAAAAGATATAACCTCTCTTTCCAACAACAACGCTGCCATTATGACTTGGTCAGTCAGTCAGTCAGTTAAGTGCCTTACGTGATAGACGCTTGGGCGATCATGACTTGAAAGAGATATGACTGACTGGGCAGAAGATTATCCCGCAGTAGGTTGCCATTGCTTTCTGCGGTAGATTGGTTGCCGACCAAGGCTTTAGAACCCAGTCTGTCCTGCTATTTAACCCATAACTGGGAGGAAGAGACGGATTAATACCTTTCCCAAGGGTATTTGCGCATAAGTGAATACAATAGATTCAACTGGAATTCGACCTCGGCTTCCCGGTTTCTTGTTCCGAGCCGATATCCACTGTACCACAAAAAGAATCTCAAATAGCCAATAATTTCAACTAAGTGGCCTCGTCGCGGTCCCCTCGAAACCCCTTCCTGGCCCCCTAGGGAACCACGGATCCCATTTTGAGAACTGCTGCTATAAAATGTTTCTAATTCTAAGCTCTCTCCTTAAGATGGTTTTATTTAAAAAGTCACACGTTAAGATGTCTTCTAACTTTTATACTATTTTTCATTTACACTAGTTCGTTTCGTAGTTTATGTACTGTTTTCCTCTGTTTCTTTTACCTTCAGTATGTCTTCTAAGTGTCAAAATTTCCAAGCTCTTTTTCCTCATTAAGAAATTCCAACTGTCACTTTCTGATAAGTATTTTTTTTTGTCTCCATTTAAATCTTCGTCGTTTCTACCGTTTCATAGTATTCTCAAAATCCTACGGCAGAACACTATTTCTTTTACTTCAAGTCTCTTCTTCATCTGCGTCGGGTTTGTCGAGAACTCACTGACATACAGGAAGATCGATATTGCATAACATTTCAGTAATTTTGTCTTTTATTATCTAGTAGCTGATTATTTTTTAATATATAAAATAAAATACAAATGTTTGTAAATTCTTCAAAAAGTATTCATCCCCTTGTCATCTCATTAACATTAACATTCTTAAGCATAGGTCAATCAACTAACTTCATCTCTGAAAACAGACACTTGGATAAGCAAATAAAAAATCAACGAGCATGTACAAAGGATAAAGATATTCTCCGATTTCAATATAATTTCAGGAAGAAAGTTCGATGCTAGTTTCCTTTTAACAGAAAACCGATTCACTTCTCTGACCAACAAATTACTAATCAGGACGACTGCCTACTACAAAGATAAAAAAAAAACTCTCTCCACCACCAATTACTCTCTCTTTCTGTCGCAGAAGAAGGTTCCCATTTACATTCATTACAAACCTTCCAAACCAATGCCTAGCTTAGCGTAGCTTAGTTTAAAGAAGGCATTCTTCCTTATCCTAACGCGTCTTCTGATTTCCGTGTCGCATTTTTCATCTGTTAAAACAATTCCCACATATTTAAATTGTTGTACTTGTTTGATTTTTTTTACTACAATATGTAATTCGTTACGTGTTTCTTTTGTCGACAATCGTACATTCTGTCTTCTTGCTATTGATATTTAGTCCTTTCTTCTCGATTTTCATCACTACCTTCTTTATGAGTTAGTCAGTTAAGTGCCATACGTAATGCCCGCTTGGGCGATCATATCCGAAAGAGACATGACTGACTGGGCAGAAAATTATCCCGCAGAAGATTATCCTGCGGTAGACTGGTTGCCAACCATTGCTATAGAACCCAGTCTGTCCTGTTATTTAACTGTAGGAAAGAGACGGAATAATACCCTTCCCAAGGGTATTTGCGCGTAAGTAAATATAAAGAATTCAACTGAAATTCGAACTCGGCTCCCCAATTTCTCGTTCCGAGCCGATATCCACTGCACCACAACCCTCTTCTGCTCAGTGCTTGTGAGGGAAAAAAATGGCTTATCTGATTATACCTTGGAATGTGAAAGTCACGTAACTTGGGAAATGAGCCTTCGGCGGTGTTTATATTCAGAAAACAAGATAAAGTTGTGAAATATATTGAGATTTAATCACCGTAGAGAACATTTTCTACCTACAATCCGCATGAATGATGCTAACCGTCAGAAGATCAACTCTTTTCGCCTTTTGGGGCTCGTATTTCCCAATGTCATGAGTTGAGGTGAATATATTGAATCAGTTGCGAGGTCTACTTCTAGAAAAACTGTTTACTGTGCCGTGCTAGGTAATTATTCACTTCGTCAATATTGCCCATTTATAAATTTACCATTTGTCGGTGCATTGAATATTGCTGCTATATTTGTTCCTATTATAAATGGTAGCTAAAAAGTATTTTGTGGCCCTGGGTATGACAATAAACTGCATCCAGAAGCAAGGACTCCGATTGGGAGGTTGTGAAGATCATGGAACCACCTCTTAATTTTTTCCAGGTCCATCCTGACCTGGGTTGGTAGCACCAGTAAGGGTTCCAGCTATAGGCAAAGTGTTAACCCTCCCAAACTGGGGTCATAACAATATGAATGTATAGAAATAGTTGGTTGTTTTGTTTTTATGGCATATCAACCTCGGTGGGTCATTTATTGCCAACTAAACTTTATTTATTGTTCTTTCAACAATTTATTGTTTATATAAGTTTCGTATCTAGTCATAGTTTTTTTTTTTTCGAGTATCAAGATTCATTGGGATTTGTTATTAAGGGCAGGGTCCCCAAGTTCTACCCTTGTTATTTAACCCATAACTGAAGGGAAGGGACGGATTAATACCTTTCCCAAGGGTACCAGTGCATAAGTGAATGCAGGGTATTCAACTGGAATCCGAACTCGGCTCACCGATTTCTCTTTTCGAGCCGATATCCACTGCACCACAACGCACATCCGTCACTAAGCGCTTACAGCACCTGGTATTCCCAAGCGGTCACCCATCTAAGTACTGACCAGGCTCAACGTTGCTTAACTTCGGTGATCGAGCAAGAACCAGGGTATTCAACGTGATATGGCCATTGTTTATAATTTTAGTTCAAAATTTGTTGTATTTTTAGTTTGGTTTTTGGGTTCACCCCCACCATCATTTCATTCTTCATTAAATCTTTTAAATTATGTATTATATTGTATATAAACACATTTTTATTGTCATGGGTTTTTCCCCCCGTTTTAGGTGCCCCTCGTAAACATGTGGTATTATGGTGTATGAAGGTTTGGGAGATGATGGATGGGTTCTTTTGGTGATTTAGTAAATTGTAATGAGTGAATGGGTCGTGATAGTGTTTAGGTAGGTATAGGATAGTTAAGCGAGAACCAACCTCTACCTCTGTTCGGCCTTGTGCCATAATTGTATTTTTCGATACAAGAAATAATGTGATCGAGAGTGTTCGTCATTATACGAGAGTGATCGTGATTTTACGATAGTCATCGACTTTAATCGAGAGCCATCGGCCTTATACGAGAGTTAGACGTCACTAGACGGAAGCCTTCTTCTCAAGACGGACTCATACGTCCTATACAGAGACATTGACTTCTTGATTGTTATTCTTGTTAACTGTTCGTTGGTGTACGTGTATTTGTTTTATTGCACTGAGGTATAATAATTCCCTATTCATATATCCTCAGTGTTAAGAATTATTTCTTGTACTATTTTTTGTGCGTTGTGATACAGTGGATATCGGCTCGGAACGAGAAGCTGGGGAGCCGAGTTCGAATTCCAGTTGAATGCATTGTATTCACTTACGCGCAAATACCTTTGGGAAAGGTATTAATCCGTCTCTTCTTTCCAGTTATGGGTTAAATAGCAGGACAGATTGGGTTCTATAGCCTTGGTCGGCAACCAGTCTACCGCAGAAAGCAATGGCAACCTACTGCCCAGTCAGTCATGTCTCTTTCGAGACATGATCGCCCAAGCCTGTATCACGTATGGCACTTAACTGACTGATCCCCTCCCGGGATATAACACAAATCCACAACACATCTTAGTTTTAGGTTTTAAACTTTGTTTTTGAGTACTCCCCAAAAGAAGAAATCCATTTTGGTCAAGTTAGATGAACGTCCTGGTAAATTGATAGGACCTCTTCGGGCAATCTATTTTTCATGAAATGTTTCAAGATACTCACAGACTGTTCTAGAATAATGCAGAGGGGCCTCATCTTGTTAGAAAGAATGAACACTATTGTGATAATACAACCGACACACACACCTATTCCCCCTACTTGCCACTTAATTTTGCATCAGCCTGTATATTCTTGACATAAATTCAGCGAAGAATCTGCAATCTAATCGATCCTGACATGGCATCTCAGTTTTGGTCAATTGTCGTCGACGTAACATAGATTCTCTTTATCTGTTCGACAAATATTTTCATGGAAATTGTCCTGATGAGTTTTCCCTGTTGGTGTCGACTGCCGGAATTTAAGTTTGATAAAGCGACCTTTATAGCCACAACGCACATCCATAAGATGGATGTGCATTGTGGTGCAGTGGATATCGGCTCAGAATGAGTAATCGGGAAGCTGAGTTCGAATTCCAGTTGAATTCCCTGCATTCACTTACGCGTTATATCCTTGGGAAAGGAATTAATCCGTCTCTTCCCCCCAGTTGTTTTTTTAATAGTCGTGTCGCCGCAAGCAAGGTATTTTACTGCCACTTTTGAGCAGGGGGCTACATAGGAGGTAAGTTATGAGAAAGAGTGACAGGTTACAGGAGGTATCAGGAAGAGGGTAGGAGAAGGATGAGAATACTGATGAGAGTGGAGTGGACAAAGAAAGAAGCATGAGAGAGAAAGAGAGAAAGAGGGGAAGCAAGTTAGTGAGATAGTTGCTGACTATTGACTTTACATTCGAATTCTTGAAGATTGTAGCTGTCAGGAAAGCAAGTAGACGGGAGGGAATTCCACAGGCGGGAAGTGCGAGAGAAGAAGCTGAAAGAGTAGAATTTTCGTTTACAATTTATCGGTTTCACAGTAAAAGGGTGGGACCAAGTTGCTAATCCTGTGGCTCGAGCAAATTCATGTATGGGGGTACCAGTGAGTCAAGTTCGTCTAAACAGAAACCATGAAAGTATTTGTAGAAGAGACATAGGGAAGCCACGTTTTGCCGGTGAGAAAGTGACTGTATCTGAGCTGCTAAGTCGGGATCGATCACGTTACAGATTCTCCGTTGGATTTTGCTAAGGACCCCTAGGTGGATAGCAGGGAGACCCGATCAGATATGGTAGTAGTATTCAATGCACGGGCGGATGGTAGATTTGTATATGTGCAGGATTGTTTCAGACGGGAAAAAACTTCCTGGCTCTGCACTAAGAACCGACATTCTTAGCAGCGGATTTAGCTATGGACTCTGAGTACAAATTGGGTTCTATAGCCTTGGCAGGTAACCATGTTACCGCAGAAAGCAATGATAACCTACCGCGGGATAATCTTCTGCCCAGTCAGCCATGTCTCTTTTCGGACATGATCGCCCATGCCTGTTCACGTATGGCACTTAACTGACTGAAAGCTATATTAACGTTTTACTATTGAACTAGCTAGATGCAATCGTGTGTTATATTCTAACAGATTCTTTTCTCTCAATTCCCTCCTATGGGACTCCCTTCCGATTTTATAGTTGCCTGCCATCTACAATCTTCAAAAAGCTAAATAAAACGTCAGTCGCCATGTTCGGAACCCTGCTCTTTTATTGATATTTCTCCCCATTAAAGTCTTATTATTCTCTTTCACTCCAATTAATACCTTGCGTCTTAATGACATTATCACCTTGAAATGACTAAAACAATAATGGTAAATTTTTTATTTGTTCCCCGAAGGCCTTTACCCTTTCAAATCTTTCCAAAACATCCTTATTTCCGTGCAAATGTAAATGCTGAACTCAAATCGATAATTGTTTATTGACGAAACCAAACATTTTTTTCAAGTTAACGAGCAGAAAAATATCGAACCTCTTGTTGCTGTTTATCTCACCCCGTAACCACGCTTCAAAAATGTTATTCACTGCAGAATGACTTCACGCGTAGTTTGCCGATTTTTAAATGGCTCATAAATTTTAATGCTTCCAAAACGAAGCTGCTATCTAATAACCACCACAGACAATCATTCCTCCCACCCATTAACATGGATCAGGCTTCTCTCCCTGAAAGTAAAACACGGCGTCTCCTCGGATTAACTCTCATATCAGACCTCAAGTGGAATAACTATATAGAATTCATAGCTAAATCCGCTGCTAAGAAAGTCGGTTCTCTGCGTAGGGTCAGGAAGTTTTTCCCGTCCGAAACAATTCTGCACAAATACAAGTCTACCACCCGCCTGTTCATTGAGTATTGCTGCCATATCTGGTCGGGTGCTCTGCTATCCACCTAGGTGTCCTCGACCGAATCCAACGGAGAATCTGTAACGTGATCGATTCCGACTTGGCAGCTAGGATACAGTCGCTTTCTCACCGACGCAGTGTGGCTTTCCTGTGTCTTTTCTACAAATACTTTAACGGCTTCTGCTCCGATGAACTTAGCTCACTGGTACACCCTATATATGAATTTGCTCGAACCACAAAATTAGCAACTAGGCCCCACGCTTTTACTGTGAAACTGATAAATTGTAAATGCAAATTCTACTCCATCAGCTTATTCTATCGCACTTCCCGCCTGTGGAATTCTCTTCCGCATACTTGCTTTCCCGGCAGTTACAATCTCCAAGAATTTAAATGTAGAGTCAATAGTCATCTCTTGTCTCACTAACTTACATATTATCTCTGATGCTTTTTTTTTCGTCCACCCCACTTTCATCAGTATTCTCTTCCTTCTCCTACTCTCTTCCTGACACCCCCTGCAACCTCTTACTCCTCATAACAATCCTCCTCGTCCACTCCACTCTCATCAGTAATCTCTCTCCTACTCTCTTCCTAACATCTCCTGCAACCTCTCACTCCTCATAACATTACTTCTCGTCCACCCCACTCTCATCAGTAATCTCTTCCCTCTCCTACTCTCTTCCTGACACCCCCTGCAACCTCTCACTCCTCATAACATTCCTCCTCGTCCACCCCACTCTCATCAGTAATCTCTTCCCTCTCCTACTCTCCTACTGACACCCACTGCAACCTCTCACTCCTCATAACATTCCTCTTTGTCCACCCCACTCTCATCAGTACTCTCTTCTATCTCCTACTCTCTTCCTGACACCCTCTGCAACCTCTCACTCCTCATAACATTCCTCCTCGTCCACCCCACTCTAATCAGTAATCTCTTCCCTCTCCTACTCTCCTACTCTCTTCCTGACACCCCTTGCAACCTCTAACTCCTCATAACATTTCTCCTCGTCCACCCCACTCTCATCAGTAATCTCTTCCCTCTCCTACTCTCTTCCTGACACCCCCTGCAACCTCTCACTCCTCATAACATTCCTCCTCGTCCACCCCACTCTCATCAGTAATCTCTTCCCTCTCCTACTCTCCTACTGATACCCACTGCAACCTCTCACTCCTCATAACATTCCTCCTCGTCCACCCCACTCTCATCATTAATCTCTTCTCTCTCCTACTCTCCTACTGATACCCACTGCAACCTCTCACTCCTCATAACATTCCTCCTATGTAATCCCCTGTACAACAGTGGCAGTAAAATGCCTTGCCTGGGGCGACACGATTATAATAGAAAAAATAAATAAAATGGTGAATTGAATAGGGAATGTATAAAAAGTAGAGAATGCGAAAGACAGAGAAGTTATGTGGATGAAGGGAGGAAATAGTTTCGTAAATGAAAACTATAACCAAGAAAGAACGAATATAAATATATAAGTATAAGAGAAAAAATAGCTTTCAAAAACAGAAGGTAAATGCAGGCCGAAAAAAAAAAAGAAGTTCTTTTAAAAAGATTGGTTTATTTATTTTCATGGCAAATCAACCTCGGCGTGCCATTTATTGCCAACTAAACTTTATTGATTTTATTGCTGACAATGCCTTTCTTTCAACAATTTATTGTTGTTTTTATATAAATTTTGTGTCTAGAAATACATTTTTCTTTCGAGTATCAAGATTCAGTGGTATTTGTTTTTAAGGGCCTGGTCCCCATGTCCTACTTTGTTATTTAACCCATAACTGGGGGGAAGAAACGGATTAATACCTTTCCCAATGGTATCTGTGCTTAAGTGAATGCAGGGTATTCAAGTGGAGATCGAACTCGGCTCACCGATTTCTCTTTCCGAGTCGATATCCTCTGCACCACAACGCAAATCCGTCACTATACGCTTACAACACCTGGTATTCCCAAGCGGTCACCCATCTAAGTACTGACGAGGCTCAACGTTGCTTAACTTCGGTGATCGAGCGTGAACCGGTGTATTCAACGTGATAAGCCGTAAGCCTCTTTTAAAAAGAGAGCAGTAAAATTGAAGTACAGATGAAGAAGCTGAACAGGTGAAGGAAAAAGGAAAATGGAAAAAAAAAAACAGCTGGAAAGGTGCGGTTGATTTTCAGAAGGCGGAATGAAGCAAAGAATTGGGCAAAAGATCTGGCGGGTGTGAGGAAGGCAGTGCAGCTATGGAGTCCTGGTTGTTGATTTGGTCGATAGTTGCCTAATTCGTCGCACCGAGTCACCTTGTAGGTTTTTATCTCAATCTGAAATTGCCCCATTCAGCCATGAAGAGAGAATATCATGCAAAATAAAGGACAGATGTTTGACTGTCTTCCTCTTGTCCATTTATTCTTTCTCACACTCTCTTTCTTTTAGTTAACTTTTCTTTTACAGTATTTTTTCTTTCATTTATTTTTTCCATCTTCATTTCTTTTTCTTTTTTTACATTCTTCTTAGCCTTCTTTTTTCTTCTTTTTCTTCTTTCTTCTTCTTTTCCTTCTTTTACTTTTACTTTTTTCTTTTTCTTCTTTTTTCTTCTTCTTTTCTTTTCCTACTCTTTCGTTTTCTTCTTTTCTTACTTCATCTTCTTTTTCTTTTCCTCTTTTCTTAACTTTTCCTTCTTTTTCTGTTCCTTCTTTCTCTTCTTTTTCTACGTTTTTGTTCTTTTTCTTTTTATTCTTTTTATTCTTTTCGTACTATTTTCCTCTTTTTCTTTTTTCTTTCCTAGTTTTCTTCCTTTTCTTTTCTTCTTTTCCTACTTCCAATTCTTTTCTTACTTTTATTCTTTTCCTACTTTTTTGTTCTTTTCTTAATTTTTCTTCTTTTTCTGATTCTTCTTTTCCTAACTTTTCCTTTTTTATCTTTTCCCACTTTTTTCTTTTCCTACTTTTTTGTTCTTTTTGTTCTTTTCTTCTTTTTCTTTTTCTTTTTTCTTCTTTTTCTGCATTTCCTTTTTTTTTCCTCTTTTTCTTCTTTTTCTCGGGTCAGCTTCTTTTCTTGATCACTTTTTCTTTCTTTATTTCTTTACGCATTTTTACTTTTTTTTTTACATTTTTATAATTTTACTTATTTTTAATTTGTCGTCTTGGTTTTATTTCGGATTTTTTCTTTCGTTTACGTTTCATTTTCTTGGTTTTTTCTTTTTTCTTCTTCCTTCGGTTTGTTTTCTTTTTTGCTTGTGTTTTTTATTTATTGTGTTATTTTATTTATTATTTTTTGTTTTTCTTCGTTATTGTATTTTTCTTTGCATTTTTTATCTTTTCAGTCACGTTTTTATTTATATTTCATATTTAGGAGCATGCATCTTTATTTTTTATAAACAAAAAATAAAGAAAAAAACCTGGTTATTTTGTTTGATCTATTCTTTTGTTCTCTCACTTTTTTTGTCTTCTTTTATCTTTTTCTTCATTTCCTTTTTGTCTTCTTCTTTTGCCTTTTTCTTCCTTGTCTTTTTTATCTTTTTATTTCTTTCTTTTGTCTTCGTCATTTATCTTTTTCTTCCTTTCCTTTTTGAGTTTTTCTTTTGTCTTTTGACGTTTCTTTTTGTTTTCTTTTGTCTTTTTCTTTTCTTTTTCTGTTCTTCTTTTGTCTTTTTGTCCCTTTCTATTTTGTTTTCTTTTTCTTTTTTCTTTCTTTTTCTGTTCTTCTTTCGTCTTTTTTTCACTTTTTTGTCTCCTTTTTTCTTTTTCTTCTTTTCTTTTTCTTCTTTCGTCTTGTGTCGCCCTTTTTGTCTTCATTTTTCTATTTTTCCTTTCTTTTTGTAGTCTTTCCTTTTACTTTCCTTCTCTTTCTTTCACTTTCCTTTCTTGTCTTCTTTTTTTCCTTTCTTTTGTGTTCCTTTCTGCCTTTTTCTTTCTTACTTTTTCCTACACACACTTTTTTTAATTGTTTCTCTTTTCTTGCAATTCTTCTTTCCCTTTTATCACTTCTCTTTTTCTTCCCCCCAGCCTTTGGTTTTGTCTTCATTTACGAATGTCCACATTTATGTATACATATGCTATATCTCTGGTATTGAGCACTTTAAGCTATTAATATATTATACCTTAAATCAATATTTCCATCATATATATATATATATATATATATATATATATATATACAGCAATCACTATTTATGCGAGTTTTTTTTAAAAATTAACAAGTATTTTATATATTTTTATTGATTTATTATTATTATTATATATATATACTTGTCGTTATACTCGTTTCGACAAACCCTCCGAGCACATACGCGGAAGGAAAGCATGGTGATAAAAAAGAACGAGCTAAGCACTTGAACATCAGTCAAAGTACGCAGCCCAAATAAAAAACACCAGAGACGAGTAACCTAAAACAAAAAGCGCTCAATACGCAAGTAGAGCAAACAAAGCAAATAACTAACCTAGAGAGCCTACGAACCTACCAAGGTTTCACCAAATTGGATCGCCAAGATCCAATTTGGTGAAACCTTGGTAGGTTCGTAGGCTCTCTAGGTTAGTTATTTACTATATATATATATATATATATATGCCCAAGTTTTGTTATAAATGATAGACAAGTTGCTATGTTTACGTTTTATACAACTTTTCATGTGATCTTTTTTTTCTTTTTAGTAAGTAAATTATATAAAAATGTGTTATTTATCCAAGCGCTTTCAGCTATATGATCAAAAATTAACTTTATTTTACATTTAACTGAACACATAGATTGTTTTATATATTCATCTAGAGTTATAGGAATGTTATATTTTCCAAACGTAGTCAGCATTTTATAGCAGAAAGCTCTTGGATAAATAAAACAATTGGACAATATTTATATAATTTATATGCTGCAAACAAACATAAAAATTACAATGACATGAAAAAATATATAAAATATTTGTCTCTAGTTTTTAAGGGGGAAAAAAAATATATATATATAAAGAAAATAGGAAAACATTTACAATTTTGACATGTTTCGTCGGATTTGAATCTGCATCAGAATTTTTAAGTCAGTGGACACGTGAAAAATATTTCGAATTCTGTTGTCTGCGTCTATTGGAGGATTCATATCATGTGTTTATAATTTGTGACGCTAGTGTGCATGAGCGTGCGCGTGCATGTCTATGTGTGTGTGTGTGTGTGTGTGTATGTGTGTGTATGTGTGTGTATGTGTATGTGTGTATGTGTATGTGTGTGTATGTGTATGTGTGTGTATGTATGTGTATGTGTGTGTGTGTGTGTGTGTGCGTGCGTGTGTATTTGCGTGAATTTTAACTGATATTTCTGGCATTGAAACTGAAGTATTTTTCGGTTCTACTGCGCTTTAATCTACAAGTAGCTGAAAACATTTGCTAAGACAGCTCTGATTCCCTCTTAGTTGTAAGTTCAATCCCTGGCTCTACTAGTCTCATACAAAAAAAAAAAAGATCAAAACGAAAAGGAGTCACAAAGGCTAATAAGGGTGGTGAAATCTTATACGAAATATCCGCTAAGCATGGAAATATCCACTAAATAAAGGTATAGATAATTCGACGAGTGGAATTTTCCTCAATAATAAAGATTGATTAAAAGAAATTGTCCCGGGGATTTATGTTATTTCAACACGAGGAGTAGAGTAGAGGAAGGTAATGAAAAGGGTTGTTGGCTCTTGCCTTTTTTTCAATTCCGTCGTCCGCAGATATAGTATTTCTGTCAGGGAAATTACTTTACAGGTGCGCTTCACGCGGCGAGCTAATCGCCACGGCTGGAAAAGGGAATTGGTATTAATTGGAGGATTCCGATTGTGCGTCCTGTGTGAGGAAAGCAAAAAAAACAAAAACAAAATAACAATGTATTGAAAGTGCACTTTTTCTGGAAAGCTAGAGCAGAATAATGAAAACAACGTTTCTGAATCTTGAATCAATCTAAATTTGAACTAACGTTGTAACGGAATAAAGAGTCAGTTAAGTGCCATACGTAATAGATTGGGCGATCATGTCTCGAAACAGACATAACTTACTGGGCAGATTATTATTATTGCCATTACTTTCTGCGGTGAACTGGTTGCCAGCCAAGGCAATAGAACTGAATCTGTCCTGTTATTTAACCCATAACTGGAGGGAAAGGACGGATAAATTCCTTTCCCAAGGATATTTGCGCGTAAGCGAAAGCTAGAAATTTAAATGGAATTCGAACTCGGCTCCCGATTTCTAGTTTCTAGCCGATAGCCACTGCACAACAATTTCTTACTGGGCAGATTATTATCCCGCAGTAGGTTGCCAATACTTTCTGCGGTAGACTGGTTGCCAGCCAAGGCTATAGAACTCAATCTGTCCTGTTATTTAATCCATAACTGGAGAGCAAGGACGGATTAATTCCTTTCCCAAGGATATTTGCGCGTAAGCGAATGCAAGAAATTTAAATGGAATTCGAACTCGGCTTCCCGGTTTCTCGTTCCGAGCCGATAGCCACTGCACCACAAGCCACATCCCTGAATAAAGAATGAAGAGAGCAAAATTAAAACTGGAAAATCTATGAAAAAGTAAACATGTAACTTAGTGCAATGTCTACATTTATTTCGTCATTATTCTCTGCTTTGCTATTCAGATCAGCATACATTTCATTTTTGTTTCTTTTGTTATACTCAGGATTGTTTCCGGCGCTCTATCCTCCAGCAAATTTTCAGTTCAGCAACGTTTTATTCTATAAGTAGATTAGAACACTAGTAAAACATACCTGCTTTCCTTGCAGTTATGAGTTCAATTCCTGGATGTGGCAGTTCTGAAATATCAAATACTACCGATGAGTGAAAAAAAGAAATACAACTGAGGATTTAACTTAGAGCTGATTGATCTTTTACAGTTTATCACCCCTTTGTGTTTTGTTTAAAGTTAAAATATATTTTAGATTTTTTAAAAATCATTTCACCTCAGCAAGGAGTGTACCACCACTGATGTGCAGGGGGGCTACATAAGAGAGTTAAAGTTTTAGTCTGGAGGAGAATGAAGAGAAAGACGAACCAGCTACAGGGGGTGAGAGAGTATGGCAAAGAGAAGGATGTGAACACAGAAGTGAAGACATTTGCGAAGGTAGAGAGAAAGGAAAAGAACAAGATACACGGGAGTAGTAGAAACAACTGGGGTCAAGTGGATAAGAGATGGGAATTGACACTGCATTTAAATTCCTGGAGGTTGTAACCGTTAGGAAAGCAAGTATATGGATGGGAGTTCCACAGGGGGGAAGTGCGAGAAAAGAAGCTGATGGAGTAGAATTATCGTCTGCATTTGGTTGATCCAACTGTGAATGGGTGGGACGCAGTTGCCAGCCTGGTTGCACGAGTAAATAATTGTAGATGTGGCACCAGAATCCATGAACATATTTGTAAAAGAGACAGAGGGAAGCCACATGTTGCCGGTGAGAATATGGCTGGAGTTGAGCTACCAGGTCGAGACCAATCATATTGCAGATTCTCCTTTGTCGAGAACACTGAGACGAACAGCAGGGGCGCCTGACCAGATATGACAACAGTATTTCATGCACGGTCGGATGTTTGATTTGTATATATGCAAGATGGATTCAAGCAGGAAAAACTTCCTGGCCCGACACAGTGACCCAACCTTCCTAGCAATGGAATTTTGCTATTGATTTTAGATATAAGAATAAGTTTGTTTTATACGATACTAGTAGTATAGCTCGGCGTTGTTCGGGTGTAATGAAAGCTTTAAAACTAATTTATGATCCTGGAGCTCAGACTCAGCTTAAAGAATATATATATATATATATTGATTTTTTAATTACTTAGATTTTGGTCATAATAAAATTAGACCAGTGCACGTTTGTGTTAAAAAGTTTTCAATACAATTATATTCTGGAACACCGTTACGTGAGCGTTCTTACAAAAACGGTAAATGATAACATCAATTATTGCAAATCGCCTGAAGACACCAGATGGTAGAAACCTAGGTCGCGTAATAACTCGTTTAAAATATGTATATATACTAGCAATATAGCCCGGCGTTGCTCGGGTGTTATGAAAGCTTTAAAACTAATCCATGGTCCTGGAGCTCAGACTCAGCTTAAATAATATTTGTGTGAAGTTTGGTGAGAATCGGATAAAAATTGTGGATTTGTATAAAGGACATACAGACAGATAAAGACACACACTCAAATATCTTATCTTTTTTATACATATATTATTGATTTTCTGCACTATTGTAAGAACTGTAACCTTGAAACTTCAAAAATGTATTACTAATAATATTTTTTCTACAAAATACGTTGCTGAAATTTTCACGATAAAAACCCATTTTTATAATTTCGTAGTGTTTTGAGCCAAGTTTAGGGGTTAATTATTTGACCATAGCTAGGACGCTAAAAAGTGTGACTACTCCGGGTCAGGGTGGACCTGGTAACAACAGCAATGAAGAGGTGGTAACATGCTCTTTAAAACTTATCATTTAGAAACCTTGCTGTTGGATGCAGTTTATCGTCAAACCGAGGACTTGGATGTAGTTTATGGTCATACCCAAGACACCGCATTTGGGGAGATTATCTCCCTCTGCAGAGGTGCTGTCAGCGTATTCTGAAGACCTATTTAAAATTTAATTGGAGTAGATAGATCTATCTATCGTCCGTTTCACACTCCACCCACGTCTATTGAACAGGTTAAGAGGCTCATCCCTTGTTTCCTGTTTAGGATGTGGTTTCCGGCTTTCTCTTTTCAAATCTTCTCACTTTGTTTTTTTTTTTCAATTGGAGTAGATAGATCTATCGCTCGGTTCACACTCCACCCACGTCTATTGAACAGGTTAAGAGGCTCATCCCTGGTTTTCTGTTTAGGATGTGGTTTCCGGCTTTCTCTTTTCCAATCTTCTCACTATTACGTAACCCCGTGCACATCAGTGGGGTTACTGCCTTGCTAGGGATGATACGATTAAAAAAAAAAAAAGAAAAAAAAGGGCAGACCGAGTACTGGTCAGTTTATTCAGAGATGTAAAGGTATTAGGGAAAAGCACTCCGTGTCAGGGTGGACCTAGTAACAACAGCAATTAAGAGGTGGTTCCATGCTCTGCAAAACTTATCATTTAGAAACCTTGCTGTTGGACGCAGTTTATCGTCAAACCCAGGACTTGCATGTAGTTTATCGTCATACCCAAGACACCGCATTTGGGGAGATTGTCCCTCTGCAGAGGTGCTGTCAGCGTATTCTGAAGACCTATTTAAAAGGGCGGACCGAGTACTGGTCAGTTTATTCAGAGATGAAAAGGCAATAGGGAAAAGCATGAAGTTATACTGACGAATGTTAGAGATGCCATAATGAGGAAGTTATAAGGATAATAGAAATTTCCAGAAAAATTCTATTTTCAATCAGAAAGTTGTAACTTCCGGGTAATATTACGAGGAAAGGTTTTCAGAAATTCTTTATCTACATTTGATTCTGGTCTGTTCGCAGTTTATATAAAACGGACCAGAAAAAAAATAACATAAAAATGAAACCGATAAATTTGGTTTTGTAGGAAAACGTCATAGACAAAATAAATAATGACTTTATTTTTAATTGTTTGAATCCATTCGCCATAAGCGAGATAATAAAACAGCGAAGATTCACAGGAGTTACTGATTGTGAGAAAATATGAGAAAAATATTAAAGAAAGTCAACAATAGATGAGCAATCAAGAAGACAGAAGATATCGATTGATATTGCAGTTAAATTTTTGAAGATCAAAGTTGACTGGAAAGCATTGACCATGAAGAGAGTTCCATAAGCGAGAACTACAAGAAAAACAAACTGTTAGTATAGAATATACGGCTACTTCTAGCCAGTTCACCTGTGAATTGATGAGAACTTGCTTTCAAGCTAGTACTGCCATTAAAGTCATAATGTCTACGTACCATAGCGAAGAGATCATCCGAACAATTTTATGGCAAATGGCAAGAAAATATACAGAGAATCAGTGGTGAAAGTGATTGAAACCAAGATGAAGAGCCAGGACCAGTAATAATGACGATTCTTTTTAATTTTAAAATCATATCACCCCTTTGGAGCCTGTCAAGAACACTGAGGAGAACGGCAGGGGCACCTGACCATAAATGGCAGCAGTACTCCATGCACAGACGGATGGTTGACTTGTATATATGCAAGATGGATTCAGGTGGAAAAAACATCCTGGATCGACATAGTGATCCAACCTTCTTAGCAAAGCTTGGATGCCTGGTTGGCGTAATGGATAATGGCTTGGAATTGTTAATCAGAAAGCTGATTTCAATCCGGGTTGGGTTGAAATAAGGGGTTAGCGAGTGTGAAAGAATAAGAAAAATGGAAGTAAAGCTATAATGACATAAGGATTACTGAGCGTGAAGAAATAAGAAAAAAGGGAGAAAAGCCACTATGATATAAGAGGTTAATGAATGTGAAAAGATATTAAAAAAGAGAGCAAGCCAATATGACATTACTGAGTGTTAAAGATTAAGAAAAAAGGAAGTAAAGCCACTATGACAAGGGTCACTGAGTGTGAAAGAATAAGAAAAAACGGAAAATTATTAATGTTAGACAACACAGAGATGAGTAATCAAGGCAACAGAGAAAAACGACTGACATTGTTTTTACATTTTCAAAGTTCAAAGTTGAGTGGAAATCACTAAACCGGTACGATCACCGAAGTTAAGCAACGTAGATCTTGCTCAGTGCATAGATAAGTAACCACATGGAAATATTATATATATATATATATATATATATATATATATATATATATATATATTTTAATTATTTCACCCCGAGCAAGGCAGAAACGCCACTGATGTGCAGGGGGCTACATAAATGTAAAAAGATTAATTAGGAAAGAGTGAGGAGTACAACCTAGTTAGAAAGGAACAATAGAAAGCTGAGAAAGCAGGTGAGATGACAGATACATAGGTGGAGAGAAAGGGAAGGTTATACAGGGGTAGGGAGAGAGCTAGAGTCCAGTGGTTAGTAGATGAGTATTAACTTTGCATTTAAATTTCTGGAGGTTGTAGCCGTCAGGAAAGCAAGAATACAGGAGCGAGTTCCACAGTCTGGAAGTGCGAGAGAAGAAGCTGCAGGAGTAGAAGCAAAGCTTGGATGCCAGGTTGGCGTAATGGATAATGGCTTGGAATTGTTAATCAGAAAGCTGACTTCAATCCGGGTTGGGTTCGTTTTATTCAGTTACACACAAATACTCTCGGGAAAGATATTTTTGTTGGTTGTTTTATTTTTATAGCATATCAACCTCGGCGGGTCATTTATTGCCAACTAAATTTTATTTCATTTATTGCTGGTAGTACCTTTTTCTTTCAACAATTTATTGTTGTTTTTATATAAGTTTTGTGTCTAGTAATACTTTTTCTTTTCGAGTAACAAGATTAATTGTGATTTGTTTTTAAGGACAGAGTCCCCATGTCCTACCGTTGTTATTTAACCCTTAGCTGGAGGGAAGGGACGGATTAATACATTTCCCAAGGGTATCAGTGCTTAAATGAATGCTTAACTGGAATTTGAACTCGGCCCACTGATTTCTCTTTCCGAGCCAATATCCACTGCACCACAACGCACATCCGTCACTAAACGCTTACAGCACCTGATATTCCCAAGCGGTCACCCATCTAAGTAGTGACCAGGCTCAACATTGCTTAACTTTGGTGATCGAGCGAGAACCGGTTTATTCAACGTGATATGGCCGTAAGCCCAGGAAAGGTATCACACCACCTCTCAAGTGGTCAAGCATCTATTTGGTTGTTACAAAAACAATAGCCGCTCGAAATGTTGTATTTTGAAAAGCCATTTTAACATAGTCTTTACGACTATATATATTTATATGAGGTAAATTTTTGGTATACATAATAATTAAAGTGTGCTCTTTAATAATTTTTAACTAATTTCCAGACAGAAATATTCTTAAAGCATAGAATCACTTAAACATTCCAAAACATGATCTTAGTTTACTTGTCTTGTATGAGTTCAAACTTGAGTACAGTGCCTCCCAAACTTCTGCGAATATCCACAAAATGGTGAGATCGGTCCGCAAGTGTTTGAACAGTACGAAAGTGGTTTCAGAAATTCGTACTGGTGATGAGAGCCTCAAAGATAAAGAAGGTAGAAGACGGTCATGCAGTCTTGTCAACGAAGAAGTGCAATCAGTTGTTGAGTAAAACCAAAGTCAAAGCGTCAGAGAAATGTCGAAGACGCTTGGTGTCAACACTGTAACAGACTCACGCCATTTGCAGTGTATTGGCAAGGCGAAAAAGCTTGAGAAATGGGTTCCTCATGATCCAAATGAAAATCAATAACTTGGGCGTTCTGAAGTGTGCTTGATGCTCTTTCTGCGTAACACCAGTGATCTTTTCTAGACCGAATAGTCACTTGTGATGAAAAGTGGGTCCCTTATGGTAACCGTAAACGATATGGTCAATGGCTTGATCGTGCTGAGTTCGCCAAACATTTCCCAAAGCCAAAATAGCATCATCAAAAGATTATAGTGATTGTCTGGTGGTCAGCAATTAGTGTTATCCGCTACAGCTTTCTGGAAGCCAATCAGTGCATTATTGCAGAGCATTACTGCAACCAACTTAAAGTAAATGCATGAACGCCTACAAAAAACGAGACATGCATTTTTGAATTGACTTAGTCCAATTCTGCTCCCTGATAATGTGCGACCAGGTGTTGCAAGAACTACGTTGCAAAAAACTAACATACTTGGAAGACAAGAGTCTACCATATTCTCCTGATTCTTCACCCATTGTTTATCATTTTTTAAACACTTAAGCACATTTTTAAGTGGTAAAACTTCTAGAGGCGGAACCAGCTTTCAAATATTTTGTTGCATCACAACCAAAGCTTTTTATCAACGAGGAATAAATAATCTTGTCGTTCGATGGCAAAGATGCGTAGATGCTCGAGGCTCGTATTTTGACTAATTTCAACAATTCTACAGTTAATTTTTCAAAAATTAAACTATGTCTCTGAAATCGGACATTATTTTTGTAGCAACTTAATAGGTACTGAGAAAGCCCGTCGTTACTAAGCTTTGATAATCTCACGGGAACTGGTGTTTCAACGCTATATATCCGTCGTATGTCTAAGAATTAAAAGAGGAATGTTAAAAATGAATGTTATTAAACGGAAGCATATCTAAAAGGTCAACGAAAAAACTACGGTAGGGTGGACAAAAACAAACTAGGTTTGAAAACAAAAACAACTAAAAATAAGAAAACAGAAAAGTGGTTACCCAATCCGCATGTGTCTAATTTACAGTAAATTTCCGACCAACTTGAGTCAATTATTTATTTTAACCCCGACCAACCAAAACCAAATGGTCCGATATTTGACTCATATTCAACATAAGGAAAACTCATCATATCACGAGCTGTAAGGAAGCAAAAGGGCCCATTTTGATGTAAACTGAGTCCTTAAAAATTAAAAAAAGATTGAGAAATTGAGCGCGCAAAGTTGTTTTTTGTTCGGCAGATTATACCAAAAAGAAATTTAACTCTCAAACGTGCGTTGACATGAATCGAGAAAGAGCGAGACCACATATGCAGTCACATACACAAACTTACACATGCGCACACATAACAGAACAAATATATACGCGCATGCGCACACACACACACACGTATATATATATATATATATATATATATAAAGAGAGAGATGGGGAGAGGGAGAAAGAGAATACGTAGAATGAAATAAAAAAATTCTTTAAGCACAGACATATACAAGTCCCATAAGCACACACATATGCATGTCGAAAAACGCAGAATTACTGACATATACAAATTCAATGAAGCATGCATATTTAAACAAGCTTTCAAACATATATACGTACATGCCGGTATAATATGTACACACTGATATTTACAAATGTACATATACGTAGGTACACACAAAGACATACACTCATAATTTGAAATCAACATCATCACTTGATAATAAACAGTTAGTGTTAAAACAAAATGGCTACTTTTGTAGTGATATAACATATTTATGCTATAAATTCTAAATAAATATTATTCGATCTTCTTTGTATTGAGCACTTTTTTAAGATTAGTGCTTTTTTGGCGGGAGTACATAGATTTATTCCATTAATACCAACGGTTTCGCTGTTTTCTTTATATAGAGAATCGCCTTAAAAAATAAGAATGGTGACGAGGATGATGATGGTCATAATGAAAACAAAGCAATTTTATTTTTTTTACTACCCTATATATGTGTGTCTGTGTGCGTTTGTGTGTGTGGGGGTTCAGAGAACCGCATTGCAAATTTGCGAACTGCGTTTGTTATTTTTGGTAACTATTGTCGTTGTCTAACGAAGTTTTATGTCAACACAAAATAAAATCGTCGGTGATGGTGGATGTTATTGTGTTACCGTCTTAATAACCTCTCTTAAGATGGCTCATGTGAGCCGAAAGCTTAGAACCAAATAATTAAAAATTATCCAAATATTGGAGAATTTTTGTCTTTATTTTCAACTGAAATTAAAGCCAAATACTACGTTTAGAACGGCTCATGATTAAACATAATAGACATTCATTGTCTTTTATATTTAACAGTATATGTTTAAACAATTATTTGCTGCCTCGATACACTAAATATATATATATATATGTGTGTGTGTGTGTGTGTGTGTGTGTGTGTGTGTGTGTGTGTGTGTGTGTGTGTGTGTGTGTAGATATATTTGTGTCTGCGTGTGAGTGCGGATGGCTGTGGTGTATGTGTGTTTGGGGGAACCGAATGAATTCCTTTCATTCTATATATATTTTATATATATGTGCGTGTTTGTTGGTGGGTGGGTGTGTACGTGTGTGTGGGGACGGAGTCACTCTCTCTCTCTCTCTCTCTTCATATATATATGTGTGTGTATGTGTGTGTATGTGTGTGTGTATAAAAAGTGCGATCCGTAAATTGTCATCGATTTATATTTTAATTTCGTGCATGTGCTTTCTTTGTTTATGTTTTTATCGACTCCATAGTATAGTAAGGTAAGTTGGGCACCATCTGTGAGAGAAAAACCATCAAGACGTAATTCCCTCCGCCAGATATTTGGAAAAGTCATACTGTGCTACTTGACATTCACGCCAGAAACTCTAATACGAACATTTCAGTGTATTGGGTGTCAATTTGAGGACAGTGCAAGAAAGTCGGAAAGAGTTCGATTTTAACGTTGCCTTCAAGGTTAGAATATTGCTACCACATCTGGTCTGTTGCTCCTGTTATATATTTAGAGATTCATGATAAAATCCAAAGAAGAATCCACAGTGTTAGCAGTCCTGACCTTACATCTCGGCTTCAGTCACTTTTCAACGGCAGTAACATAGTTTCACTGTGCCTTTTCTATAAAAATATTTTATGATAATTGTTTTGATGAAATTTTCTATTTGGTACCAAGACTTTATGGATTTAAGGGCAGTATTAGATTGACAGCAAGGTCAATTCATTTTACAGTCAAAATTATTAAATAGTCCTGGGTATGACTGTAAACTGCACCCGGCAGCAAGGCCTCTGATTGGGGGTTGTGAGAAGCATGGAATCACCTCTTAATTGCTGTTGTTCCCAGGTCCACCCTGACCCGTAGTGTTAGCACCTGTTAAAGTTCAATCTATGGGCAAATAGCTAACCTCCAAACTGGGATCAAAACACTTTGAAAGTATAAAAATACACTTTTATAGAATATAAACATAAAAATAGACTTTTATAGAAAAATATACATTTTTAAAGGAAAAATATTACCAACAATACATTTTTGAAAGAAAAATGTTATTACCATAACACATTTTTGAAGGAAAAATTATTGACATAATACGTTTTTGAAAAAAAAAAATTACTAGCAATACACTTTTGAATACAAAACTAGAAGACAACTTCAGCTTTCTATAACAAAACTATATTAAATTTATTTTTTCAGTAAAATCTGACTAAATCGACCTTCTCGCTACATGCGAACATTAACAAAAATAACCTAAAACCCTACTATTTTGGCATTAAATAACCCGCAGAGGTTGATATGCCGATAAACAAAACTCATGTCGATCGTTCTCTTTTATTCTTCTTACTCCTTAAAAATATTTTCCTTTTTTCTTTACTTTTTCATTCTCAGTAATCCATTTTGTCTTGTGGTTTTAACTCTCTTTTCTCACACGAAATGATTAAAAAGCAACTATTTTTGTGTATATGAACTTACTCATAAAAATATACTATGGTATACACTCCCTTACGCATATACACATGTAAGTATGCAGACTATAATAAGTCGGTACATACAAAGAAATTTTTAACCCCCCCCCCACACACACATACACATATGTGTGTGTGTGTGTGTTTGTGTGTATGAGAAATCTGTGTGTGTGTGTGTATGTGTGTGACTATAATAAGTCGGTACATACAAAGAAATTTTTAACCCCCCCCACACACACACATACACATATGTGTGTGTGTGTGTGTGTTTGTGTGTATGAGAAATCTCTGTGTGTGTGTGTGTATGTGTGTGAATAAGTTATATTTAAGCAGCAAGTATACACACATATAAACTGTATTCTTTTTGTGTAGCCCCGTTCCTGGTAATTGATAAAAACGCCGTCACCGTAGAGTCCAGGTACCACCACTTATTTTCGATATCTAAATTTTAAATTGAACTTTTAAAAATAAAAAAAAAGTATTTTCTTGAAGCATTCATTTTAGTTTTATTGAAAGTTAAATGAAGAAATTTATTATTTCCAGTAAGTAAAATACTCTTATGTGTTTCAAATAAAAATTATATTGATTCGAATCTCAACTTTT